>CM073775.1:62068398-62570898 GCA_037158775.1 Hetaerina titia | reverse complement strand
AAATAATAATAATAAACCAAATTATAATTTTTAAGGAATTCCGAGAAAAAATTCGACTACAGAAATTAAAATATTTCAAAAAACTTTCAGTTAACCTTCCGATAGCGTAATATTAAAATTATGTTAACCTGAAGTTCTCGATTTTTATTTGATTTAATTATTCAATTTCGGCAATGATTCCACGATGGTTGATAACCGTAGTTTTTGCTGGGTTGGTGGTAGTAGATGATTGGGAAAGTGGATACCCGCACAGACATCCGTAAGAAAGACGCGAGTGGATTTGTGCTCTCGGAGACTCGAGCATCCCTCAAAACAGAGTGGTGCTTGAAGAGTTTCGGGAGAGGATCCTCAGGCGACAACAAAGCCCGGAACTGGAGACAGCCGTGGAAGGGGATGGGCGATTGGGAGGAAGGGGGTAGTAGAACGGGAAGCGGGTTATTAATGAGCTGATATGCGCGTACGAAGGGAGGGAAATGGAGAGGGGGAAACAGGAAGGAAATCGGTGAGAGCCAAAGAAGGAAGTTCGACAACGCTGATAAAAGCGACCATCGGTGGCGTCGTCGCGACGCGTCGCGGCGTCTCATCGTGACAAGAGCCCACTCGTCCGCTATTCCCGCGAAACAAATCTACGTAAGGGAAGCGGGGGCGGAACAGAGGAATTCACGATAAGCACGAGAGATAAATAGCCTCTTTCGGAGGAGGGCGCCTTCCGCTTTCCTCCAAATTGACGGCGCCTTTCGAATCTTATATATTTTTTTCATTTCCGAGGAAAGGCGCCGTTGGATTGAAGCGGATTTCGGATCTGGCCGCTCTGTTTGAATTAATTCAAAGTAATTAACCCGAAGGCTGATTTGATAGGCGAGGGCAGATTTCAACTAGCACTACCTCTAAGCCCTAAGCGACGTGTGGAATTCACACGTCAGAGCAGGGGGTTGGGTGCTCATGAAAACTATGAAAACGATGTTTCAATGATTCACCGAAACAATATACGGATGCAAATTAAATACAGGCGGTAAACACAACTTAAAATCTTCAACGTTTTCCCGATCATTGTCCAAACATATGCTCACACCTTAACCCTTAAGAGCGTAGGGTATGTACAGTGTGCGGCAGCAAAATTTTCTGATTTGAATCATAAATCTTAACAAACCAACAAACTATTCAGCCACGTTCCTAACGATATTATTATTATTACTAATGATATTCTGCCGGTTATGGTACATTCAGCATGGAAACATAGATACCACCACAACACTCCTAAACCTCAACTAACACGACAATAACAACTTTACACCCTACACAATTATAAACTATTCTTTAACTCCGTTAACTCTCCACCCTTCTTAGTTACGTCCAATACGCCTATTCTTTTCCTCCGTCTACTTCAATTATTCCATTATTACACTCTTCAACAATGGATAACCAAATGATTTAAAATGAACCATCTAAAAAATATTGGAAACATGCACAGGTCCCGGATTCAAATCAATATTTATACACATGTAGAACTTAAATTTAAATGCACACGATTTTATTCATTATCTGCTTAAAAAAATACGAAGTCTTTGAATGAATTACCGAAATAGTATTTTTCGATTTCTCTTGCATATTCACCACAAAACAATCATACCCTGCGTCTGGTACTCGCAAATAATTCCACAAATGATGATGAACCATGGTTTCGAGCTTTTCCGCAGCGACTACACGACCCCTAACAATGTCATGCAAAGATATTTTTTTTCGGTATCGTGCCCAGTTCTGCCCAAATTGCGGGGTTCCGTGCGAAACAGCGGACAACGCATTGCCCCCCCCCCTCAACGACCCCATTAAAGATCATAATATCGAAATGAAACGCCGATTAAAAAAAATACATCGAATTTTCAAAAAATGCGGAAACAAAAAGGTTGGAGGAGAGGAATTAAAATCGACCAAACCCATACGAAACCCTGAATCTCTCACGAGTGAGCGAGGCGAAATACCCTTCGGGGAATCGAGGGTACGCGGGGGAGGGGAGGGGTGGGGTCGAGAGGGAAGGGCGTGAGTGAGAGAGAGTGATGAAAATGCAAGGCCCTTTGCGAGGGAAGGATTGGGGATGAAGGGGTTGCGGTGCGGTGTCGGGGATCGGACGGGTAGGGGTGATGGTAGGGCTGCCATCTTTCCCCGGTTTCATCACCGAACTGAATTCTAAAAGCCAGTCGGTACTTGCCCTACATTTGCACCCCGAAAGACGTTTGTTTTCGAGCAGTCGATTCAGTTCTGGACCGATTCAATCTTATGCGCTTCCAATTCCATCTTCAGCCCAATGAGCCCTTTCAAACAACAAGCCTACCGGTCATGGGAGAATTCAGATGGACCCTGAAAATTCTTCACAATGCTCGGATCTTATGGGGGACATCAAGGGTCTAAGAATGAAAAACCATCTCTGTTACACTAAATGATCTTTCCTCATACTTTCTCCCTCCCCTCACGCCTTCCAAAACGTCTTTTCTTTTTTGCGTTCATTATCTCCTTCACTCGACTTTCTCCCCTCTATTACTATCTTCAACATTCCACTCTCACTCAATACGCCCATCATCCAGTTCTCCCGCCCTCTTCGAATTTCTCCCAACAGTCTTCCTCCTTCACTTACTGCGTCCGTAACACTTCGTTTTCTTTTCTTTACATATCCTCTAATTTTAACTTCCTTTTCTATAACCATGTCTCAAAAATCTATCCACCAAAATGGGGATCCGAGATTGTTCTCTCCTCTCATCTTTCAGATTCATTCAACTCTACTACGCTCCATATCTAAGTTTCAATAAATTCCTTATATACGCATATATTTTAAGTCCCCGACGTAGACCCTTCTTCGTGCCAATGTTTCTTTCGCTAACGTAATCATCCCCTAACTTCCTTACTACTCGCTCATTTCCGTTTAAAAAACCTGTCAGATGGATTGTAATTTGTGTCTTCCTTGCCAGTTAAAAGATCAACTGCAAAAGCGTAACTTCCGATGGCGACTCGTAAAACACAAAAATTAATTACGCGTGAAAAATCACAATACAGCAGGGAATGCAATCAGATGCACTTGATACCGCTGAAAGACAACTTAAGTTCCGGAAATTCGTCACGAAAGAAATTATTTCGCATGACCGGAATTGGAACCAGGGTCTACAAGTCGAGGTACTACATTTGCATTCTCCGTAAGCCGCCATATGAGCACTTGACGGGGTTTTGGGAAAGCAACCATGTTAAGCAAAGAAATAGGTGAGTAAACGGAAAGAGATACGTTATTCATTATGTTACCCAGCCTCTTCCCTTTTCGTCGTGGACGTTTGGTTTTCCAAGGAGAAAAATTAAACCTTGAATCTAGTTATTCGTCAGATATGTGCCTAGTTTCGGCAGCTTTGTCCGACGTCCGATGGGACTTGGATTATCATTCCGGCATCGAAAGTAATGTCGAATTATTGAAGGTTTTGAGATCGGCTTAGTATGGTACTGAGTAAAAAGAGACGTTTCAGGCGTGATATGGTGGAATATCATGATTAATACAAATTGGCAATTTTCCACAAAATATGGTACTGAGACTTCCGAGTCTCATCCGAAGGACTGTCAAACAAAATATGTACTGCCAACCAATTGTGCTAAGCACCCTATGTATTTTTGGGGCAATACTCTACAATCGGCCCTGTGCTATCGGTACGTTTTGTCCGATTCCCGAATCGATATTTTCTCGAATGGGAATACACCTCTCCCCCCTTGGTTAGGGTAATCTACCGTTTAAGATACGTGTAAGTTCTGGGTGAACGTAGGATAAACTACCGCCACATTTCCAATCCTCGTCTGACAAGACACATCCTGACACCCTTCACTACTGTAAACCCTTCTTCAATTCTGCATACTTTCTACCTTCCTCCACTGTGCCCAATATAACCATTCTTTTCCTTTTCCTTATTCTCCTGCTTAATGTCTCCCCTCTCAAAAATCCTGAAAACATCTAGGTTGACTTTTATTTTGAATTTTCAAACAAATATAAAATGAAATAACAACAGGGACAATCACAAAAACCCTAATTCCAGGTGGAGGAATAACCATCTACGCGGGAATCGAAACCATGACCCCCGCATCGGAATTCAGGGGCGTTACCCCTCTACTACCGAATCCGGCATGCGATTTGATTAACAAATTATGAGGATGCGAAAACCGAACAGTTGGTACCTCCAGGTGAGAGGGTTCGCCGGCAAGGTGAGGAGGGAGAAATGACCGGGGGGACTGTAGCAACCCCTCCCCCCTTAATCTTCAGGGGACGAGTGGCATTGAGACCCACACCGTGTACAAGAGGGGTAGGAGGAGTTCTCGAGAGCTAAGGGGTCCCGTGGTGAGGGGAACGGGGGCGCGCTGGCAAGATTGCAGGGGTATGGTCGAGTGGGCGAGGGAGAGAGAGAGAGGACGAGACCGTAATAATTTCATCCGCCAGGTGACGGATTTCTGCAGCCCCATTCGGACACGTCGCGTGCCCGTATCGTATCGATCAGGCGAGATTTTTGAAAGGAAATTAAACGGGTGATTTTCATATTAAGCGTATCGTCCCGGCGCAGAGATATAATCCCGGAGTAAAATGCGCTCATGAAGTAGTACGGTTGGAAGTGATGCGGACTCGCAACGCACTTGGACAGGCCATTGCATATAAAAACCTTATCAAACCCATAGCTTGCTACGACAGTGCGGATTCCAGTTCGGGCGACACATGAGGCTTAGAACCAATTCTGGAGCATTGGGCGGGATAGAAGCCGAACAGAGTGAGAACCAACTATCTAAAACATTTAAGGTACATCAGACTCAGCAAACTTACGAAATATGTGACAAAAAGTTCTTTTCATAATTTTTTTGCGAAAATGTTCTTAAAAGTGCGTGAAAGATATTCGCTAAGCAAAAAAAGTTGGAAATTCCAATTTTCCAATTCAAGCTCCATTATTTGTTTATTAAATCAAAAAAAATTTTTGGGACAGTTCTTAATCTCCGTTATTCAAACTTTTAATACGTGACTTTCGAATTTAGCTCCATTAAATCTTTATTCAACATCTTGCCTTTTTTGCCAGTTAACTGTTCCTGGACTAAAATATTTTTTTCGTTTTAATGGTCTTCCAGTTTTAATTTACAGTAAAAATAAAACGTTTTTATGAGATGCCGATTGAATACGTACAATTTCCAGTATAGTAAAAAAAGGTAATCCGAAATCAATTTAAAATGACTGAATAAGAGTGTGAAAATATCTTTTCGCTACTACTCTACTGATGTTAACATGGTGTTTTTAGATTCTGCACGGGGTTACAATTTGGAAAATTTGACATCAATCAGGAAAGA
The DNA here is from genome assembly GCA_037158775.1 of Hetaerina titia. Lineage (NCBI taxonomy): Eukaryota > Metazoa > Arthropoda > Insecta > Odonata > Calopterygidae > Hetaerina > Hetaerina titia. The sequence goes on along the minus strand of CM073775.1, from coordinate 62,565,555 downwards.
GATGTGTGAGACTTTATGTAATTAAAAAAAATACCCCTTAACTAGACGAAGGGATCAAATTTTGAGGCTAGAAATATGTTCACGTCCTTTCTTTCACAATCAAACTTAGTTTTTACTAATTTAAAGAGAGGAAGGCAGTAAAGATTAACAATATAATTATACTACGTAGAAAGATAGGTAACACCATTCACACGATGAAGTGGAAACACAACAATCTTGATTATATCGCTATGAATGCTCTCCACATTCATTTAACTAATTACATTAATTATTGTTCACCAGTTATGGTAGGCTTTGGATGGAACAGACTAACAAAAGCTATTCCTCTAAGTTTCATCTAACACGAAATCAACCACGAAGTACCCATCAATACAAGTGAACCCTTATTCGATTCCGCAAAAACTTTCTGTCTCCATTCGTTCCGTCCAACATGCCTTTTTTCCTCCCCCTACCTACCTTGCCTTAAAATAAAAGCGCCCCGTTAAATTTTGTTCCGGATATGAAATGCATAAACACCTCCCCTTGCCAAAAACGCGCCCTCAATTTTGGCATATCACTCCGCAATAAGGACCTTCGTATTATTTGGAGCCAGGCATCGAAAAACCAAACAATTTCCGGCAATTCGCTCCTCGAGATATTTAACATTCTATTATACGGCCGCAAATTACGGTCTTTTATGAGACCGCCGCTGACTCGATGAGTTCGAGAATTTAAAAAATATTTGCACAACTCTACAAGAAGGGAAAAAAAATAACTCCATAGTTTCAGCCTCAACTTTGTGGAAGTTCATTTTAATAAATGAAAAAGAAAAACTTTGTTTCAATCCACCACTTTTATTTCAGGTACGACTAGTTTCGACGCTACGGCGTCATCCTCAGGTACGTACCTGACGATGACGCCGTAGCGTCGAAACTAGTCGTACCTGAAATAAAAGTGGTGGATTGAAACAAAGTTTTTCTTTCTCATTTATTAGGGAAAAAAATATCAAGCCCGTGGATATTTTACACAGATTTTGAGGGATTAAATTTTATCCCACTTCATTAATATCACAGCGAGGGTAATTTTCCTTTACGTTTTAACGAGTTGTCTTAGGAAACACATTGCATTCTATGTGAAACCATTCCCGCTAAGAAATGCAAACATTTTTTGACGCCGATACGAAATTTTTATCAACATTTCGCGGACTTATACAGGAGGTTTCGGCTCAAAATGTTTTAACAACTTCGGCGTACGTTTAAACGCGAAATTTTTCCGCGATTATCAAGCGACTGTAAATATCTGTCCCTGGCATTTCAGACGGCATTAACACGGGAGAAGAAGAAGCCTTTGAGCAGAGGGGGCAGTGGCGGAAACGAGGAAGGCAACTTGTCGTGGGATGCGAGAGACGAGGATTTTTGCATCAAAGAGATGTCGTGTAGATGTAAATATTGACACACGCTTTAGTGCTCGCAGACGGCGGAGGAAGAGGGATTTTGCGGAACACAAATGACGCGGGGGACCTCAAAAGGGCTTTTTTTACGTCGCTCATGATTACCACCCCGAAGTTCTTCAATTTATTCGTCCTCTCGCTCCAGAAATCGACGCTCCATCAAACATCGCGAGACGTATAGCCAGTCAGAGGTGACTCAGCCGCGGAGTAAAAACCACTCGAATCGCTTAAAAAATCCGCGGCCCGGCTCACCGAAGTCTTTTAAAGTGCACTTTTTTACGAGATCGTGAAAAAAAAATCCGGCACTCTGATGCCGCACTCACCAAAGTTAAAACATATATTACTAAGAACGGTGTGGTGGAGAAATCTGCGAGGTCCAAAAACATTTTACCCTCGCGGAACCTTAAACCGACTTCGAAATGTGTCCTCTTGAGAATTTTTCTTCACATTCCCTGAATGTCAATATCCTCAGTTACCCGTTCCGACTTCATCAGTGTTCCGACGCCCACGCACGGAGCCGAACCGTAATTCAAGTACGAGGAGTTGAAATTCATTGAAATTTTTTCACATAGCAAGGCGTTCAACTTCGGTAAGGCTAAAAAAGCAAAATGATTGCAAAAAATGTGTGATATTAATAAAGAAAACGCTAGGTTTTCAAAATATTTGGACGGAAACGATACTTTCAGGGCATATCAATTCTTGATTCTTGTTTTTCGCGAACTTTTCCATTTTTTCCGCACTTCCAATTACGAGATCGTCACGCTACGGAAAATTAATGAGGGACATCAAATATCTTGGTGGTAATACCTTTTTTAATTCCTGATACGATTCTTCTCCATCTCCATTTATGTTAAATGCTTCGATTTTATTGCTAATCTTCCTTCAGTAAACCATCAATGCTGCCCACATAACATGGCGAGTAATACAGTGTTTTAGTGCTATCTGGGCCCCGTTCCTCAAAGATAGTCAATTTACAAGTCCCCTGAAAAAAGTGTAAACGTAATATGAAGTATTATAAAACAAATTTTCTACTAAAAATACCGTAATACGCGTCGGAACGTATTTGCTTTCATCATAAAGTCTTACGTGAGTATATTACGATGGCTTGTGAATTGACTCGTAGCCTTGAGAAACGGGCCTCTGATTTTTTAGTTCAATATGACACCAATGAAACTGAATGCAGGAAATTCTATCCAAAAGAGGAGCAAAATTAATAACAATACATAATCACCACATACATACATCTTTCATTGCAAGGAAAATACCGGACGATGTTCAAAATCTCTTCCGAACGCCCCCAGACTCTGTTGAGGATATAACAGGAGAAAATGCAACGACTGGTATCAATAACCAAGCTTAATTTGACACGCAAAATATTCAACGCGCTACTGAATTTATTATTCATGCACGTGATACCAATAACATAACCCTTCGCGAGAAATTTCTCGGAGTTTATTTGCTCACAATATATTATTTAAACATTCTGGGCTTCGTTGTGAAAAAACGACATACAGAGGCATGCCAAATATGATGTATTTGGAGAACCGGAGACGTTTCAAACAAAAAGAGGGATATTACCTCCCGGAGTAAACCAAATCAACGCGAAACATCGAAAGGAGTCATTAAAGGACCACGTCGTGATTGGCTTTCGTACGCACAACGAATTTCGAGTCAAATTTTTAGGTACATTCCCCAGAGAGAGTGACGGGACGAACGCATAGAGGGAGAGAAGAGTATTTTGGAAATGGGGCGTAAATAAGGGTTTTTTATGAGAGGAGACGAAGAGAAGTTGGAGGTGGGGGGACGGAGAGGGGTTAATGCGGAGTAAAGGGACTACGTACTAAATGGACGGGGATGAAGACCGAGGATGATGACGAAGCAATGAACGTGAATGAACGCCGACGATTAAAACCGTCGAAGGACACGTCTCCGCGGAGAAAGTGAGCGAACTGGAGGATGGAAGGGAGAAGGGGAGAAGGAGATAGGCGGACGGACAGCTCCGTTCGAGGGAAGAGAGCCGTGGCGCCGAAGTTGCCAATCAAAAGCAACCCCTCCCCTTCCCCCAAGACGAATAAGCTGCCTGCGTAGATGCCGGGATTGCGACATGCACGGAAACGGGCGGATAATGAAAAAGAAATGAAGATGCCCTGGAACAAATAAATAGGGGAACACTTGGACGTGAAATAACTGTTATCCCTCCACGATGGCACTTTATATCTCTAATCGCTCCAACGTTCCGGCGTCCTTTCAGGAGACGAGAAAACTACGGAATTGAAAAGCAAGGGAAGAGTTCCATTCAGGAGAGGTCAAAGCTGAGGCAACCCATAGGGTGAGTGAGACGCCACATTGGAAGTACTATTGCATAGGAATATTGACGCTACCATTGATATTAACATCGGGAATCTACCGGTTAAGGTGGCTTGTGGATGGGTACAAGTCCAAACGGTACAACGAAAATTCCCTTGCAAGAAAATTCCCCTCTTAACAAAATACAGTCCGGTATCCAAACTTAAACTAGACCCCTATTAAAATCTGCACATATCCCTCTTCCCTTCATTCCATCCAACATTCCTTGCTTGCCTAACATTCTCCCCTCTATCACAGTCTTCAACATTCCATTGCTGTGTTACATTCCAAAATTCTCTACATTCACCTTTCCTGTCCCTTTTTGAAATCTCCCAAATAACGTCAATCCTCCCACGCCATGCCTAGCACTTCCTCGCTTGTTTTCTTTTCTGTCCATTTCACCTTTTCCGTCCCTCTCCACACCCACGTTTAAAATCTTCCAATCTATGCTTAACACCCTGCTTCAATGACCATGTTTCCGCGCCGTACAAAACAACGCTCCGTATCAAAGTTTTAACGAGCCTTTTCTCAACATCCTTACTCAAACTGCCTCTCATAAATTCCCTCCCCCTTGTGAACGCTTCTATGCCGAACGCAATTCTTCTCCTTAACCATTGCAAAATTACAATGATGTAAGACGTCACTTACACTGTCTCTAAGGAAGATGTAACACAATAAAACCGGGTCGTAATAAAATATCAAAAATGGGAAATAGCCATCATTTGGACATTAGTATGTTTCACCTCAATTGCATTACGGCTGAAAATACGCGAATTGTAGTTAGATAACGTGATTTTTTTTTTAAGTTATAGGACCGGAACGGTTTAAACCGTTTAGTACATACTCTACGATGCTACAGTCAAAAGCGGTGGATTTAAAAATTTTTCCGAAAATGTTTCCCGGCCCTACCAGGCCAATCACTCTGAGTTAATTGTGAGTAGAAACTTAAATTTTATTAAAAATATTTTTTTGATTTCGACACTGATACCTAAAGTGTAAGTAACGAATGAGCACCTTTTGAAGATTCATATAATATTATTCACATCAGTCAACGGAAGAATTTCGAAAATTACACCAACTCACCCAGTTCAACCCCATTATTTACAAATACGGCATTCTTGCCTCTAAAAACTCCCCTGAGACTGTCAATTCAAGAGAAGATTCGTCCAAAACGATGTTCATTAAAAATTATTAAAAAGTGGAGGCAGAACTGTGCGGATCGTACTCCGAGACGCGAGAATACATGACAAAGCATGAACGAGTGCACAACAGACGAAAAGGAGGAAGACCGAGGAAAAATTTAACGGGAAAAAGGAAGAATGGACGGGAAAGAGAAAAGAGAAGAGAGATAAAGCCTTTGGCTGATGACAGAGCAAAATGGAAGAGGCTGCAGAAGACAGGGTCTTTGCCTTTGTGCATAAAAGAGGCTCGGAAAAGCAAAAGTTGGCTGCGGGAGACGCGCAGTGGCTTCTCAAAGTCCCGACGGCTTAAATATCTTAGTACAACGCCGTGAGGAAAATTAGCGTTCAACAAGATCGTACCCAATTTTGCTTCCATCACTCTACATATTTAGCACAATCAAAATTTTACCAAGGGCCTGCCTAAGGAACGGCACTAAATACGACGGACATATCGTAGATATCAGATACTGCAAGGAATGGAAATTCAACTAATAATATTCATGACAACATTAGAATTAAAAAGACAAATTACCAGCCCACAAGTGGAATAAAATGAAAAAAATAATTATTCATAATTAGACATCTGAAGGCTCATATTTTGGAATATGATCCATGACCACACGAATATTACTGTGATGAATTACAAAAAAACTTAAAAATCATGAAAGTAAATGTTACATTAACTTATTTCAGTTAATATTGAAATAAAAACGTACAATGACCAAAAATGAGGCTATTTTTTACCTAAATATTTAATTTTAAGCACGTCACAAAAGCAGTAGAGCTAGTAATTTGCTCTAAGATAGCCTAGAGTATTAATTTAGCCATACTTACAACCTCAAATCGAGGCTTCATCATATTCGCTCTCAATAAAACTTATCCCAATCCAGATAACGAGAGAGTTGTCACCGAATTTTTTAGGAGCTCCGGTGACGGACATAAAATCGCCCAGCATGATAATTATCAACCCTAATTATATAAGTACTTGAACCGTTGATTATAATCAACGGTTCAAGTACTCTTCATTGGCAGCTCCGCAAATACTGCCATTCTCTGGACCACATGATACCAATTTAATTATTTTGAAACAATTATACCTACTTAAGGAATCGTCAATTTATCGACTTTCCTGATGTGCTCTAAATGCAGCATTATGTTCTGCAGCAAGTGGTGGTTATTGCGTATGGAATTTAGCAGCTGAAGAAGGTTTTATCACCAAGGGCCGTTGTGCAATTATGTTTATGTCGGAGAGTGGGGTGGGAAAAAGTGTGCGGACATTCGGGGCCGTATGGCTGTTATCACTTCTTCATCAGGGAATAGGGGGCATGAGAGTCTCTTCTTGCCCTCAGCCTGCTGTAGTTTGTCTTCTATACAAATTAGCCAAGCAAGCAAAAGAATGACATATAATAATTCCACCCGTCCCCACGTCTCTGGCCCTGATCTCTTAAAGTGGTCCATTATGACGATAGCGTGGGAGCACGGATCTCATTTTATTTGTGTTTTTGAAACCACATGTTTTTGTGCATGGCAATCAATGGCCTTTGATTAATAGCACACTCAACGCGTACAAACACATGCAGTTAATTTAGATAGCGCGCTCTGCCTTTTAGCGCAGTCCCTGTGAGAGCGGAAAGGATCGTCTTCGTCCCCGGTTGACCATCAAATATTGCAAGAAGATTGAATAAGTATTTCATAAACATAGACATCATTGGCATAGCCATATGTTGTTTTACTGCCATGAATCGTGTGCTTACACCCCGTAACGACGTCTAGCATTCGCTAAAAAATCAAACGTTCTTGAATGCAGGGCTAAGTAGATGTAAATAAATGAAAACTAGGCATGGGAGAATATAGGGGGTTACTGGGAGGGATCCAAAGGTAAGAAAAATAGACAACTTGACCAAATTACAATCCGTGAAGTGGGCGATTATACTTCCAAGGAATTGTAGTTATTAGGGGAGGCGACCGACAAATAAGGTCATGCGCGCCATTCCAAATCAATTAAAATGGTAAAATGTGGTCCCCAATACAATTGCGAATTTGCATACAAAGAGTATTTTTCAAGTATGAATTTGGTACATTATCGCGCTGTGCGATTTGACTTCCGTCATCGATGTATTTTAAAAACTCGGATATTCTATAACGCTCTCCGGAATAGGTATAATGACTGACAGAAGGTACGACGTAACCTCGGCTGAAGCCAAGTTAATAACAATACTGATTCCACTTCTTCTGTGATACGCCTAAAATTAAATGTTCCATTAACAAATAGCCAGGAGTGTCACACGCTCCATTTCAATTGATCCCTTGTCGTTGCCTATCTTCGTTATTTTTTCATTCGATTAGTACTATTTAAGAGAAACTCAAATCTGAAGCAAAATGTTTCATGCCGTTCCATTTTTTTACTTACAAGGTTGTAAGGTTTTAACAAATTACATTTCTTAAACGCATGGAGATTGAAAAAAGCATTCAAGTTCAAAATTGATGGTAGAAAGCGCATGAGCAGAAATATGAAAAAATAATTGTTCACAATTCAAAATAGGTTAGGATATGTAGAGTTAAAATAAGTCAATTATCCTTCCGATTCATTCTAAAGTTCTCTTCGGCATTACATCTGTTCATCAGTTGTGCCAAATAAATGTACTTTGTCGAACGACTTCTAATAATCCTTGAAGAAAAAAATAATACACACACCATTGCTACTTTATTTATTCTTATCAGTGACTCAATTAAACTTCGAAATTACACGTACCACTCCCGTTTCTTAGCCTGTATTGATCTTCCCCTTAGCAATCATTCTTTTTGGTAAGCTGCGAATTAATGACGTCGTCTTAGTGTACGTCTAATAGCAGTGTAATTTAACTGGTACCTCACTAGTTCTCTGGGCTTTTTACACAAATCAACAAAGAGGTAAGACTTAGATGAAACTAGGCGAACATGTCGCTGGCGAAAGAAACGATAATGTGTACACACTATGCTCGTACGCGAGAAAAAAATGGCGTATCATTTGCTTGGTTTTATCAGTAAATTCAGATTTTAAAAAGACTCAAACAACGTAAACTTACGGTGAATGCGGTTTTTCACTTTATATCCAATCTTTTTCTTCTACGTTTTCGCTCAAATGTCATTGTTAGAATTTTTATCGTATACGTAAATCACTCACTATTTTGGATAGTCCCATCAACTGATATCTCTTTGTCTAGCCGATTCGCTCATTCATAATTCCTAATCTTTCCAATGAATAAAGACTGGGGTCATCCAAGGGGGTGGAGTAGTTTATCAATGAAATATAAATTTGATGCTTTCTCACTAGCCACTTCTACTAGTTCAACTCATAGTTTAATCATAAATAGAATACATACAAATGTTTAAATAACGCGTAGAGATATGTAATCACCAGTGGCTGAACGGAGACCAAAACAGAAAGAATTTGTAGATGAGAACACCGCGGTAGCCTAGCGAGCGATGCTTGCACAATCACCTCGCCGCGCATTGTCTTAGACTTCTCGTCCATTCTCATTGACGGGCATATACTTCAGGAACAAATTCCCATAAAATTTCCGATAAATCGAATATATCTTCCGATTTTTCACCGTGAGGGACGTCAGGTTAAAGATAACATTTTCCGAGTGGCGAGAGATTTAATAGAGCCATCAGGGGGCTAAATAGGAAAGTATACTCACTGCATCCCAACTTCGAGTTCTTTTTTGCTGAATATATGGGAAATAATAAAAAAGGAAAGAACAATGAAACAAACACTGTGAATCAATGACTAACATGGAAACAACTAAACGAATCGGCAAAATGGGAAAAAAAATGCCTCTCACTAATCAATCTCAGTTCACACTTGAAACAACGATCGGTAGCTCCCCGTTTTATTGCAAGCATGACAAGAACGAATACGCATGAGCAAACAAAACGTCATCCGCGTATGTCAACAGAAGAATTGAAGCAAAACAGTGAGTGAGCGAGGGAAAATAATGGAGCATACGAATAAAAAATACGTAATTTTGAAGGGTTGTTGTAGTACGATGGATGAAATTACATTAATTCAAAATATTGTCAGCATCAAACATACTTCTCTTCATCATCATACTTTCTCATCATCATCATACTTCTTTAAGTCAACAAACCCGCAGGCTTGCGTACAATTGATAATCCATAATTTTTACCATTGGCATCCACAGTCCTCTTTCATCACCTGAAGGTACTCTTTTTTATTCCAGTGCCACACAATTCCACGTACTCGATAAGACTGCTCCAGCGGTGAACACATTGCATAATTTACATGCGCAAACCCATGAGGACACTTACGTGGGGCAAACTTGACATGACAATTATAATTGAATACTTGGTACTGCTGGTTGCGACATATTTCTGACGACGTTCTGTAGACCGCGTTTTACAAGCCTCAAACGTCACTGCCAATATCGTATGAGGTCGAGTCAACTTGATTCCATTAAAACACGTTGCACAACTTACCTAAGGGGAACTTCGTACTTACATAAGGGGAACTCACAGCCACCCCCCCCCCTCTGAAAAAGTCACCCAATCCCGCAAAGGGGACCGCGGGAACAGGGGCTGCACATTATTTTCGACACCAGAATTTAGACGTCGCGAAGGATCACTCTTATTCCTTCCGCCACTGGTGAAACGTATTAATCAGATACGCAATAAAACAAAAGTGGGAAGGCAAAGGGAGCGGGAGATAGGAGGAGGAGCGGATGGGGTTACACTTGGGGGGAGGGGGAGGGTGGAGGAGGCGCCAAGGAGTGAGTAAGGAGAGGGAGGAGAAGAGTGAGACACTTGAGAGGATAGGAAGGCGAGAAAATGGGGGGAAGAAGAGCCAGTCGAGTGGCGCCCCAGAAGTGTGACGGGAGTGGCGCCAGTGTCGTCGAATGAATGATGATCTCTCGCTGCACTTCTCATCCCCGGAGGGTGGGCAGAATGGAGGGGGGGGGGGTTGAGGGTCTCGAAGGGAAGGGCGGCAGGGATGGTGGCGGGGGAAAGCAGGAAGGGCTCGGAGGAAGGAAGGAAGAGGGCCTTGGTGAAGGGCCGGAGAGGGAGAGGAGTAGGAGGAAGGGAGCGAGACGGTTTGGGGGTGAGCGGGCACCCTTGTTGGAGGAGACACTGCCCCTGCATTTGCACAGAGTCGAAAAGAAAGAGGGGGTTGGTGGAGAAGAGAAGGATGCGCTGAATGAGGTCGAGATTGAGGTCCATCTCCGGGGATGCCAACTGACTTGCTCGGCGGCCGAGTCCGAATTTCGAACGAGGCTCTCGGTGGGAAGACCACGAAGAAGGGACCTCGAATGCGAATATGTATCTGCCTCATTTCATACAGCATGCCTCCACAAAGCATTTGAATCGCCTTCTCAACCTAAACCAACTCTCCAGACCCCACAGGGACCACCTCGATGTTGCTGACGTGACCAGAGAAAACAACCCAAAGGTTGATTCGACGTTTGAGGAAACAACTCAAACACACCGAGCCCCAAGCTGCGCGAAATGTAACACACATTAATTGGTTATGGGGGTAGTTAATCACCATTAGTTAATTAGGGCCACACGTGGCTTCCCACGAAGATCTATTATTATTATTGGAAGTCTAACACTTAAGACAGGTTATGGGCGGGAACACTACTGCTACTACCACCGTTACCGACAACTGCCGTAAACAAGCCAAACGTTGTCACCCCACAGGGCAATGAAACCTTCTTCAATTCCGGATACTTTATCGCTTTATCCCGTCCATCATGTTTATTCTTTTCCTCGTCTAGTCTATATCGATTTTGAGTCATCCGCTACTCACAAAATTCTACACAAATTAGAAGGAATTACTACCATAAACAATAGCTAGAATGGTAAACCAAACGTTTTAAAAACTCCTATTCGCATAAAATCGTAGCGCTGTCATACGAACGTATTCAATTTAATGCTTCACAAATGATTACGCGACCGTATGTTTTATTATTATTAACAAGAGTCCACAGGCTAAGGTAGATTTTTGATGGACCCATGGCCTTAGCACTTAAACACTTCTAGGCCACTTTTAACACGACACTAAATGCCGTAACACCTCACGTTTTTCAGTTTCACATATTATTTCTCTCCCTCCATTTCGAACAACGTGCCTCTTACCTTTCCCTTCCTCTGCCTTGCTCATCCCACATACTCCCCCATACACAGTCTTCAACATCCCACTGTCGCTCAATACGCTCGGCACCCCTTTTTCACGCCTTCAAATCTCTCTACCAGAAACTCCCTCCTCCCCTACCATGACGACCACTCCTTCCCTTGTTCTCTTTTCCGCCCATTTTATACTTACTATTCCCTTCCAAACCCACATCTCCAAGGTGTCCAATCAATGACTAACCACTTACCTCGACGACCAAGTTTCTCACCCACATAAATCTAACCTCCATATCAAGGATTTAATAACCATTGAGTTAAAAATAAAAGCCTAGTACCGTCATGTGATTATTATTATAACGTAATCTACCGGTTAAGGTACGTTTTTGGATGGACACAACTATCAAATCAACATCTTGTGACTCCAAACAAAACACAATCGAGAAACATACTCTACATCAGGTCCCTCTTCATTTCCGTGTACTTCTTTCCTCCCTTCATCCCGTCCAACATCCCTATCCTGTTCCGGCCCTTTCCCCGTTTGCCTAACATGCTCCCCTCTATTACCGTCTTCAACATCCCACTGCCGATCGATATGCCCTCCATCCTTTTTTCCTGCCTCCATAGGATTTCTCCCAACAAACCCCTCTCCTCGCCCACCATCCCTAGTAATTCCTCATTTGTTCTCCTTTCCGTCATGCGGTGTTAATGTGAAAAAACAATGCCCACTATGATTTTTTCAGAGTACCTCATTTATATTCAACATGAATGAGCTAATATGTATAATTTTTATCAATAAAAACTAACGTAAAACTCCATGTCAATAGTGCGATACTAAGGAAGCGTATGCATCAGGAATACGGCTCAGCATACAAGGTTAAATGGGTCCCACAAGTTCGTTGTTCGACTTGATCCTTGCGGGGGATACTCACCGAGAGAGTTCACTCAATAGACTTCCCTGCGTGTTCCATGCAAAGATGGAATGGGAAGGCGTTCGCGTTAGAAAAAATCTCATCCATAATTTAATGCGCTGTATTTTCTCTTGCCCACGCTATCGCATTCCGCTCGGGCAAGCATAGGCTGGCAATAAAGAAAAGAGCTCTCCTACATGCTTGCTACTGGAGGAAGACCTCTGGGGCAATCGAGAGCCAGGGTACGGCTAGAACTTTCTGCCAATTGGCAAAGAGTTCCCAATTCATCAACAGTGCAGCGGTCTTATTATGAGAGGCAGAGAGCATCGAGGGAGAAAATAACCGGCGATTCGTTTACATTCAAAACAACTCGTTCGCGGAGAGTGCCGGAAGTATGATCAAATGAAAATGAGCTAACGATTTATTGCGGCAGCCGCAACCATAAGCACTATTCGAAGCGGAACACTCTTGGAGGAGAGCCATACAAGTAGCCCTGCCGTCTTTCATTCTCTTGAGCTCGCTGATGTGAAATTTCGAAATAGGCTTATTTAAATCATGAATGGCTACACGAATGATACAACAGTCATATAGAATTTTCCAATATTAATTCAGAAGAATTAGGGGAAAATGGATACATTATAAAAACATTACCACCGATTAATTAAAGCTAGTTTCCTAAGAGACAACTCCAAACGACACAGGAACCACCACAGGGTAGAACCGACGTTTCTATTTATCTTGCTAACAATACTACGAGATGCATTACAATGCAATACAATTCCGGAGCGTAAAAATCATTTGTTGCTGCATTGTAGTGCACATATACCGGATGATTCTGTAATAAGTTACTGTCGTGGCATCTCCCGCATTTTCTTGGAACAGTACGACGTATTTTCATCTTTCACTCATTAAATTTCTGGACACCAATACTTTAAAACGTTGAAAAGGTTTACAATTCCAGTTTCCATCAAATTTCAGATTTAATTATCACTTAGCATTTAATCTGTGGGCGGAAAATTTCGTAATAACTATCCAGTATCTTTGTAGGAGGAAGAATATTCATTTTTGAGACAGCTAATTTACTTACAATTGGTATTAAATATTGAGTTATCTAAATAAAACCGTCAAACTATATGGGAAAAATTTACTGTTGTAACGGATTTACAGAATATGTGCTTACCCCAGGCGACATCGATTCCAAATTAAAGTGATCAACTGGGCAGTTATTTTGATAGATACACATGGAGCTCACTTCACACTAAGCTCTAAGACGTGTGAATTTCTCTCAAGGATAGGGTTGCCTGTTCTTTTCCTTATTGTAAGAGGTGACAAGCATCCATATCGATTTTTAACACAGCCCTTTTGTACATAAATGATGAGTTTAAGTGTTTTTGACCAATCGATGGTTATAAAAATCGAAAAACCCATTCCGCCCAAAAATGCTGTGCGTCTGATTGATCGGGATAAATACGTAAACAAAAACGACGGGACGAACGGTGGGTGACGGGATTGCTCCCACCCATTCTCGAAGCTAAGCCCCCGAAAATAAATAATGAATAGCCGCAAAAGGGCAGAGGGATATGCCAACATATCGATATGGAGGTCGACATTCAGCATGACTCGATGAATACTGGATTATTAAACGTGGAAAGCTCGTTCGAGATAGGCTAGCATCCGATGCTTTCATCCTCTGTTTGAGAAACCCCACGACCATTACGAGACAAGCTTTGTGTACGCCACGGAATTTTATTTGAACGACTTGCTTCGTCGACTATTCGACGAAACCGGTCGTCAAATGATTATAAAATATAAAAAATATTATTATATGATTATAAAATGAATAAAATAAAAAATAGAATACGCCAAAATGCAGGAAATACATTTATGACGCGGCATAATGAAGGACACCCTATATTGCCCTTTCGACCTGCATCTTTGGTCTTTGGTCGGATCATCTTCGACATTTCAACACCCAGATCTCGAGAGGAAAAATTACACCCGATGACCGTTCGACGCCGCGCCACAGCAAAATTTCGACATCGTACGTGCCCCCGGGAAGGCGAAGGGAATCCGTCCGCGACGCGAGGAGGACCTCATTGCGCAAGCCAAAGAGCCACTTCCCCGGACGTGTAAACGATACATCCGCGCACAACTTTTCGCGGTTGGCAGGCTGGCAGGGAAGGAAGGAAAGGATGAGGAGACGAGTCTTTCTCGGGTGGGCCGCCGGGCGGGGGACGAGAGCTTGTGTTTACGTGTGCGTGTGTGTGGCTCTCTCTCCCGGGCTTTCATTCGAGCCTTCTCACAATAGGCGCCCTGCAAAAAACAATGGTGCAGCGACGAAGCGCCACGAGAAACGACAACATCTTGGAAGAGAGAGAGGGGGGCACATACTGCTTAGAGGGTGAGTGGTCCCGTGAAGGCGGATGGCCGTACGGGGAGGGAGTGAAACGTCGAGAAGCTGGCGGGGACGAAAGGGAGAGTGGTGCGGTTGACAGGCGATATGACGGGTCGAGAGAGGAGGAGTAGGATCCCCTCCTACCTTCCAACACACACGAATACGAAAACACTAAGTCATCTCGGGAAGAGTAAACAAAACGACAGAGGAAGGGAGGGAAAAAAATACTCCGATAGCAGGTTGTGGGAAAGAGATGAGGGAGGAGGAGCAGGAATGCGTTCCCGCGTGCGAGATGATCTCTTCCCACCCCAATGGCTGCAGCGTACGACAACGTCCAGACGACGACGAAAAACGCCATATCTGGAGCAAGGAGTGAAACAACGAGGGATGCCTTAAGGTCCTAAATTGCCCACTGCCTTTCGAACGGTCTCTTTTAGAAAATTCGTCAATATTAACTTCAATAATTAATGTATCGTATCATTATGGGGGGATGAGAATCAATGTTGATAAAACAAAGGTTACGCGATTTTCCATAAAAAAGCCTAAGCTGAACATTAAATAGGAGGGGGAAAAATAGAACAGTTTACGTATCTGGGAAGTCTTTTGGACCAACGCGGTCAAAGCAGTAGGGACGTAAGGAGAAGAATTGCGCTAGGCAAGGAGGCTTTCTCAAGGAGGGAGTTGATGACGGAGACGTTGAGTAGGGAGGTTAAGAAAAGACTCGTAAAAACTCTGATATGGAGCGTTGCACGGCGCGGAAACGTGTTCGCTGAAGCAGGAGGGTAGACGTAGACTTGAGGCTTATTAAATGTGGGTCTGGAGAAGAATGGAGAAGAGGAAATGGACCGAAAGGAAAACAAATGAGGAAGTACTAGGTATAGTGGGTGGGGAGAGGGGTTTGTTGGGAGAAATATTATGGAAATAATGAATGAATTGAGCTCTTACGGCTAACAGTAAGGAATAATTGACAAAATCTCCAATAGCCGTAAACAGTTTACCTAACAAAACAGGGTACAATTGAAAACAGTTGGCAAAAGCCACAAGTCAAAGGATAGGGTAAATGGTAAATAAAGATAGGGGTAGAAGGGTGAATACGCCAATAGCACACGCAGCATATGAATGCACTACACGATGTGGGGAGATCAACAAATGTAACAGACTAGAAAGAGCCCTTCCAACCACTGTCTGAGGTTGTGGAAAAGGTTCACAACCAGAGAGGTTACAATGCATAGAGCACCATATTTGCATTTCCAATTGTTTTCAGGATTCTCAGCATATCTTGACAGCATAGCATGTGCATAATTTCCAAACACCGACATCATTTGGCTTTCAAAATTAGATGAAAGTGCTTTGGATGAAAGAAAGACCTGGTTACATGCTGAACGGCGTCTTGTTCCGAAATCAGATCCTTCCAAGTTCCTTCTTAGATATTCTGGATTATCACCAAAAGGTTCTTCATCTGATGTTCCAAATTCCACATTTGGAATGATTACTTTTTCACAAATACTTGAGAGAACATTTGAATCTTCAAAGAGTCTCCTATAATGTGCACGTTCAGCAACAGAAACCAGGAACTGCAAGGCATTGCTAACAAGCACATCAAACTTAGGCTAAGATCCAGTGGTAACAAGGAGATTCCACAATTCTGTGACCATTTGAGGAAGGAATTGAAATTCTTCATCGTACTTCTGGGCATATAGGAATCACAGGCTTGAGATTTCAACATCTCCAGAGGTCCAACCTCTTCATCTTCCTCTGTCGCCAGCTTACAGCTCGGTTACTTGAGCTTTAATTTTTTTCGTCTGGAGGCAATACTTTACCATTCCCTTCTCCATCCTTTTCAGGACTCTGCATGTGCAGCAGATATGTCGTAAATAAATTTCAGTGTGTCCTTGCTCCGTGCATTTTTATGCTACTTCTAATATTTTCACTGATCTTGGAAGAGTGGTAAATTGTAAGATACAAACCGCGAGACTTATTACAAATAATTAATTTTTTCTCCGAAAATACGGCAATAAGAACGACAGAATGAGTAGCTTCTTCGACGCTGATGTTGGCGCATTCACCCCAGACAGAAAACGTAATTTTTTGATACGTCAGATCGTCAAAAAAGTCATTGGAAGACGTCCTCAGTAGGTGCACATTATCGAATGATTCCGAGCGCACATCATATTTAAAAAAACAACTATTCATTGCGTGTATTAAGATACCATAGTGCAATATTATGAAAAAAAATGTATATCTGATGAATTCATTTTTTTTACGGGTATTCAATGGGTGATACAGTTAAATACTGCCCACAAGTTAAAATGAATAACGACAGAGAAAATCTCAATTTAGGAAGCTACGCAAAGATAAGAAGACAAAATAGATTAAAGGAAAAGAAACCGCGAAGATATTAAGCCATCGAGTGAATGACGACGACCTGTTGGTGAAAATAAAACTATGAAAAGCGAAATGCGGAGCCGCTTGCAAACTTCATGAATGCATTTCATCAAACGGAGAGAGGAGAGGGAGAATGCAAGGAATTGGTGAGAAAAAGAAAGTGCTACCGTCGAGGGGCATATTATAAATGCCCGTGGCGAAACAATTTTAGGTCTGACACTGCTCCTCGCTGTGACGTGAATTGAAATAAAACCTCATCGACAGAATTCCTGGCCCAAAGGGATGTCGACTCCGTGGCATGCATTCTTAGGAAGGGAACCCCAAGTCACCACCGACGAGGGAGGAGAGAGCCTCGAGAAATTCCCCCCGCGCTGAATTATTTATTTTCTATCCGCGCTTATTTTAGCCACTTGCCACCTCCTCTTCGGTCGGAGAATTTGCGAGCCGCTGCCAAGTGTCATACGACAATGCACTCTGGTGTCCCAAAAGCAAGGAGGACAACGGAGAGGCATCCCTCACGGGCCAAGTCGACTTCCGTTTCCAAAGGTGCGTCGAAATCTTTGGCCGTAAGGAAAGTGTACACTAGAGCAGATAGATCTGTTCAGCAACCTATGAAGTGTTTGGACGAAGAGGATCGAACTATTAGGAACATTAAAAGAATAACTGCACCAATATTATTCAATGGATGGCGTCAAAGCGAATAGAGTAGTAACAGAATTGAGCTGATAGCAGCCAATGAATCTTTTCCAAAAGGGTGGAAGTTAGTAAAAAGAACTGCGACTATTGTACTGTGGTAAAGAAGATATTAATAAAAACTTTGATACGGCGCGTAGTTTTTTAAGCACGGAAACTTAGTCGCTGGCCGTTGATTGAATGCTTTTGAGCTATGTAGGGGTGGAGAAGAATGTAAAAAATAAAATGGAAGGAAAATATACGAAGAATACAAAGTATGGAGGGAAGAGGAAACGACAATTTGGGGAAATTCAAAGCATTTAGCAAAAGTGGCCGCAGAAAATTTTGATCGAGCATGGAATGTTGAAGACGTGATAGATGGGAGGATGTTGGGCGACAGAAAAGTAAAAATTAGGCACGTTGGACGTAATGAAGCGAGTCAGAAAGTGCGAGGAATTGAAGAACTGTTTGTTTTGGTGTAGCTTGTTACGTTGGTATCATTTTAGGTGAAGTTTAGAAGCGTAGCGGCATTTAGTGTTCATCCAAAATCTACCTAAATTGGTAGAACAACAAAAATATTAACCAAGAACCATCTTACTCTAATTCAATTGTGGCTTCCCATCGGATTTGTGAACGTAGCCCTTTTTATATCAGATGTGGGATTAGGATCTTGTGGGACATTTTTATTTCATTCAATAAAACACGATTATGATAAACATTTTCATAAACAGTAGTCAATCGGGCAGTTTTAAATACATGCCAAAAAAAACAATTAGAATATATTGGGCCCATGATTTATATTGATTAATCTGACAATCAACTTACAAATTGTCATAGGAGTTGAGAGCGCACGAGAAGAATGGTGTTTTCAATTATGTGTTGAACTCTGGTGCACAGCAGAGAACTGGAAATCAGAACCTGTGGAGTCGTTTGGTTTAATGTGCAGGCTCGCGATCTTATGTATAATTTCCGTGACTCTTTCATATTTTCAATAATTGCTGGGAAATTATACTTCCCCAATTGCTAATTCATGAACAGAAAAATGCGGCCTCTGATTGTCGAGAACCCAAGGCATTTTTCATGATCATGACAATGGAGAATGGATGTACACAAATGTGTATGATGCCTATAAAGTGGCTCTAAACCACTGAAAACTCCACGCATTCGACTACATATGCCATTCGCACATGTAACAGTAACTAAGGGATTCATTTTGTTCCGCTTCGTTATAAACCGAATACAGACAATTCAAACCATTTTTCTGCTAAAATAATTTATGTGAAATGGGTCTTTTCATGGAAAAATGGACACAAAAAATGAATCACGAAATAATTCCATCTAACGCTTCGAATATATTCTATTAACTGTGAAAATATTAAAAAGACAATTTCTGCAACCATATAGATATACTTAGGTTATGCTAACCTCTGTTCAACGTATATGTGGAGGAGGTGATTAAGGAGGCATGGGAAGAACTGGAGGTAGGAATGAAAGTCGGACGGGAATTCGTAAAATCGGTTAGGTTTGCGGATGAACAAGCATTACTTGCTCAGTCAACCAACGGGTTGCAAGCATTGCTAAGTGAATTGGAGGTTCAGTGCGATAGATATGGGATGAAACTTAATATTAATAAAATTAAGTTTAGGCGATTTTCCAGAAAGAGAAAGGCTAAGCTAAACATTAAAATAGGAGGGGAAAAAATAGAGCAGGTAGAACAGTTTACATATCTTGGAAGTGTTTTGGATCAACAAGGTCAGAGTAGTAGGGATGTAACGAGAAGAATTGCGCCGGGCAAGGAGGCTCTCTCAAGGAGGAGGGAGTTGATGACGGGGACGTTGTGTAGGGAGGTTAAGACAAGACTCGTAAAAACTCTGATATGGAGCGTAGCTATGTACAGCGCGGAAACGTGGTCGCTGAAGCAGGAGGATAGACATAGATTGGAGGCTTTTGAAATGTGGGTGAGGAGAAGAATGGAGAAGATTAAATGGACCGAAAGGAAAACAAATGAGGAAGTACTGGAGATGGTGGGTGAGGAGAGAGGTTTGTTGAGAGAAATCCTATGGAGGCAGGAAAAATGGATGAAAGACGTATTGAGCGGCAATAGTGGGATGTTGAAGATGGTAATAGACGGGAGAATGTTGGGCAAGCGAGGATAGGGCAGGAACAGGATAGGGATGTTGGACGGGATGAAGGGAGGAAAGAAGTACACAGAGATGAAGAGGGACCTGATGTAAATTAGGTTGCTAGATTGGGTTTTGCTTGGAGTTACAAAATGTTTATTTGATAGTTGTGTCCATCCAAAAACCTACCTTAACCGGTAGATTACCTTATAAAATAATGCTAAGCTAACCTATATCAACCAACGGTGCTAATTGTTTTATCACTCTCCCTCCAGTCCTTAAGGCGCGGAGTTTAAATTCTGTCAGAGCGGAGAACCTTACGTAGTTGATGTTAGTTACATTATTGCTTGATAAAATAGGATTTGGTTTTGGAAATATCATGATTGTTTTTGTGTTTCCAAGACATCTCTATCTATCGTGATAGTCTCTTCTATAATTATGACACACATAATATGAAAAAAGTTTTTGAAACTTCTAATCATTTATGCACGAATTCAACTGCAATTCTTCGGGTGCTGAATTTATGCATTCCCTACGATATACGAGATAGTCCTTGGCTAGGGTATCATGTGGATCTGGATGAGCTCGGGTTTTCCAACGGGGGTTCTCTCATTTGATACCAACCAGAGCGTAACGAGAACAACCGAGATCCTAAAACCTGAATTTCACCCCAAGGACTACACGCCTTCATTAAATAAACATTCTCTTCCGACGGGAAGACGGACCTGATTTTAGAAAAAATACTAATACAGCTGTAAAAGCAGTAGTATATCGCAGCAATTGTCGTCATCTGGCCCATAGTTAATCGATCCGCAGAGCAGGGACATGTATGCAGACGACAAATATTTAACGTCTTCCACGACCGGAAACAATGGGATGTTTCTAGGAAATTGCAAGAAAGAATCCGTAGTGTACACAAATACCGTGCATACACAAAAAAAACGAATCCTCCAGCGAGTGAAACAATGGACGAAAATAAAGGTCTTTATTTTCCACCCGTGTCGAAACGCTGGAGAAAGGATGCATAAAAAAAAATAACGCCGCTTTTATTTGGGCTGCCATTTGGTTCGGTCGTACGAAATCCTTGCACATGCTCTCGCGAGGAGCCACGCATAAACGAGGGCGCACGTGCACATCATTGTGTGCGCGCCGTGCATATTATAATTCCAGGGTGGCCGTCTCGCGAAGCTCGGAGGAAAAAAAGAGCGACGACATCGAGAGTTCGTTGCGCGCGCAAACTCTGGCGCGCGCGGGGACCAAACTTGAATGAAACGAGGACAGGAGGCGGAATGAGGGACCGGGGTAGAGATAAAGTCTCCATTCCACCAGGCGAGATTGGAACCTCGTTCACCGTCCCAGACACCAATTTTTCGAATATGTGCGCATAACAGATCTGGATACATTTGATAATAAAGTTTTTCATTTAGAAAACATTTTAAACTACCATTCTCATATCAAAGTTTATTTGGCCCGCGCTTACCCCAACCATTTTTATTACTATTGTTAATCTACCGGTTAAGGTTGGTTTTGGATGGCCACAGCCTGTATAGATACAAAGATACAAAGATACTACTTGCCTCTTCTAACAAACAACAATTTGATACCCGACACTACAATACGCGAGCCTCTCGTACTATCCGCAAACTCCCCTTCTAACTTCATTCCGTACAACATGCCTATCCAATCCCTTCCCCTTCCTCGCTTGCCGAACATTCTCCCCTCTGTCACAGTCTTCAATGTCCCAGTGCCAATTACAATTCTCTGAATACATATTTCCTGCCTACTTTGGACTTCTCCCAACAATCCCCTCCCCTCCCTCACCGTACATACCACTTCCGCGTTTGTTTTTCTTTCTGTCTACGTCACCTTCTCCATCCTTCTCCACACCCATATTTCAAAAGCCTCCAAGCTACGCCTGTCACCTTGCTTCAACGGCGATGTTTCCTCACTGCTCAAAGCCACGATCCACGATATTAAAGTTTTGACCAGTCGTTTCTTAACATCGCCACTCAACAATGCCTTTGTAATCAATTTCCTCCTCCTTGAGAAAGCTTCTCTGTCTAAAAAAATACGGATTATTGAAGGAAATAGACTTATTTAAGGATACCACGTACACAACATGTACATCTGACACCTAATTCCAGCGATTGCCTACTATTCAGGACACTAGCTAACAAGTGTGGATACCGCATATCACTAACATGAATATTTTTTATAAGGTGGAAAAATCTAGTAAGCAATGGTCATAAAAATACATTAAATTAATATGAAATAGTATTCAAACTAGTTAAATTACGGGTAGAAAAATTAAAAAAATCTTGGTTCCTTGTAACGACATCATTAATGTAATATTTGCTGTCACTTGCTTGGGATTTCTCTGCAGATCACCATGTTTAAACATAAAACAGTTGCATTAACTTGCTTTTAGTTACTATTTATGGTGGTCCTACCGGATAAGGTATTGTTTTGAATGGACTTACAGACAAAACTGTATTCATCTACATACATAAGCATCACGTTATTCTTATACCTATTCTTTTCCACTTCCTACCACGACCACCAAACATTCTTCCGATTAGCAGTCTTTTCAACGTTCCATCACCAATCAAAATGCTCCGCACCTGAAAATCCTGCCTCCTTTGAATTTACCTCAAGAATCCTATCTCCCGCCCTAAATAATACTTCCTCGTCAATTTTCATTTCCGTTCATACCATTATTTTCGTTTCTCTACAAACCCCCGCTCCAAAAGCCTTAAAGATATGCTCCTGCCTCAACAACCAAGTTACCGCGCAGAACAAAAACTACCCTTCATTTCAATAGATTAACTCATCTTTTCTTTACCTCCTCACTCCAGCCTTGTTTCATCAAAGTAAAACTATCTCTGTAATATTTGTTATGGCGCACTTGAAATTTCTCCGTGGACCACTAATATTTCCCAGCGGGTCGAACCAGTTGGCGGCCGCTACTCCATTGGACGGAATACGACTCGTGTAGCCCTCACTGGGAGAACGTCCGTACTTCCCACATTGGCCTACGATCACTGAGCTGTCAGGGATAAGTCTAAACGACGAAAGGATACAGTTCAAATTTTAAAGAAAAAATTAAAATAACTTGCCGAGTGGACATAAATAAAATCGGCGCACTAACATAATAATAATACCGATATTGCACCCAATCCGACTGCTGCAGCGGTGTTGACACTCATCACTAATAACTGATTAAAAGGAACGCGGCCGATTTCAATGAATTGGGACCGGGGAGAAAAAATTTCCATCCCAAAACCTCACGCCGTGGAGAGTCCCGTGGAAAGCCCCGTAGAGAACAGCACCTACCCCCTAAACATTATCAATATATGTATAAAACTAACCTAGGCATATCCTATACGCACAAAAAATCTCGACTCCGACGTCGGGGGTTGGAGGCACGGAGGGAATGGGAGGGAAAGGCGGTGGACATACGAGATACACGACCGCATTCCGCACAATGCGGAGGATGCTTACACGACGGGTCTCGCGGGCAGGGAGCGAGTACTCTCCGGCATACCCCAACCCACCCCAAGCAAGACCGGCGGGGGAAAAAATGTAATAATAGTCACCTCGGACGATTGGCTGATTAGGGCGCAGCTACTCGGAGCTTGGGGAGGAGATCGGGGGAGGAGGAGGGAGGGGAAGACCGCTGCCGATGCCACGTCGTCCCGTGGAAATTGGAATTCTTGGGAATAATACACCCTTTGAGCACGAGCGGGGGAACGCCCGCCCGCCCGTGGAAAGATGGGGAGGTCAAGATATTCCACGGCGCATCCCGTCTCCCTAATTAATCGCACAGACCACTTGAACTGCCAGACGGAGTAAAAATGGAGAAATGTTTTGGGGAATTAATGGAAGAAATATTGGGGAAAGAGTTTTATCTTAAAAATATTCCGTTCGGATAGTCAGGATTTTTTTACTAAAATGATGAGTCGATACGTGTGCCTGTGTCGACCGTAACGGACGATAATGGTGAGATCGATTTTAGAATGGTGAGAGTAAAATTACATTCATGATGGGCAAATGCTAAAATATTTTTTGTTGCCAAATAAAATAATTTGCAAAATTAGATACCGTCGCTAAGTCAAGTGGTTCAAACATGAGAGTACTGCTAAAAAGATAAGCCTTTGTACTCTTCCTCCTCCTTTTCAGGAAACAATGAAACCGACACCGCAACCCACCCCCCTCCCCCACCTCACACTGAGCTCAAAGTTCTTCTTCGTTCAACGAAGGCGGCCTGACCGCTGAAACATAAAACATTGGCGAGGTCCTTTATTTGTCTAGATTTTAATCGTGTTTGGAATATGTACTGCTTTTCGACGCGTCTCGATCCCGATTCCTGGGTATTGCGTGTGTACGCCAACACACACACACACACATATCATTAAATAAAACCACTGGCATTGGGCAACACAAACATACGTAGATCAATTCCTTCTGTTAACTTTTTAAAATTAACATCCGTACAAATTCCTTCTGTCCGCATTAGAAGGTGGCGTGCTTTCGAAAATTTTGGAATACCTGTATATCCTATTTTATGTTTCTGTTGTCCTATGCTAGTGGCACCGTCGATTGATATTTTATTCACATTTTTGATACTTTAGTAGAATATCTACACAAACAGACACAAACAAGAACAATCTTATTTTGACCAGTATGTTTAAAAATGTTTTAAAAAAAGGTAGGTATAAAAGTGGACTGAAATAATAAACGGGCTCTAGAGACGTGCACCTTAATAGGAGACGAAGATCGTTAGGTATTAAACTATAAATATATACATACAAACGCAAACAAATTCACATGTACTATAAATACACACACGCGAAAGAATATAGCGAATTATTACGCTATCTACCCATCTATCTGCATTTGGGGGAAAATGTCGAGCGTGGAGTGCAGAACAAGCCCTCGATGGCAAAAATGATCCGAGGACGTTGCATCGCCCGCTGCTCGAATCTCGCCAGAACACGAGGAGCAAAACTTCAATTTGCGAGATTAAATTTTTCCTCATTATTTACCCTCATTCCTCCGTCGAAGCGATAGCTGGTGTGGCATTGACTACGGATCGCCCATCATTTCCTCATCTTCTTTTTTCTCATACCTTCATCACTCTCCCCTCCCGTCCACCCGCCTGTGGGAAGAGATAGAGGTATCCCCGGAAAAGAAAATAATAAACACGAAAGACATTCCATTCGTTCGGACGTCAACGTCATCAATTAGGGAGATTGAGCCGAGGCTCCGAAATGTTTTATTTTCCATCAGAGCTAAATTAACGAAGCAAATAAACGAAGCAATTCTAACATGAACTTCTCTCCAACAGCATGTGGAATAATATATTATATATATATATATATATATATATATATATATACACATATATAAACACTGATATAGATTTTTAAGCCTTAGAAACACAAAGAAAGGATTCTGATGATGACGGCCATGGCGTCGTGATCTGATTTAGTATATATTTGAAGTGAATGAATGATATACTGTCTAATTTCAAAACAAAACTATATATATATATATATATATATATATGTACCAACTTAAGTAAAAATGAATAATATTATTATATTTATACAAACACTCACTTTAGTTAGAGAAGATGGATGTTTTTCGGAAATATTTCCGAAAAATACGGTCCGTTTTATGAGTGTACGCTTTTAGCTGACGTTTTCTGAAACACAATACATTTCATGTGTTCGTGTGTATATATATATATATATATATATATATATCGTATTATATGTTACGTATATATATATATATATATATCTGAGAGAGAGAACATGTATATGAAAATATTCCCCGCATCGATCACGTGCTTTAAGAGCCTTGGCGTGGATGGGTGGCCATACTTGAACTTTTAAACCGTACGTGCACACCCCACTCAGCTCTCGCCCCTCCCTCACCCCGCCTACCCACACTCCTCCCTCTCGGTGGGTGCACTGCGAACGCTCGAAGTAAATTCACGCTCGGATTGCGCTCTCGCGGGTTTCCCTTCATTTTATTCACTCCTCCCTCCTCCATACACCTCCTTTCCAGTCTTCCTCACCTCTCCCTCACCGCGACCACCGCTCACTACCCGACTCGGCTCGCGCCGCCAATGTATGCGACCGCCGAACACCACCCGGAACTCAGTATAGGCGTGACTCTTATCACGACGGAGGCCCCGCGAATGCGCGAACTTCGGCTTGCAAACTGACCAGTACGCGCATGATGTCGATTACAATTCCTGCAATCCACCGTCGAGGACAGAGAGAATTGCGCCACGCCTATGGGATAATCCGTCTCGGAGAAAATTCATTAATGGCATAAGCAAACAACGGAAACGAAGGACAAGAGATTCTTGTGGGTCATCACTTAAGGTTTGCAAAACAGGCATGCCATTATGCTTCCTAAAATGAAGAGGGGCTTGTCCTATAGTAGGATGTTGGATTGTGTTTTGTTTGGAGAGAGCAGACACTTAATTGGTAATTTTCATCATCCAAAAGCTACCTTAACTACTAGACTACCTATTATAATAATGTGTCACAGTAGGGCGTGGACCATAGAGGTATCCGAAACTTGCCACTCACAACCCAGGTGCTAAATTTCTTGTCTAGCTAGTTACATCTCACCTGCAGGGAGGATAAAATTATGTTTTGAGTTCCAGGGCTCTACATACAGAAATCCTCAGGCTAAAAAGAAATTTCATGCGGTTATCCAATCAGCGGAGGTTTAATTCGAAGAATATCACGTCGTTCGGATATTACACCTCGGTTTCTTTTCCTTGCAATAAAAATCTCTTACCGAAAAGATGGTATTCGGTCGATTTCAAATTATTAGTAGGATATTGTGCTACAGATGCCTAGAAACTAAGTGATTACTGAGAGGCAAATGAAACACGTATTCAAGAGAAAAAAGGCGACATACACGTAAAATGGATAGAGAAAAATATTCATTGACAAATCCACTTCGTGGATTGCTACGGAAATAAATCCGTTCTCTTAATAGGAGTGAATCGAGCCCATTTCCTTTAGAGGTATGTATTTCGATCCTCGTTTAAATATTTTGAGCTGTGAACGTTGGTTGATTCAGTTTAAGTCAAATAGGCATATACATTTTGCAATAAAAATCACGAACTCAGCAACCAAGTTGTTTTTCCATACTGCATAACTGTTTCCGATTGCTCTGAACGATCAAAAATACCAAGTCGTTTCCTCTTTCTTTATCCATGTGTCGTGTTCATCTTCAATAGTGGGAATGGGGTGGCAATGAGTTGCCCCCCCCATGGGGTCTCACGTGCCACAACACGAACGGGGGATCTCCCCTCCCTTCCCCAACACTCATCTCACGGTTCATTAATTGACCCATTCTCTCCCCAACCACCCTCGTCGTCTTCTTATTATTAATTAATTGACCCGCTCATCCTACGCGCCGCGGCACCCGAACACAACGGAAATGTTTTAATTACGAGACTTTTCAATTTAATTCCCACCGTTCCACCCCGACCCGCGACCGTCTCGACCCCTCGGCGGGAGAGCGAGGAGGCACGAGAGAGACCCGGCAAACGGGTCGGGAATAGGGGGTGGGCTGAGGGTCGGAGGGGGTCGCGGGCGGGGTGAGAGGAGGGAGTTGGGGAAGGGAGTTAGGCGCAGCGAGAGCAGGCAGTCGCCGTCGTTGTCGTCGCCTCCTTGGGAGCTTTTTTCAAGACTTTTTCAGCAGAAACACTGCACCGGGAGTAATTGAATGACTGAATGATGGAAAACAGAGGAGGGTGACGAACGAGGGGGAAAAAAGTGAAATAAACTCGAGGGAAAGGAGGCGGGTGGAGGACATGAGATCTGCAGAGAGAAAGAGAGATCGTATATTTTCGCGGTATGGCACCGTTTCATGGGTGCAGTTGCGCGAATTTTGCCCCTTCCCGATACACCACCACCTTTACCTGAGATCCCCCATTTTCATCCCAAATTCACCCCGCGGCAACCCCCCCCTGGGATCACAACATTGACCCACCCCCCCCTGAAAAACCCTCCCTGAGGAGTACAGCGACGTACGAGTACTGTGGTCAACATTGCGCCCTAATGTTCCCCTCCAACATGAAGTAAACACCTCTACAGCTATGAGCACTATGACAATATGAGTACGTACGTCGTCACCACGTCGATATTGTTTTTATATTGACCACGTAGACATGAACAATGCAATGGAGCGACACACCAAGGGTCGATAACTGTCATGGATATAATAAACAGTTGTCTAGAGGACAGGGTAGTATTTTGATGGGAACAGGCACAAGTATTGCTACAGTTCAAAATCCAGCATAATAAGTTACTAGATACGTACCGTAACACCCCTAAATATTACAAGAAACCGTTTTGTTCAGCTTCATATAATTTTCACCTCACTTCTTCCCCTCTGACATTCCCTTTCCCATCCTGACTGAACGTCGCTTACCTCACGTTCCCCCCTTCGATTACAGTTATATCAAAACAGTATTTAATTTTTTTTTAATGTACCACTAGTTACGGAATATTGGCCAAGGAGAAAAACGGGAAGAATATTGTGAATGCAGCAAAATTCTCTTTAAAAGTTAGGCGATGTGGAAAAAACTATACTATTGAGAGGTTGAAAGCTAATCCAAATATTTAGTAACAGCATAAAAAGAAGTGTTTGCTCAAGCACGACTTGAAAGGCCGATGAATAAAAATATTTACAAATTTGAATTTAATCATTATTCTATTGTAAATAGGCGTTAATTACTCTTTCGTTCACTTCTTATTAAGCTTCTACATTTTTAGTTAAAAAACTGCTAATTTCCATCACCTTCTTTTCTTCTGTTCTGATATGTATTTGAGTCGTGCTAATGTAAAAGGAAACATTCATTCCTCTTCAACGGCCGTGACCATCCCACAACATACTTCGGTATACCTTTTCCCCACAGTGTGTCTGCCTTCTTGGGAGTTTCACCAAGCACCTCCATCTTTCCCCTCCCGATGCAAAACTTCGTCATTTTCCCTCCGCTCTATCCAACTCGTTTTCTGCACTCTTCTCCATACCGCTCATCTCAAAAGCTTCCAATCCACGCTCATCATCTGGTCTTGCCTTTTAGGCCGGGTTTTGGATTCATAACATGCCACGCCCGTCTTCACTAATCTTTGCTTTGCGTGCTTAATTAGCGCTACTATTACCAACTCTCACATTCAACATCTTCTTACTTTAGTCTCTAAACGTAAGGCTCTTCAAGAGAATTGAGTCATTCACTAAGCGAGAGATGTAGTTTAGAATATGTGTAGAAAGCGTTATGAAGATGAAAAGGTCGAGGAACATAGAAAGCGTCTCGGGATGTGCGTCTAAAGAGTAACGTCCTGGAGCCCTTTCCTCACAAAGCCACAAGTCAAACGGAAAGTCCTCGTACTTAAACCGCATTAAGACTTCTCATAGGAACTGAATCTGCTTGAGCAATAAATTACAAGTAGTCTATATTTCACAGGTTGTCATTCAACCATTTTCATGTCAAGTTTTCAAAGCCTCCCATGGTGACTTACCGCGATAACTCGTCCGTTGGGGAAGTCAACTAGCTACTTCCAATTTAGAAGCACGAGACGCACCTGAGCAGCGCTGCGATGGGAGGTGGTGTCGTACGGCACCCGTCAACCACCCCACCCGTCATCTCCTCCTCCCCGCCCGACCTCCCTCCTTTCCCAGTCGCGGACTGCCGTCGACGACGTCGACTTTCTGAACACTCGAGAAATATTTCCGAGGCCGCATTAGGCAGTCAGCGAAAAACTCCAGCGCTCAAATTTCAATGTTTCCATTTTTTAAACCAGAGATATGAGAACGGGGGGGGGGGCGATGGAGGGAGAGGAGCTTAGGGGGAGAGTCGGTGGGATCGGAGGGAGGGACTAAAAAAGATTATTACAAACATTCCCTCGACTTAACATCGATTGAATATTTTTATTATTATTATTTTTTAAGTTGTCGGAGCCAATGCACACTCCCCGGCGTCCTTGATACAATCGGGCCACGAGCCGGGCGTAATCTGGGGGATTATCCGTGCTCGCAGTCATCGATTGCGTGCCTGCAGCCCCCTCTCCCCCAGCCCAACCCGCGCTCACCCGCCACCTCTTGCATCCCCTCCCCACACACTCCTCCCACCTATCCCACCGGCATGTAATGCTGTCGTTCACAGGAGCAATAGCAGGGGAGAGAGGGGGGATCTACGACAAACAATGTTTAGTCTACCCCCACCCACAATGGAAATACTTAATTCCGTGATTCGACGAATCCGAACGACCGGAGTTGTTCAAAAAACAAATCCACCGCCCCATTCCCCCCCCTCCCACACACACACAAGCAAACAAACCCCCCTCCTCCGACCCCAATCCCCGGAAACCAATCTCCCGAGCGCGGAGAACCTTGAAGCTTCCGGAACGCTTCCCGGGACTACTCCATCCCGCCGTCGCTCCGGCTCGAACGTTAATTGTGAATCAAGCCCATCTGCTAGTTTGTAGTTAAAAAAAAAGACAGACGGGGAGGGGGAGAAAGAAGAGGGGCATGAATACTTGACTCTCACGTTTTATTTTTCTCCCTCTTCAATCCCTGGTCGTCTCCCCCATCCCTTCACTGGGGGACGGGGGCGAGATGTTCCGAACGTCACTTGGGGGTAGGGAGGGGACCGCGGTGGGATGGGCGGTAGTGGGGTATGTCCACGAGAGTGTGCGCGCGTGGGCAAAAAGATATCCCCGGTGATCTATAAATGAGAAATTCCGTGCGGGAGGCAACCGGGGGATACGTTGATTTGTAACCACCCCCACGCGGCACGGAAGATCACGGGCCACGCTCCCCCATTGTGCGAAATTAATGCGGGAAACCCTCCTCCACCCCCTTTCCCCGCCCGACCCTCATGCCATCCACGCCCCACGCGCCCAAACGCTCCTGCGTCGAAAGTTTCCCGTCCACGGCTTCGGAAACTATTTCTCGTCTGCTCTCTCTCTCTTTGTGCCAACTTCCGCAGGCGAACAATGGTCGCGGGACGCGGTGATGTTTCGAACCGGTTGGATGTGCACGAGATACCCATGGCCGCACTCGGGAAGCTATTTGGCCCTAAGGACCTAATTACTCGGGAACGCGATACGAAAACGGCGACGATAACCAAGGAAGGCACAGGGGGTGGAACAGGAATTAGCTACGGGATGGGCGCCATATTTTGTATAGGTACCCTTCCATCTATACGCATTGATATCGCGTTCTCCACAGAATACCTTCGAAAGGAAAAGGCACTAATCCCATTAAGGGCGTATATATAAGCAAGATACGCATACATTGCCAGTTCTGTAGAGCACACAAGAGGTGAGAGAATATATTTCAATCCCATTTCAAGATTTTCGCTTTATGAATATACAATAGGATGGATACAAAATTTCGGACACTCTTCTGCGACTCACCTGGGTTTCACAATGGTCTCAATACCAAATTTTATTATATTCCATTACGTTTGGTGGAAAAATTTATTTTTGTTTTTTTTACGCAAGTAAAATGCAGTTGGGAAAGGAGGAAAAATATGGAGCAACAAAAATGAATTAGTTTTGCAAATAGGTGAGAAAGAGAAGCACTAGTCAGAGGAAATAAGAAAAAAGGGATGGAAGAGCGGCAAGTGGAAGGATGCTAAAAAGGGAAAATTACTGATAGACTTAACATGAAGAATAAAAATTCTTTTTTGAACGGGATAAGTGGAATTCGAAACGAAGTTGAAGTATGGAGGAAAATACGTTAGCGTGCAGAAAAAAATTCTGTAAAAGAACTTGGCGATGTTTTACGGTTTTCAGGGATTTCTGTAATCGGTGCACTTAATTACAATAGCAGCAACTTTCAACATGTTGAACTTCAATTCGGAAGGCGAATTCAGGGCTGTCGAGTTCGAAAATTGCTTATTGCGATGTGAATTGTTACAGAATTCAACATTGAGTTCGGAGAGGCTAAGAAGTGAAGCAGTGCATACTCTCTTACGTCCACAAAAATGTACCCTCGCCGTTAGACCGCTGTTAAGAATAATTTCATGCGCGGAATTAATAGAATAATTAATTCACATATGAGGTGTGTCCAAAACATAACGAGAATTTTTTTCATTTCGCGGGCTTGGAGAGTCCGATTGTCAAACTTTTTTTATTACGTAGGTATACATGCCCCTGAAGTATGATAAAACTTTCAGCTGTTTTCATTGTGGACTTTGTCTGTGACAGCCACTAAGGTTAGACATGTTTTATGAGTTCGGCGATCTTCGTTTGTTAAAAGAAATGGATCAAAGAATTTGTATCAAATTTTGCGCCAAAAATGACATATATGTGTGTGAAATGTTAACAAAGGCCTATGGCGAGTCTGCTATGAGTAAATGAAGAGTTTACGAGTGATATAAGCGTTTCCAAGAGGGCCGTGAAGACCTTGAAGATGATGAATGCCCTGGACGCCCCAGCACATCAACAATCGATGAAAACGTGGAAAAAGTGAAAGAAATGGTTATGGACGATCGCCGAATCACAATTAGAGCGGTCGCTGATGATGTTGGCATATCGATTGGATCATGTCATGACATTTTTTCCAATTTTTTGGGTATGAAACGCGTGGCAGCCAAATTCGTTCCAAAATTGTTGAATTTTGAACAAAAACAGCGGCGAATGGAAGTTGCTCAGGAGTCACTAAATGGAGTAAACAACGATACAGAATTACTGAAACGTATTATAACAGGTGACGAAACATGGGTTTATGGATATGACGTTAAAACTAAGGCTCAATCATCCCAGTCGAGGCATTCTGGCTCACCAAGACTGAAAAAGGTTCGACAAATGCGGTCGAAAGTGAAGGTTATGCTCACTGTGTTCTTCGATCTTTTCGTATATTCGGAATTTTTCATGGCGAAAAAACCCATGTAACTGATTTCCTCTCTATTAAATAAGTACCCGCTGACCAGGCACAGCCCTCTTTATCGCACATATTGGTATTCAATATTGTTGGTAGAATCAACGGTCGTAATTTAAGAAAATAAATATCCCCTCAACTCCTCAGGGAACTAGCAGAACTGGGGTTCATTGAT
This sequence comes from Hetaerina titia, assembly GCA_037158775.1. Lineage (NCBI taxonomy): Eukaryota > Metazoa > Arthropoda > Insecta > Odonata > Calopterygidae > Hetaerina > Hetaerina titia. The sequence goes on along the minus strand of CM073775.1, from coordinate 62,532,885 downwards.
CAATTTCTCTGATTATTCCAGGTTCTCCATGAAAAACATCGTATTACAAATGTTGGTGAAAGTGTCTTAACGCAGGCAAAATTGGTCGCTTTAATGCTTCTTTTCTACCAGTTCGTTGCTATCACTCGTAAAACTATATGAAGGTTTCATGACCAAAGCTACATAAAGAACAATAATGAGCTAATTATAAGATTGCTTTGATAGGTGAGGGTACAACTAGCATAACCCCCCTCGGCGTTAGAAATTCACAAATCAGGATGGGGGACCAGTTAACTTGTCTGAGCCATCTATGGTTTCCCAGGAAGATTTGGTATTCCAAAAATGGTACAACTTGGGTGGAGATATGGGTACTCATGCGCGAGTGATCAGACCAGAATTGAACCCGGAACCTCCCGTAAGTGGCCCAGAACTTTACCCATTGGACTACCCGGTCCTGAAGAAATATTCAATCCAGTTGTAAAATCCATGAAGAACGGTGCTTCATTCTGACGAAATTACTCAACCCTTAAACGGTTTATAATCATCAATTCAGGATTTGGAAATTTCGCTCAAAATCAGTCCGGGGAACATTCAGGCGTTCCAGTGAATTCTCCCACCTCCTCGAGGTCCGTTTCTCAAACTTACAAATCCACTTACACGTTATCTGAAAAGTCTCCATTAAAAAGTATCACTTTAATAAAAAAAGTACGCAAGTAAAAATCGCGACACCATTTATTGCCGAACAATTGCAAAAACTCCAATAGCCGTGAACAGTTTACCTTTCCTCTCACTTCAACTTGTGTTGTTGTGACGATTTACCTTCAGCACGCTGAAGAGGGCTACTTTGTGACCGAAATACGCGTATTCGTTTTCACCTTTCTTTTTTCCCTTTCTTTATTTATCCTTTACCCCATCATTTGACTTGTGGCGTTTGCAACTAATCTCAATTGTACCCTGTTTTGAAAGGTAAACTGTTTACGGCTATTTGAGTTTTTTCAATTATTCAACACTATTAGCCGTAAGACCTCGATTAATTCATCACCATTTATTACTATCGTTAGACTTAGCATGTGCAAATTACAAGGACCTGTAAAGTGACTTGTAATCATGAGAACCGGGATCCTCAAGAACTGATATTTTTCTCCCCCCGGTAACCTTCCACATTTTCCATACACACATATTTTCAGGATTGTGGCAAGTCTTGATTTTGGGAATTAGCCTGCGGGCGGGGCACGCGGGGACGAAACAAACCAGGGATGGCCGAACTCATTATTTCGCAGCTAATCTCGGGAATACAACAGCACTCGCCCCGAGGGCGGAGTCGCCTCGCAAGGGAGAGGGAGAAACTAGTATACGACGACAGGGAGAAGAAAAAATAAACCCACGCCCACACTACTCGAGAGGGGAGGAAGGACGTAAAAATAAACACACGGGAGGGATGCATAATAACTCCACGGGAGGGGTGGCGTGGGGTGGGGTGAGAGGGAAAAAAATAGGGGCGAGGCGGGGGAAGAAGACCGAAAAAAAAATCAAGTGAAAAATAAAATGCGACGACGCCAGCCACCGAAAATTTCCCCTCGCGAAATTTTTCAGATGGCGCGAAACGTAATTTTAGTCACGGCTTTCCCCTTCCGCGACGACGACGATGGGGAGTGGTGAGAGGGGGTGGGAGAGTCGGGTTAAGCAGCGACCGGGGAGGGAGGAGTACGTGAAGTTTTAAAGAGGAAACGAAGGTGGGGAAGGTGAGAGGGGCAGGAGGACAAGAGACGAAGATTGTTCGAGGAGAGAGAGAGAGACCCTTCTCCCTCCCCCCTGCACCCCCTCGCCTGCACACACCCTGAGCCATCTGCGCCCGAGGGCAGTGACGTTCCCGCTAATTCCGCAGACGATTCCCTCTCCTCGCGCGCCCTCCCCCTCTCGCCCCCATGCGATCTGAAAAATCCTTAACCGTCGACTCCCGGGGCCAGTCAGCGCTCTGCCACCGGTGTGCAGTGCTCTGTCCGTCCCGAATGCGGTACTCGTAAACTAACATATCTAGTTCGTCGTCACCCCAGCGAATGACCCCACGAATCTTGGCGCCGAGGGTGATGCGCATTTCGTAGCAGCCGCATCAAAATTATCGGGTCACTGCAAACTGCAAAAATGACGCTCAGGAGATGCTAGAATTGCACATATGTGTATGTACGAGTATGTCTCTCGTATGTTAAACTACTTGTCATGCATTTCGTTGCAAATTGTGACAGGGTTACGCTTTAGTGTGACAAAAAATGCGAATAATCCGCAGACAACAGAACATTTTAATATTTGGTGAACCGTTTCATAGTGCGATAAATATTTATTTTTTTATGGCCATATAGCAATCGATACCAAAAATTTACCAAAATGGCAAATGCCATTCTTTCAAGTTTTTCGAACAGAAAATAATCCGAGGAGGCTAAATCTAGCGAATAGCGTGCATGAGGTAGCAATTAAAACTTTAATTCATGAATTTTGGCCATTGCAACAACGGATTTGTGTGCTGGTGCATTGTCTCGATGAAAAAACACTTTCTTCTTGGCCAAATGCGGCCGCTTTTGCTTGATTTCTTCACTCAAACGTTACAATAAGTTCGCATAATACTGATGTACATTATATAGGAACCGTCCAAAACCTACCTTTAATAGGTCGAATACTTACAGGGGATGATAAAATTTCTTTAATATAATGATCACAAATTATCAATCCCATGAGGTAGACACTCTTCCTGGAGGTTTAAAGAGTAACGTATTTTATATGATTCTTATATTGTTTCTATAAAATCCAAAAATTCCAAAATGAATGAATCCAAAAATTTACGAACTACTTTCTAAATTATTATTTCTTATTAATTATAAATAAATGGAGGATGTCAGCGCAGGACTTTCGGTGAAATGCTAAGATCGGCAAGTTTGGAAAGATGCTGCAAACCAATCGTCAAACTTTATCAGTCACAGCGGCAATGATGGTGGGTTTCAGTACATTTTCCTTTCAATTGTTCCAATTATTTAACATTTGAAGGCGAAGATGCTTGAATGGCTTCGTGAAATTCCTGGCCGTCAGTAAATGCATACGTTTGGTAACCACTAGGTCGCAGAATCAAGGATATTTAAGGGATGCCGGATTTGTAGAGTTATTCATCGGGGGCACAAGGCTAAGTGCTCAAATATAATTGCGGGTGAAATTTCTTTGGGTACGCCGCGATGCCTAGCTGATCTTCAAGGAAGGCCACGAAGGATCCTACCTCGTAGAACACCACCCTAGGCGATTCCAACCCCTTCCTGCCCTGCCTGCCTCGCCCCTTGGGCACTGAAACTCTCGTTCAAACCCCCTCGCAGCCCACTTCGCCCCCCTCGACCCTTGGAACGCAAGCCACATCGCCCGAGAAACGCCACTTTTACTTTCCTTTCTTTCGAAGCCACCGCTGACTTGACGAAATTACGGTCACCTCGTTGAATTAACAAGGAGATGATTAGAAAATGAAGAATTAATCGCATGAATCAATTAATTCTAATGAACAATAAATAAAGTTTCAATTCAGCAAATCAATTTAAACTTTAATACAATTTTCTTCCAATAAGTCGTCACACTCTCACTCAATTTATTTCAGAGATGGGTTACACGTAGATGGGTGATGGCTAAGTAAATGAAAAAGAAAACGAGATTTTATCTCAGATTAGTCAAGCTAATTCGCGAATACGCGGCGATCACATTGAATCGGAATCGCGGGGACCCTTTGGTGAATGCGTTAATTTTAACATTCAATCAAGTTCAATTACAATCCAATGAATTTGTCCAAAACTATTACTAGAAAAAAGAAGCTGTCACAGGTGTTATATTCAAAACCAGGAGTTCCTCCATGATTACAAAAGACGGCATAATCAGGCTGTTAGAAACGTAAAAGGCGTTTGAGAATAATTCTGACACTGAAAGAATAATTAAATCCCCATACAACATCGGAACATTAAATACCCAGAATAGAGTGAGAGAAAGAGACTCCCTGACTAATTGACTTAAATGCTCGTTTTCACACGGCACACTACGTTAGTATGACAAAACCTACGCTAAGTAAGCCCATATTATCACCGGGAGGATCTTGAAATCAAAATCCTTTCCTTCTCGGAAAAAATTCACGAAGATCGAACTGTGGTGTCATAAAAATCCTTGATAAAATCCAAACATGGTTCAAAGGGTGTGTGTATAAAGCTGATTTAGAAACATTATTATTAATATTAGAATGAATACGGTTATCCAGTAGTAGCCTTATACGTTATCCAATAGTACCCAGTGCAGTCAAAACCTACCATTTTTGGCAGGGTAACTAAATGATGTAAAAGCTTACAAAATCTGCAAAAACCTCTCGGGACGGGATGCTAACCAGGTTGTAAAACCCTTGGAATCATGATGGAAACCAGCACTCACCTGAAAAGAAGGAAAGTGGTAAATTAGATTATGATAACTAATTAACTTGCAATATGGTATTTTATTGCATTGCACCAAGCGATATTAAGTAAATAATACATACTATATCCTCAACAACATGAGGATATACAAGTGTTTGTACAAGACTTGTATACCGAGTCCCTAGGGAAATAAAATTTTAATTAACACAACCCAAGATTTAAAACATGAATCCTGGAGGAGGTCCATGCATTAAGGCTGCGAAGTCATAACTCTAGCTTAATCACTGAAAGAATGGTCCTTTGAAATTACAAACAATGTGGATCTAGACACTTCCAAAATGAAATCAATTCTGAAAATATATGAAGGACTTACCAACTAGGAATTAATTCCCATATTTTCTCAAATTATGCAAGCCTTCTATTTCCCACTAATTACCCTCTTCAAACAGGGTCAACCGCCGCTTTTTACGATGCACTTCTTATGCCAAAGGGAGACCTTTTCATAGAAGGGTTCGCAAGTATTTATTTTGAAAACAAACGGATTAAGCACATGTAATATTCGTCTCTGACAATACTTATTAAATTAATGTAACAAATTAAAAACTATGCAGAAATATTATAATTTTTTGCTAATTTGCGAAGTTATTGAAAGGAGTGAGAATCTCAAAAACTAGTTAATGCCAAAATTGACCATACTAAAAAGTTCGATGTTACTAACTTAACGAATACCAGTGCTATACTGCGTAGAAAACTTGCAGTTGAGCGAGGATATAAAGAATAGGAACTTACGCGGTGTGGGTGTGGAGAAAAATGGAAAAGCACGATTTTTTCGCTCAATTCTATTCTCAGTTGAGCGGCAGTTTTACGAACTATGTTCAGTGGACGGTGCAGCGATATTGACTTGCATTCGTATGGAGTATCCTCAATCACAATATTTTGGCTGACTGAAAATCTAAAGTTTGATCATCAACATGACTTATTTCACGGATTCCCCGCCGAATTTCATTCCTATTTCCTGTTTTCCCCATACTTCTTTAACCATTTCCTGCAAATAAACGTTACACAGCACAGGTGAAAATGGATAACCCTACCTTAAACCCCATATTCACGTGCTAAACCTCATATTTCTATCTCTTCTTAATCCTTAGGACTTGAAAGAAACTCGTATTTATGCATCTTTCTTTAATCGGTGTTGTACCTTTCCAATATCTTGATGTTTTCAATATTATTTACACTAACAATACTTTTAAAATAGGAATGTACATTTTTCGCGTGAATAACAGATATAACTGGGGTCTTGTGACCTAATTTCTGTGCCGCCCACTTGCGGAGTAAATTCGTAGTATGAAAAGTTACATAGTACTCGTAAATCAATTCCAATCAACCTGCTCATTTTCGATGTCACGCCAAGCCAGAGAAATGCGACTCTGGAATGAAAACCGCCAATTTCGCAAATAATTCACGAAAACCACGCCACGAGGACAATAGAACGAAACAAGATTAGCACTCAGAGAGAGCTCCTCAGATTTACAACACCCGCGCGACGGTCCCCTGGACACAGAACCGAACGAGACACAGATATAGGAAAACGTTGAGGTAGAGAAAACTTTTCCCTTTCAAGGAGCAACAGGCGACCCTTTATCGTTTGACACCACAGTGTCAAATTTAAAAAGTCCCCGCACAGCTCGCGATTTCGACGACGATAACTTTTAAGGCCGAAAAGTTCAGTGGAAAAAATAAAACCAACCAAATCCCACCTATCTTCAAAGGGATTCCGCGCACACCGCCACTTAGAAGCCGTTTATGCCGGGACTTCATGTTATTTCGAAAAAAATGAGACCGAGTTAATTCGGTTATAGAGATTTCTTTGTCATTTAAGCGCGGTTATCTCAATGAAGCTATCGGCTATTCTTTCGTTTTTCGTTAAACCTACATTCTGACATTAATCTGGCACGTTCACAAGGGAATTAGGTGATGTGCCCGACAAGAGGACAATATTTATGGAAAAACGATACTTTTTCAAGCACGAGTTCATTCTATTTTATCTCATTTTTTGTCTCGCCCGGAAATAATCAATTTACTCGGTAATATACCTACATTTCATTTCTCCAAAGTAATACGAACTCTTCCCGATTACTCCTCGGATTGAGTCATTGCAAAGTATAAATATTTTCAAATTTCGCAGTATTTAAAAAATACAAGTTTTATTGTTAAATGGTAAATGAAAAAATTAATGTTAGCTAAATTACAAACTTTGATCCGAATGCTTATTAAAATCAATGTCTTTTCAAGTTTCTCAATCTTTTCAAAAATAAATTTATGTTTAGTACAATTTTAATAACAATCTTTTATGAGTAGCACATTGCATAAAAGTAACTTTTTAATTATTACAGGTCCTCCTATTATGTCCAGGGTAAATTTTCCTACCATGCCCACGTTCACGGGCTGCTTAATTGGTTACCAACAGCTCTGGGCTTCGACTCACTTCTCGTAAGTGCTACAAAATGACTTCTGATTTCATGTAAGAGTATTGATAAATCCACACATTACTCATATGAGCTCAGTAAATTATTAGCACGGAACCCCAAGAAAAATAATGAATAATATATTCCACTTTTTTGGCATAATTATTTTTTCACTGAAAGAAGCACAAATTAAAAGCGACGCTAGAACGAGGCCCAAGACCAGATAGGCGGAGCGAATCATCAATAAGGGAGTTTAGAAATGGCACCCGAAAAAGTAAGTCTGTGGAACTCCCTGATATGCAATAGGAAGAGATGAATTCACCGTTCACAGCCTGAAGCAGGACCATATACCTGCACATAAGATGTGAACGACAACTTAGACCGAGTAAGGTACACAATATTGTGTAGAACTGACGCGTGGGACTTCGGAGAGGTGAGAACATGAGCGAGGAGATAAATGGTGAGGGAACCTGCAGAAAAGCAATCCTTGGATTTCCAGCATACAGTGGTGATAATTTTTACAGAGAGCACGGATCTTAAATGCAGCTGACGTGAGGCGTATGGGAACAAGACCAATCCCGCCCATTCGCCACCACTTAGTACGGGCGTTCTCGCACCTGCACCGCGATGGAAGAACACACAATTACGAAGATGTTCCCGGGGAGAGGATGGAGAGGGCTGTACATAAAAAAAGGACCCCAAGAAGGTTAAGAACATCGCATCCCACCGTTTTCCACCCTTCTCGGGACTCTCCGACTCCCAAACCACTCTCGCACCCACCCTGCCCACGCCGCCGTCGCCCTCTCCGCCGAGCCGTGAACTTCCCCAGCGAGAACATCCCCGGCACTGCACTCTCTCCGGGAAGGAAGCGCGATGCGCCATTTTGTAATAATCCCCCAGAGAAATAAACGGAGCAAAGAAAAAAAAGAAGGGTGAGACGTGAGGAAACGAGCGAATGAAAGGGAATGGGACGAAGTGAGGGCGGAAGGGGTGGGAGGGAGAGGGAAACGGGAAAGGAGACGTCGAGGGGTTGCGTCGGAAACGGACACGAAATGCAAGGGGGAGTCATGGAGGGTGTGTTCCGCGGGAGAGAGGGAGAGGGGGGGAAAGGTGAGATTGAAGAGGAGCATCTCCGGAGACGGCCGCGAAACACCACGACCTGCTCATTAGATTGCCTGGACTCGAATCCGACGAAACCCCACGAATATTCCTCGGGGAAAAATTTACGCGGGATCGATTACGACAGGGACGGACGAGTGCGGAAAGAATTATGGATCGAATCGAGGACGTCGCTCGGCGGATGCGCGAACGGGAAACGGTTTTCGTTCGGAAACCTAGAGAAACCACTTAAAGATTCAGGATGCGCGTGAAACTGTTTTGCTGCACGGGCCGGGGTTTCCTCACTGTGTGATGCCCCCAGGTGCGCGCGAAGACCGCGCACCAAAAATAAAGCCTTGGCGCGCATTTTGATGAGAATATACGCGCAATCAAGTTATGGGTAATATACCGAAGATGTGATGTCGTGCTGAACGCTCAAATATTTACAAAAATTAGTCTCCCGAGCACTGAAAATCCGCGAATAATTCATGCACATTAAGGTTTATGAATTGTAAATGTAAAATTTTGCACCAAGTATTTGTGCAACGAGTAGAAGTTGGGTTATACAGTTACCAATAGAGTTATACAGTTGCCTACTATCGCTTTCTGTAAATCGTTTTCAACAGAAACTTTAATTTGGTAAGCAATAGGTACCTATACCATTTAATAGCAAAGCTAACAGTTTCAGGCTTAACTCTGTGGAATACCTTCATGGTGAGAGTAAAAGAAAGAGAAAAAACTTTGCACTTCCACACACTTCACGTAAGTGCGTGGAAGTGCAAAGTTTTTTTCCCCTTTCTTTTACCCTCACCATTTAATAGCAAGATTTTGGACTAACCCTGAACGCTAACACATCCATGAGGGCTTCCTAAACTGTTCTGAACAATATATACTATATTTCACGATATTATCTCCTTCTTCAACTATCATTATTCAACCACGTAACTTCTACGTAGCATTCAAATGCAAAATTAATTGTTTCTTAGTATTTTTCACGCACATTGAAATGCAGCTAATGGTTTCATTCCTTTTAAATGACAGTTTATTTTCTCTACAAAGCTCAAATTCCTTGAAATGGCAGTAAACTATTGAATCTATGGGGGAAAATTCAGTTTTAAGTGCGAAAAATACTATTAATAGCTAATTTTTAGCTATGTTACGAAAAGTCAAGGTTGAGTGAATCCATTGTATGTATAGGTACAAATGGATAATAAGCCTTTGCACCTTCATCCAGCTTGAACAGCACTTTCCTTACACAGCATGCTCTTAAAAATCCCGTTACCACTATACCTCCTCTCCGCACTTCTTCAATATCCTTCAATTTACCCTTTCTACTTTATTCTTATTCTCAACTATGACGGGAACTTTTCCTTCTTTACTACCCAGCTTGATTTTCCCATCATTCTTGTGCCTATAATCAAGATACTTAAAAAAAAACAAGTTACTGAAACATACGACTACTATATGCTCTAATGATGCATATTGAATGCTTGGCTAATTATTAATTTTTATTTATTTACAAAGAAGACAGACAACTAGACATGTGCTCCTGGAAAATCATTTTTTTATCGAAACCATTCTCTCCCTATTATATTTAAAGCTATGCTCTTTTTCGCTTAAAACGATTTCATTTTACTACTCGAATAGTTCCAACAGTTCTAATTGATGTTCTCATCATCGATGTTTCACTCTAGCTTCATGGTACGAGAATCGTGACGACATAAACACTATGATAACACGGCACCACTTGGACTGTTTTTCCCAAACGTATTAGCGTAATACGCATGGGAATTATTAACATAAGGAATCAATAAAAAAAAGTCAAATTACGATAGTAACGTTTATTGAATAGGGAAAATACTACATGGTTCGTCCGGAAAATAAGTTTATGATGCTCATTGTCTTTTTTGACAAAAGGGGAGTCGTCCACTACGAATTTGTACCTGAACGACAAACTGTAAATGCTGCATTTTACGTCCAAGTGCTCGACAGGCTTCGAAAACGAGTCGCCCGCGTCCGGCCAGCGATCAAAAACATCTGGCGACTGCATCACGGCAATGCGCCGTCTCACACCGCGCTTGTCGTGTCGGACTTCTTGGCCAAGCACGGCTTGGCAACGCTGCCGCACCCGCCCTACAGCCCGGACTTGGCACCGCCGGACTTCTTTCTGTTCCCGAAAATAAAGAGGAGTTTGAAAGGAACGCGATACGGGACTTTGGACGCCGTCAAAGAGGCGTGACGACGTGTCTTCGAGAGGTTCCCGATGATGCCTTCGCGGGAGCGTTCCAAGAATGGGAACGCCGCTGGAACAAGTGTATCGACTCACAAGGGTCCTATTTTGAGGAATATTAGCTTCAGATATGTAAAAGTGTAATAAATTTTTTTTCCTGAGCTCAGTACACTTATTTTCCGGACGAACCCTGTATATGACTAGCATTCACAACTGAACATAAGCCTACGCATAACAATTTATTAGATCATTTTTATAAATGGTGCTACTTATAATGAAATGGGCGTAAAACTTGAAGGAGAAAGAAAACATGAGAGATATCGCATGTAAACGAAGGAAGAGATGGATTGATATAACCGTTTCAGTCAATAAATTCGCAAGGAGGGCGAGGGAAGAAAGCATTAAGAGAATGTTACAAAAGGAAAAAAAATACTCGTAAATAAAATTTAAAATAAAACGGGGAAAAAGTGGAAGAAGGATAAAAATAATCTAGCACACCGTGGTGAAATGTTGGAGAAATATATTAATCAATTTCCGAATTGAAAATTGTAGATGAAAACCATTTGAGAAGTGAAACTTTCGTGAAAGGCCTTACAAAACACTTAGCAAGTGTATGAAGAATAGGAAGTGCATTTAATACAGATACGGGCCACTGAAATGACATGCAATTCTTCAACTAAAGAATATTTAGCCCTCAAGGGCCTGTGCCATGAAAGGGTAACTCTTTTATTCACTTCATAATGCCATATAAAATTCTGCATGAAACATGAACAAGAGCAATATATTTTTTCGCCGTAATTACAGATAGCCTTGAAAAAATGTTCATTAGCAACTACTGCAACGTGTCTCAAGGCAAACAAAAAAAAATGAAAAACCATTATTACCTCTAAAAGTAGCATTTCAGGAAATTTTGAAGCATGAAAATACTTGAGACAGTTATTAATCCGTCTTGCTGAGTGCAAAGTATAAAGGAAATAAAACTCGAGAGATGAAGGAAAAGTAGGCGGCAATCCTAAGCATAAAACTCGCACAATAAGCGACAATTCTAAATACTACAAAATAAATCACCAAAATTATACCATTACAGCGAGAGAGTTATTCGCCATATTTTCCGACTGCCATCTCATCTAAATCGACGTACTCCTTATTCCGAATAATTACGCCAATACTCGATTTCGCTAGCTATAAAAATAACAATAACGGGTCTCTGAAGCACTTCAGTCACCGCGGAGAAATTTCCCTTTATTTTCATCTAGAAATGATCAGCATCGCTCCAAATCAAAACCATGACCTATTCTGATGTAAATAATTGAGGGTTAATTAACTAAACCAATTATGAATCATTGCAATGGCACAAAAAAAAGCCCCTGGGATACTCTTACTACGTTTATTGAGAAAGACGTTGAACATGAGGAATCTACCTCGGGACCAATTCCAATTGCTGTCATGACAACCATTCTGGAGGCAATGTTCCGGGGCGAACAATGCACATGTATTCCCATCGCAACGCGTACACACAATTACGATCCACGGAATATTCACCCTCAAAGGCACTCCCCGAGCTAATCGCTTCCGGCATAAATGCATCCGAACACATTCCAACGGAGCGAGCGAATCGAAACGGGCGAAATCTCCGCGGGAAATTTTTTGAGGACCGCGCGTTCCCAAACAGACGCCGAGGCCCAGGGGGGGGGGGGGAGACGCAACGGGGGGAAATGCACATCTGCGCCCCGGGTGCTGTCGCAGCGTTGTTCTCCCGAAAACGAATCTGCGAAACGCCCCAATCCGCGACGACAAGGAGGGGCATAAAAAGGGGAATGCAACTTCGGAGGTGCGAGGCGTCACGGCAAGACACTAAGACGAGCACGGTTAAGCAATCCCGTGCATCACTTGAGGGGATCCCGGGGGTTAAACGGCTGAGTGAACAATTGAGCGAAAGCACCCCCTCTTTCCATACACACACGCACACACACCATTTCGTCCGTAAATCGCGTAAGCTGAAATAATGTTGACGACGACGATTTTTAAAAAGGAGAAAATAAATAAATGAATATGCCCACGCGATGCAAACGAAAACCCATTCAGCCCCCTTCTCCCTCCCTCCTTCCCCGCCCCGGGCTTGTAAAATTACTTCCTCGAGAGATCTGCTCGCTCAGGAAGGGGGATTGTACGTACGTTTTATTCAACCCTCTTTCTCTCTCTCTCGCTCTCCTTGCGTCTCTTCATATTTTTATGCAAAACAAGGGCCTTTTCAGGAGACGATACACGCGCGCGCACGGCTTGAATGCGCGCCTCGCCCGATTTTTAATGAAAACTCTACGGGATAACGGGTGGGAAAGCGAGCGCGCGACTTTTCTCAATGCCCCAGAGTCGGTGCGGGTGTGTGTGCGGGGGTAGAGGGGGAGAGGGGAAAGGTTGCGGAGGACGTCTGGCTGTGGGGGCGGGAGAAATGAAAACAAAACTGGGATGAGGAAGAGCGGAGAAGAAAAAAAATAAACGAGGCGAAAGTTTTTACGTAGACGCGGGCGCGGAAACGGGATCGAAAATAGATGAGCGTGCGGCGAGGCTCCGGTGAATCCCACACGCCACCGCGCGGGGATGGAGTCGTGGATCGAACCGAACCCTCCCCACCGATCTCCCCTGCCTCCTCACTTCGTGAGATGCTCCTTCGCCACCTACCCTCCCTCTCACACAGTCGTCTTTCCCGAACTGATAGATTTCCCCCACGGCCACACAAGGCACCGCTGAGAACGCCCAATAATCGTGCTCGAGCACAGATCTCCCCACCCCCCCCGCGAGAGCGCTATTGGCCACCTCCACAACCTTCTTCCACGGATTCAAAAATTAAATGAAAGGCGAAGGATAAAGTGACTCGTTATCCCGACCAACTGGAGTGTCATGGGATCCTTGGGTTGTCTCTCTACCCTCGACGAAGTCCTTTCAGTGAGTACAAAAAAAGTCGAATCCGAATCTGCGTGCCTCGACGATTACGAACCACTTAAGGTATGCTTGTGTTTATACATTCATTTCTATTTCCCTTCCCGCCCCCGTCAATTTAACGGAGAAATAAGTGAAAATGGGACGATTCCAATCGGAGTGAAACGTCAACGCCCCCCGACCCGAGAACACTTCAGAAGTTTTCCTCGCTAGCTGAAAGAAAACGACTCTTTCATATTATTTCCATAGCGAAAATAAACAATGTTTCTATACTTGTTCACGTTTTCATCACCTCGGGTATAACTTTGCTCCAGAGATTTTGCTGTCCAAATTATTTTCGTCGAAACGTTCACGAGGGATATTTTGGTATTCCACTGCATATAAAACATGCATCCGCCTTAGGAGTTAACACTGTTGAATGCATTCCAATCAGTTTCCCGATCCCGATCAAATCCTCTACAAAGAAAGCGTAAAAACGAAAGCGTAGCAAAGGTGGAATTGGCAATTCAATTAATTACTACCATAAAATTTTGATGGCACTTCAGTCAATTGCGTCGCACCACGGAGACATATTGGAAATATTTTTAAAGAGTATGGTTAAGTTTATTTTTTCGAAGGAGACCCATTGCCACCGACCCAAGGGCCAAAAGAGGCGATGGGATGCTGAATAGAGAATGCGAGGTAATAGAGAGAAGAATGCTGGGAAAGCGATGACAAGGGTGGAAAAGAATGAGATTTTTGAATGGAATTAAGGGAGGTGGAAAGTATGCAGAGCTAAAAAAAGAATCCCTCCCCGGTATCATGCGAACCCCGGGTTGGATTCTGACTTCGAAGTCACATGCACGTTCATCTGTCCTTAACTCGTCACTTATTGGCTCCCGCCACAATTCACTGAATAATCCCGCCCTCCTTGATATATTGCAATCCCGATTGACATCGGCAATGTCTTGGCAATGTCCCTTCTCTGGTTGAGGAACACCTCACCTTTTATTAGAAAGGTAATTTGTTTCTGTGACAAAGTTAATTGGCGTTATTATTTAGGAATGAGATGATTATGCCTTACGAAGGCTGGCAACATTAGGCGCGATTAAAGAAGCATCTACGAAGAGAAGTGAATCGCTTAAAGACGTAAACACATTAAAAAAACAGATTAATGAAAATGTACAAATGGACGTACTGTGTGTACCTCTAATTTAGAAACTTGTACTTTGAGGAAGAGGATTAAGTAAGACTTGGAGAGCTGGGATTGGAGAAGGTTGAGAAACTAAAAGAGGTGCATGGAGATAAATGATGAAATGACAATCATGTTTGGATAAAAGAAGAAATTGATCAGGATATTCAAGGGTGACAGGACCCCTTTAAGAAATTAGAGAGTCATTAGAATGTTGAAAGCTATGGCAGAAGGGATGATGCTGATAAATCAGGGAAGTGGTGGGAACAGAATATGAATTTGTAACGGTGGGAAACGGGATGCAATAATGATGAGCTGTTGAGGTAATTAAAAACGGATAAACAGTAATTCTGCAGTGTCCAATTGTTATAGAAATGAACGGGAAAGTGTAATATTTTAGAAATTTCAGGTATGAACCAAAAATGTTCTCTGATCATACAAGGTTTGTATTAAAGGCATATAGGTATATTAAGGTGTGTATTGGTAACGATTTCTTCCTGTGCACGAAGTGCTGAATTCAGACCGTCGGATAAGTGTGGGCATGGTCGCAGATCGTACTGACATAGACAAGATGACAGTGAACGCCATTATCACGAAAAATTTGGCGCTATGAAATATCTAAATGGCTAAACTCGTCCCGAAGGTCTTGACCGACGGCCAAAAGTGCGTAGTCGAGCGCCTGCTTGTGAAGACCTGCAACGCGTTGAAGAAGAACCCAACTTTTTGGACAGTCTCGACTTGGTATCAACACTATAGTATTTCCTATTCCCAAAGGTGAAATCCTCCCTCAAAGGACAACACCATGGTACCTTAATTGCCGTCTAAGCTTTCACGCGTACCCGTAACGACCTCCGAAATTCGCCTACCAGGGAGCCTTCGAGTCGCACATAAGCCACTGGAAAAAGTGAGTCGATGCTCAATGGATATAATTCGAAGAATTTTGAGGCATTTTAGCAATATCTGTTAAACTATTTTTCCGATACTTTTCATACAAATAACGTACAGTGGACATTGTCCAAAATAATAATAATCATCAATATTATGTTTCCTTTTTTTTGTTTCAGCTATTCCTAGCCCTTAAGGCATCGGTACAATATCGTCTCATGTGCCCAAATTTTACTAACCCATTTGAGTAATTAGTTATAGTATAAGACCCACAGACGGGAAATACCTTCAGAACGTTAAATAACTTACATCGGGATAAATTTAAATTCGCACATTACCTATGACTCCATGAGTTTCCCACTGGGTGATTTTTAGCTTAACCGGGAAAGCCCTCGCAAATTGAAATCGGCCATTGTTTCATAACGGCCAGCATTTCGGAAAATGGACGCGAATTGCACCAGAACCGAGTAATCAACACACCAGATATGTTAGTCCCGCTACATCCCCCGTCTTCCAGATTTTCACGAAAACAGGATTCGGGGGGGGGGGGGGGGGCGGGGGGGAGGAGGTCGCGGACCGGAATACGGAAGTGGGTATGTATTGAGTTGCGAGCCCTAATCATTAATTTCAGGGACTAAATGGCACCCTTCACATGATGATCCGACTCCTGCACCGGTCGTCGAAAGTACGAATTTGGCGAGCTAATTGGATTTACCGTCAAATGCGTGTGTGTGTGTGTGTGTGTGTGTAAGAGGAGTGTTACGACCGAACGGGAAGAGGCTGGAGCTTCCGCTCGATTGCAGGTTTAATTAGGAGGGAGAGGTCCTGTTAAAACCCCCTTGCCACTACTGCGATTCCCATGCCCACGGACATGGATTTCTGGCGGCGATTCCGCCATCCAACCGGTGGGGGCGGGGGGGGAGGCAGCCCTCCTTCCACCTCCCCCCGCCGTAACCACCGACCACCACTGCGGAAGCGTGAGGCATGGGAATGACTACATGCACACACAACGGTGAAGGATCGAGCCACTTCGACCAAGCATTTTGGTCAACGACCGTTCAACCACCAACGCTCCTCAT
This sequence comes from Hetaerina titia, assembly GCA_037158775.1. NCBI lineage: Eukaryota > Metazoa > Arthropoda > Insecta > Odonata > Calopterygidae > Hetaerina > Hetaerina titia. The sequence goes on along the minus strand of CM073775.1, from coordinate 62,516,623 downwards.
ACGGCGTACCACTACGTTTTTATTTCTTTGTTTCCTCGAAGAGGACGCTAAATTCTGTAATCTTAATTAGTTATCGCCGCTGAATATGCGCAAAGGTATGATTTGTAACTCGACGGAACACATTCATCATACTAATGAGGAAGGCAAAACTTTGATGTTCCACAAAATAGATACATTTTTTTACAATAATACTTTTGAAGGAACGTATGTTTATTTCTAATATCAAAATTTTGTTTTCCTTCATTGCATACCTCTGTCTATGAGGGATACCTGAACCTTTAAAAATAGCATAAACTATGTCCACAACAGTTCAATTGATTCCCACGTTTGTAAAATAGAAGATAAATATTGAACGTAATATTTTTATTTGTAAAACAGGAGACAAATAATATTGGATTACATATATAGGGAAAGGCAGAGCAGTAGAGGTTAGGTATCAAAAATTAATTCTAAAACCTCTACACTTACACATATGCCAGTAGTATATTTATTTTAAACTGATGCATCCACAAAATCTCAAAAAAAAACAAAAAATACAGTGCCATTATGCAGCGCAAAGATAAAAAGTGTATTAGTTGATGATTGTAAATATATGGCCATTGCAAATTTTTTTAACTATCGAACAATAGTCCCTGTCTGTTTTGAAAAACAGATTCCAATTGTTTATTAACAGATTACTACTTGTGCCAATATTAAAGTATCAGATAAATACCAATACTCGAGAAAAGTCGTTCGAAAATGCTGGATTACACGAAAAGAAAGACGCATTTGAAATTTTCTCAGAATTATTTATCTATGATTCAGTCATGTAAGAGATTTTGCTTTATTTGCACAGGATAAAAAAGGTAAAATTAATTAAACATTCAGTTTACCCAAAATGTTCTCTTTTCAAGAGTTTTCACCCGGTGGGACGCCAGTTTGGGCTTCTGGAATTTACTGATGATAATGATACATACAAGCGTGCACTTGCATTTACGTATTATCATAAACCGTTCATTTTCGTGGGTAAAACTCCTCAATTCGCTCAACATTTCAATTACATTTGTCCGGCATTCAATAAAAGATATAAGCTAACGTCAATTGCATGCCCCTCCGCACTCACGCAAACTACAAATATTCACCTCCGCAGAGCAGACCAAACGACCCGCTGAAAGTATCTGACGCGGTCCTTACGATTCAATTCCACGTGAAGAGGGCCGGCGAGACCAGGTTAAGGCAAAAGAATGTAATAACCGACGAGAGAAGGTCGATTCCAGAGCAGAACATATTTTCAAAGGAGAAAAAGGAGAGGGAGATACTAGAATCGTAAGAAGTCCACTCATGCGAGTAATTAAGGCCGGGAAAGAGGCACTTATTGGATCCTGTTTTACTCAATAACCGACCCAGCGAGAGCACATGGATCTACGTGCCGCGGACCCAAAGAAGAAGACCTACAGAGCGGACCCAAAAGGGAGCACCACCGGCGCAAAGGAAATAAGACGAGCGCCGCCTTTTGATGTGCTCAGGGGAAACGGGGTTTTGAAAAGGGGCCGGTGAGGAGAGAAAGAGAGAGAGGGAACGTCATTATTTTTTTCTCCACCGGCGTGGAGGGGGTTGGGAGGGCCGAGAAAGAAAGAGAGCGATTGAACGATGGCCCTTCCGAGTCCGGGGGCACACTCGACGGCGCCCCCATGGGGAGGGGGGGCGGCCGGGGGAACGCGGAGAAAACCCGTGGAGTCTTACATGACTGCCGCGCAACGGAGCACTCACTCCTTTTTGATCCGGCCTCCTCTCTCACCTTTTTTCATCTTTTTCCCTCCTCTGAAAATCGGATCCGGGACGGATCCCACTCCACCTGGTCTCTTTTCACTCTGCCCCCTCCCCTCCTTCAGGTCTTTCGAATATCACAACACGCGCACACGTTGGCCTGCCCGCCCGCCCGCCGCGGAATCCACTCCAATCCCGAAAAGATGAATCGGGAGAGGGTAGGGGTGGAGACGGGGAAAGGGGTTTTCGCGGAGGTTGGGGGAGGCGGGGGGGGGGAAGTCCTGGAGGGCTCGCCGCGAGTTACAAACTGGGCGGCCGCTGTGAGAGCGACGGCGCGGGGGGCAGGGGAGAGGTACGGGGACCCGGGCGCGCGGGCTTCGAGTGCTCTCATGGTTCACCCGGAACGGCTGGCGTTTGACGGTCAAAAGGGGACCTTCACGACACTCTGACGTGCACAACGTTCATACAGTATCGAAATGAGATGCCGAGCCGCCAAGGATACCGTTGTAAACGCCTATTGAGTTGAAATTCACCATGGAAAAAATCATTCCATATGACTGCGGAAAAATCTGAATGGTTCGTACACCATCGATTGAATTAATTTTTCTATGACATTACCTCCATTTTTTTAAATCTGCATCTCAACGTTGGTATATTGAACGAGTGGTAAAATTTTTCACAACAGTGATACATTTCACTCACGTGTAAAAATTGGTAAAAAGTTGAAAAACTCAATTGAGAACCAATTCAGTTCTTCAAAAGAGATGTTAACTTGAGTTACAAAACAGTTTTACGCGTGTTCAAACCACAGTGTTTAAACTATTACCAGTGATCCATACAGACGATTGCAGTAACACTCTTTACGATGAACTAAATTCCATTTTCAGCATCAACACAAAGTGAAATAGAAATTCAGAATTATTATACGAATCAGAAAGTGGTATGAACCAGAATGAAGTTACTAGGAGAAATATCATGAGTATACTGCAACCAGAAAGAGGTGGTGGAAATAGCGTAAGAACGTCAAACGACATATACCTACTTAGCGCAAATGCGTTGTCCAGAAATGAGCGGTTATTGAACAATCTGATAAGTAAAACTATATAATATAATTATTTCAATAGGTACTTAAAAATCACAAGGGGATGACGGTAAAAAATATATGCGAATGGCATATGGCGAAATTGAAGGTATATCTTAAAACACCATAATTTAATATCAGGAAAATAAGTGGCTAAATATGAAACCAATCTCTATTAGCTGCACCCTTACGCAACGCTGTTTTGTATTTTAAAAAAATAACAATGCAATTATCCTTTTTTCACCTAAGCGCCAGTTGGCTTGGGTGTCTGGAGCGAAGAGGTAGGATGGGCGTCATCATATCACGTACAGATGAAGAGGCAAGATTTTGAGAAGAGATTAAAAAGAGTATTATTACAAAAAATCTACCGATCAGAAATCGATTTTTGACAGAACCGGCATAACTATTCTCACGCAATAAACATTGAAAAACAAAAGATCGCGGTTGTAACAGGAACTTAGCGTTTCTAAGACATCGCTTTGTACTACACACACACACATTAACACTCATAATAATAAATAATTCTTCAGATCTACATACTACTGAACTCGCAATATTCCGTCTAAAATTTAAATTTTTTCCTTCATTTATTTCGCTTACCCACATTCGTCTTTCAACTGCCTTACTGTTTTCCAATAACTCTTCCATCCACTTTTCCTGCCTTCTTCAAAATTTCCTGAACAGCTTCCTCTCTTCCCCATCCAGTCCAATCTAACACTTCTTTGTTTTTCTCCATTTCCGTCCATTTTATTTTATGTGAAAGAATGAAGAAAGTATGTATATTTTCATTCGAGAATTTTTCATAAGTCGAGAGACAGCTTGCTCGCCCTTCAACATAGTAAGATCACATAAAATCCATTACCGTTAAGTTTGCTGGCAGGGAACACGATGCACAGGTGTGTCCTCACGACCCGTTGACTCAGGATGGGACGGAAAGTGAAGGAAAAAAGACAGGAGGAAAAATTGGACCAGAGAAAACCACAAGGGAAATGATAGGAGTTTCGCAGGAGCAGGGAAAACCAAAATGCATGCAACTTAACGCGAAGCCCAGGCGTCACCAATGGAAAATGAAAATTTATCAGGTAGCTACCTACATACACGTACGCAACCTACAATACCTGGAGATATGAAATTAATAAAATAAAATTGACATTAAAAAACTCCCTATGAATTATATACTCATAAAATTGATGTATTCAAAGATAAAAAAATAAAGTTTGTTAGCCTGAAGGTTGTTTTCTACTCAGATCCAAACCTGCTCTCCAAGATGATTCTTTGACTTTCCCGAACTTGGTGTATAAGTCTTCCTGACGGCTTTCACAACACTGTCAGCAGAATTTATCCACCCTTAGGAACTCTATTATAAGATAGCATACATCTCATTGAGGTTCAATTACAATGTAAATCACATTTCAGGCTTCCGAAGAAATAGCTGGATAGATTTTGGGGCCATTTTAAATGCTGCCAAATGCATACGTACAAAACCTCACCCTCTACAGTGACGGTCGTAGAAACTCAGTACGGTCTTGGCTTGAGTTAACACACAATATTTTAGCCCCGGTGACGTTACGCAGATTTATAATCCAATTGAATACGATTGCACACGATCCTTGCATTCAATGATTTTATGGGAACATCCATAACTTAATTTGGTGATTATATCAAATCCGAACAAGAATAATCGAAATAGGATTTTCACAGGAACTAGGGTCTTCCTGAGAAGAACACTGGAGAAATTTAATTTTTGCCCCACTATCCTAGCGGCACGCAACCCAAAATGCACGTCCACAAAACCTGCAGCATAACATATGGACGTTTCTTTTAAAACCAAGCAACCGTTTTACTTTAAAAGGCGGGGCCTATTTTTGAAAATGAATTACACTTTTAACCGGCAGCTTCCATTAGCATCCCAAATACACTTAGGTTGATTGCTCCGTTTTCGCGCGAAACTAACACAAAAAAAGCAGAATCAAGACTATAAGGTTGTGATAAAGATTGAAACAACCGAGGAGGGATGAGCAGAGTCGGGTCTCGTGGTAAGCGTAACATGTCCTCTCCCGAGCAGTGACACCGAGCTAGGGAAAACCTTCTTCACCACCCCATGATGGAGCCCACACGCTCCATTCCAGCACGCCACCCCACGGCATAAGTAACGGGAGCATTTGAAAAAAAATGCATTAAAAAAAGAGAGGGTGGATGGGACGTCTTCGAACAAATGGAAACGGCGGAAAAAAAAAGCGGGACGGAGAATTCCGCAGACGAGCGCAGATTTAATCGAGCGGTGAAGAGCGCCAAGATACCGAAATATGTCGATGGATGCGGACTTAATCACCTCAAACAATGAGGCGGGCTGAGTGGCACGGGGTGATGGGGAGGGAGGGCGAGGAGGGGGAGAGGCGGGAAGAAGTGGAGGGAATGGACTCAACGGGGCAGAGCGTTTTAAGAGTGGGAGTGGAGGTGGGTTGAGGCCGGGACGGTAGAGTGAGGGGGGGGAGGATAAGAAGTGCGCGCGGAGGGAGGAAAGCAGTCGACACAGCGTCTTCTCGCGAGGAGCGGGGGAGTGGGAGGGAGGGGGTTTGGAGAGATGAGGATGGGGCAGAGGGAAGAATTGCGAGACTCCCGTCGTGGCACGAAATCAGTGTCTCCCGAGGAAAAAAAATTTGAACTGGAAGAGTTAATTCGCAAATTTAAGGAAGTGCATACCCCGGGGAATTCTTCTTCTATTACTCGTGACGCATTCATCAAGATCATCACGACTGCCGAGGAAGTTTGGAGTACATTCAGTAGTTTACGCTTTTTTCAGCCTTGCCAATTGAAAGTATTAACCGGGTTTTACTTCCACATAGGTATTTAAAGACACAACTACATAAAACACATGGATACATGTACGGACCACACGTGAATAAATACAATGCCTGAAATTTATGAATCGTGTACCAGAGACGAATATTAATTATTTGGCACCCATAAGCAGATTGAAAATCAACTAAGTTATTTTAGTTGATAGTTTAGTTGATTTTCTGGTTTATTACAGGGTTAAACTGTGTTAACACCAGACTGTAATTATAGACTGCAGTCGTAGTGCAGCTTCCTTTTCCATAACAAACTATACACTTGAATATACTTCGATGCAAACTGTTACGAGTGTGAATGATCAAATAGCAGCATCAAATTAGGAAAAAGCAAGTACGCGTGTGTTAGTACAGTGGTTTGGCTAACGATTTCAAATTATACTTTGTCATAAAACATTCATTCGTAGTTACATTAGAGGGAATAATATATTAGAAATGTATTGAAATAATATTTCAAAAACATGGCCAAATCAGGAACACACTATGCTAGTTGATGTAATACCTTTTTCCATCGGGAACTGTTTTGGTAGGAACAATAATTCTAGAAGGTTACCATAATTTCTGTACCTAGGAACCCCTTATGAGGGCAACGCTCGGTTAGAATTATTTTCCTTCGGGTTGCATTTTACAATATTGCAGCGCAAATTCTTATATTCATTATTAGAATTAAAGATGCTCCCTATGTTTTCAACGAATCAAAGAAAAAAATTAAAGTATCATGTTTAAAAAAATGAATGACGACAGAAAAAAATATATATTTTTTCTTTCTGCAAATGTTCTCTGAACCCAGTTCATTGACTGCCCAATTTTTATTTAAATTATTTAAATGACCAGTGTTATAAAAAGGATATGTAATGCAGAAAATGAGATACGCTGAATCCCAACCACGGGGTGATAATTATCTATCATGAAACGACCAAATCGTATAGAATAGTTTATATAATGGTAATCATTCAGAAAATGAATAAGAAGTTTCTCTTAGGACATTATTATAATGTCAGGTCCCTTCTTCATCTCTGTGTGCTTCCTTCCTCCCTTCATCCCGTCCAACATCTCTATCCTGTTCCTGCCCTTTCCTCCTTTGCCTAACATTCTCCCCTCTATTACCTTCTTCAACATCCCACTGCCGCTCAATACGCCCTTCATCCATTTAACATATAATTAAATAATTCCAAGGAAGCAATACGAAAAAATAGTGTTTAGAGAGGGTGTGGGGAAGTAATTGAATAGCCAAAGAAAATTATGCGCGAAAGAAATATTAGCAAAATTTTAGAATGGAGATATCATTCCTATTGTTCATAGTACAACAGATGGTGATTTAAAGTCGTACATCATATTGCTGACAACAACTATCAACAAGACAGAAATGATGGCTACGGTATAGTTGACAGCATGGCACATACACAACTAAATGCATAAGCTGAATTAATTAATCATGTTTAATTATTAAATACATAAAACCTCAATATTTATAATGGTCTAACGGTTAAGGCAGTTTTTTATGGATATAGAGACTAACCACTGCCTAAAATCTAATCCTCTCTTAAAACGACCATAAACAAGAATTTAGGAGTATCAGGAATTAATATACAATTGTCAAACGATTCATACGTAATTGAATGTTTCTCTAACACAGCACATAAAAGGCAGATTATAAAAAAGTGTACTTACACACACTGCTCCTTCCCAAATTATTATTTGGAATTCAAAATTGAGAATATCAGGATACACGTAAATATTGACTAAATGTGGTGGGAATGTGAGTCCTTTAGTGGTATTTGTGGCAACGGAAATTCGCCGAAAAAGTGCGGTATAGCGATTTGGTCACGTTTAAAGAAGGAATAGACCTAGGCAGTGAATGTACCTAAATAGAACCACTAGACAAGGAATATTACGAGTGCAGGAACATAGGAGCATACCTACATGAAATAATGTACGAGTGTGAAAAGAGGCGAGTGACAAGATATATCCAGTGACAGGTCAGTCCGTATGAAATTATTAAGAGATAGTTAGACCCTTAAATTTCTTAAAATTAGGTATTTGGAGAGAACGTCTCCCGAAAGGAAACGAAATGAGGCAAATAGTGCTAATTGTTACCACTCTGTGGCCAGCCACCTGTGAACAGAAACATAGTTTACAGTACATACGAGCACACACTTGTAGCACACACTTCGTCACAACGAAACACAGAACACAAACAAAACGGATATGTTCGTGTATACATGAAGATGATACGTAATAATTCCCCTAGTGTTTGCTACTGGCATAGATCCACAAGTTGTACAGGATAACGTAAATTATACAGTATTTCTCATAAAAAACAAAAGGGCAAATTTTCGCGACCCAATGATACGTATACGGCCTAGAGGTCAACTTTATGGTCCGGGCGAGAGGCCGACCGCATCCCGATGGGCATTCGGTGGCTTCCACCCACGCGGCCCGACGGAGTGCGAGCGGGCGAACTCCTCGGGGTACGTTGACCCAAAGAGAGCATTTCGAGTGGGGGATGATTAAGAGGGGTTGGGACGATGGTCGAGGTGGAGGGAGGAGGCCGGGGGGAACACAAGCAGACCCTCGCGCGCATGTCGCGGACACAGGGTGAGGGGTCACTTTGGTGGAGGGGAGAGGTGACCGCGAGGTTAAAGGCCGGCCGCCCGGACAAGAGCCCCCTCTCCCGCATTTATCGGGAAAAAGAACCGCGACACTCGATCCCAGTGAAAGCGCGCCGATCTCCATTGCGGGCACGAGGACGCGAGCGACACCCGACTCGGAGGGCAGCGCCCATGAATCGATTCCCGCTCATGCATCGATGTGCGACGTGAATCGCCGGTAAAGTGAATCTTCGATCCTCATCGAATCGTCGGGGCGAACCACATCCACGCGCGCGTCATCATTCTCGTCAGATCCGCATCTCACGCCACCTTCAATAACTGCATTCCATTTGGGTAAAAATCGCGACACAAGTTTTGCGCCGCACGACTGCAAGGCAAAGGCGATGTGACGCATCACATAGCGCCGGGATTTGGCTCACGCCACATGAACGACTCGCATCACATACAGCTTGTTTTCGATTACGCGAGACAAACATCGATTAACATCACTTTTTTTAACAAAATTGAGCAGTGAAGGAAGTGCTAATTTCTAATGAAAAAGGTAAAGATACACCCTGTGCATTAGTGAGGTACATACTTTTTTTATTCACCATAGCAGCAATCGAAAGACAATGAAATGACTTTTCCATTTGGAAATTTCCGTCCGCTTTGGACAAGTTAAGTTAAAAAAGAGTCAACTACACTTAACTGATTTGTACTTTAACACAATGGCGAAGCATTTTAATTTCAAAAGTCGCAATAAAAAAAAGTTGATTATCCCTTCATTCAACTGCCGTTGAATATGCGCCATTTTACATCTACCTTGTCTCACAAAAACACAAAAGGTTATTAGGTTCGCTAAGTTAATTCACTAGAGACAGTGCAATAAACCTCTTCATTATGATGAATAGGGAGGTGAATTCCCGGCCAAGGCGAATGATTTTACACTCTGAAATTGTTGCATTGTAAGGTAAATTCCCGTTCCGTGTGAAATGATTTTTCTGCTTAAATTAATCAAATTCGAACGACAGCAACACAAGGTGAAAAAGGTAGATCGAAATAAACTACTAAACAGTTTTTTTTAAACGACCTTTCTGTCATTCCATTCTACTCTTGTCGACTCCTTTTTTTTTAAATTCACATAATTATAGATCAAAACAGCTCAGTTCGCACACGAACACAACAATTGGCATACACTTTGTTGGTCATTCAATATGTACATTCGAGAAAGATGTATTAACTAATAACAGGCACGCTGAACTGAATCTTTTAAAAACATATTTTAAGCCTGATTCCATTGAAACCAAAAACTATGCTCGAGATAACAAAACACGCAAAATGACGAGGCAGAAATGTGTTTTGAAGCGGGTTATACACGGCGAACGAAACAAAGAAACGCCTCATACAAAAAGCGTCAGTGGGATCTGAAATCGGTCTCAAAGAATCACTTTGAAGCTGCTATTACGGAAGATTTTGCGAGGTTGGCCAATGGAATTTAATTCAGGCAAGTGTACCTACCCCCTGGTGCGAATGTGTCGCACTCCTCGGGATCGGCTCGGTGAGCAAACGATAAAAGGACACCCCCCTCCACCCATCTCTTCTGGGTCCCGCACCCTAACGCGAAAACGTCAACACGCGTCCACCCAAACGCGTGAAAATGATAAGAGGCTCGGGCAATTACTCGTAATAGGGCGATCGCGGAGGAGCGAGCGGCGGGATCACCGGGCGCGCGCGGCTTCATGTTCCCTCCGCGGTGGGAAAAGGAACGAGAACCTTTGAAGGGAAAAAAGTGCCCTCTTTTGAACCGAAACGAAAAAAAATAAGGACGTCGCAAATTACTTGCGCAAAGGCTCGACGTCTTTGATTCCCGGGCCTAACCCCTCGCACGGACGAATGTCCTATCTTGAAAAGACTTGAAAAAGCATTGGCGTCACTGAGACGGAATAAAGGCAATTACGCTCACAGGCGGCGACGTCGACTACAACTCCGCGGAGGCGAATTACGAACGACGATGTTTCGCTTTTTATTTCCCACACCCACCTTCACCCCCAACACGCTTAACCTCTCCACCCTCCCCCCACCCCCATAAACCACCAGCCACGCCCCCACCAACAACGCGACCCGCGAACGCGGTGCAGGCGGGGAGAAATTTAAAGAAAAAAGCTGAAATAAAAAATAAAAAAAAATGACTGAGCGGGTGGCGATTTCTTTCATGCCCCTCCCCAACGCGACCCCACGTCGCCGGAGACAAAGGTGACAATGAGAAGCAAAACAAAAAAAGAGGGAGACGAAAAAAAGTGACGAAACTTCAAAAGACCGCCACTCTTGAAGTGGTGGCAACTGGCTTCGGCGGCAGGGATGAAATAAAAAAAACCGCGTTTGTCAGTGCGCGCGCGCGAAAATAATAATAACAGCAACAAAAATGCACGAAAAGGAACGAGAGAGTGGAGAGACGATAATAAGAACGAGATTCAATGAGGCACCGGGCGAACCCGTGACAGCGGTGCGGGGAGAAACGCCAATTCCTCCAAAGGACAACCCACCCTGTCGCCTCTCAAAAAGTAAACAACCCCCTCTGTGTATCAGTGTGGGGAGGGATGCCTGTGGAACGAGCCACTCGCCAAGGAATGCATAACAATGAAATAAAAAGAAAAATGACTTACTAAAACACATTCTCCACCGACCTTCCCGGTCCCCCCGACCCGGACCTACACCCCCCCTCCCCAAGGACTGCCTCGTACGAGAATTCCACGAATTCCCTACCGCATTCTTTCCCCAAAACTTTTCATCCAAGAGTGCCCTTCTCGGTCGGACGCGTGTACGTTGCAAAAATGGTCCGCACGAACCCTCCACGACACCATCGCTCCCCCAAAAAAATCGCCTCCTTCCATACCATTCCATCCCCTATTGTTTTTTTCTCCTCCCTCCCCCGAATCCCTTCGTGAACGCATCCTCCCCCGTCTCAAAAATCTCCGCCGTCGAGGGAAATTTTTCTTCGCGGAGAGAGAAAAAATTGAGTCGTTATAATCTCCATCCTCGAACTCCTCCTATTGCCTCTGGGTCCAGCCGAAAGGCCGAAATATTTGGAATGTACGCGAGGATGCACGCGCGCGGGGTGAGTGCATTGGACCCCTCGCGAAAGGGGATGAAGTGGCTTGAAGGGGGGGTTAGGACAGGATGGCAGAAAGGAACGCGGAATGCAGAGAGGATGGAATCCGTCTTTCTAAGGAACCTCTGGGGGGGGGGGAAGCAAGCGAGCGGGAGAGGGGAGATGGAAAAATGTCCACGAGGACGAGGAGGGTGACAGGATATAGGAGAGCGTGGCACGTCCCCGTGTTTCGCAAGGTTGAGATTTCGCGAGGCCATTTATTCACGTGAACACCTTCACGCTCGGATCTAGTGCTCGGCCGCCTCGAATATGAGATGATATCCTCTCGAGATAGCCGCAGATTTCCTTTCTGACGGAGATACGATGCCCGCAAATCGAACGCCAATTTTATATTCTCCAAAAACCGTTTTCAGGATTTCCTCTTGATTGAGAATTACTTAAAACTCAGCATTTCTCTCTTCACACTGAGAAGGTCGTCAGGAGCTGACTGAGGAGTGTATTGAAGAAGTGATTTTTAACAAATCTAGACAATATGGTTCAATTTCATTTAATCAATCGAGCTAGACAAACTATTCACCAATATTCATAGAGATAAAGGCTATCGCCTCAACTTTTGTTTGGGCAAAACGTCTAAGTATCAATATTTTTAAGCTTAAAAAAATGGCTTACGACCGTCTCTGCGAGACCCTTTTCGTAGCGACAAATAAAACAAATTTTTCACCCAGCTCTTGACAAGTTCAATAGGAAGAATAAAATATTGTTTCGTAAAAAAGTGTTTAATACTGAGTCGGAAATGCCAAAAAATATATAGAGCGAAATCACCAATGCTGCGCAGCAAAACCTTATATCCAAGACTCAAATTGTGGTTTTTGTAAATTTAATAAGGCAACGACACCAAGGGCTTTGCCACCATAGCATACCAAACACGTGCTACTGAGTGGCTAAATATGCTGTGTCGTTGTCTCATTCATGGAAATCGTGAAAACAGCAATATTTTTTCGCAGTATGAATTAAGAATATACATCATAAAGTCACGTCTGTTTCAATTAATTTTACCCTCGAAGTTTGACTACAAAATCATATCTCAATCGATTTGAAACGTGGGCTGCGATATAAGATTATAGACACGATCGTCGATCTTCACGATGCCAATGCGTCATTGTTTAAGAAGGCAATAGAAGGAAAAATGTTAGGAAAACGAGGAAAGGGCAGGAACAGGATAGGGATGTTGGATGGGATGAAGGGAGGAAAGAAGTACACAGAGATGAAGAGGGATCTGATGTAGATTAGGTAGCTGAATTGTGTTTTGTTTGGAGTTACAAAATATTTATTTAATAGTTGCGTCCATCCAAAAACCTACCTTAACCGGTAGATTACCTAATAATAATACATAAACATAAAATGTTAGTCCTTAATGTGCGTTTCTATCTTTTAATATTTGTAACCACAAAAAAGGCACAATTTTGTTTTTTTAATATTTCGGTGGCAAACCTCCATCATAAAGAGAAGATTCAATTTCATTGGCTTAGAATCTGACTTCTTTCTGTTTGCAATCCGAAAATGTTCACCTTTCCCACTAACCGTATGTTTGTTCCTTAATGTTTGTCTATACTTTTTTCGTCTAAACCTGTAATCAAAACACAAGAATCAAAACCTCGTCCTGGAAGAGGTCCTGCCGGATGTACCATGACCCCCATAATTCCTTCACCAACCGAACGAACTAAAAATAAACAGAAGGAGACTCTTGAATTTTCAAAATGAATGAATAAGAAAGATCCTGGAGGAGTGAATGAAGTGCGCCTATTTAAGCTGCAGTGATGGATAAGATACGCGAGTTCCTTCGCCGGCCCAAAAGAGCGATTCAAAATCTCCAAGCTTTCCCCTCTTCCTCACCTTCCCCATTAAATATTATTCAACCTGCTAACCACGCTTCCTCTTCCGACCGCACCTTTAATTACTCACTTTCTACTTACGAATTCAGATTTCAACATACGACCGAACCGCACGCCTTCCCCATTCCGTAAAGGTTTTAAAAAGGCAAACAACAGAATCATGCCTAGCGGTCGGTGGTAGTTCAAACTCGCATCAAGAGATGCGAGCGTATAAAGAGCGCTTCGTCGTCAGCGTGACCACTTCTGGGTGTGGTTTGGCCAAATGATTAATAACCCAGTTTATGAACGCGTCTATGGAGGGAATTTTGACAGAGGCGTAACTCTAATGAAAAAACAGTGTGAAGTCATTTACACATTTTAACAATGAAGTACGTAACTTGCGATAACATACAAGCTTTCGTAAGTTGTTTAATGGTTACCACTGTAAGTAGAATGGTCTTTTTGCCTATACCATTACCTCATTACCTACCTGTATTATCTCGTGTGACTATCAGTTTGCGTATTATATTCTATACAATAGAGCAAAAGAATAAATATTCCAGTTATAATCCAAGAAAAATCGCATATGCGGATAATGGGTTGACAGTATAAATTTTTGACGTTTGTTGATAGATATACGGTTATTGCTGAATTAATAAACCAATGGTAATTCAAGAAGTTCGAGTTTAAAGCAGACATGCTAACAATTAACGATGTAACAAATTGAACATAAAACACAAACGGATAAAATTACACTCTTGGAAAGGATAACATAAATAGCATATTGTTGGTGATATCCGGTCAAAATGGTTCAAATTAGTATATGAAGCAAGCAATCAATTAATAAAGGCTCACAACTACAGGGTACGTAGATATTTATAGACCACACTCAAATACATGTGTGTACATTGATAGTGCAAACTAGTCAGTCTGACATAAAATTCTCACAACATAAGTACTACTGAAGGCCTATGAATTATGGGGAGCCACTCGAGAACTCCTGGAATATTTAATGTTTACGTAATGAAAATCCGTGGGAGAAATATTCATGAATTAACACTTCCGCTGCAACTGTCGCCGTAATCCCAAGAGATGATTCGGCGGAAATTAATATTTTCAAGCTTCGCATCTCGTTTATAATAGCCCTGGATATTTACACGTGAATTATTATGTAGGGGCAGAGTGCATGAACTGAGAGGAGGCGGGGAAAAAAATAATCCTCTCCGACTCATCACCACCGTTCCCGTCATTCCAAATTCGTCCGCTACTCCAACCGACCTCTTCCTGAAATCTCACCTCCCACACCATTCCATCACCCCCCCTCCTCTTCACCCTCCACCACCCACCGGCAGGGTCTTAAACCCTAACCCACCCCCCCACTCTCCCACGTGCCCTAACCCTTAACCCCCAAGCCTATTTAACCTCCTCATAATAACCCCTCCCTCTCGTCTACAGCGCTAACTTCAACGTGAGCTAGTAAACGGAGAAAATAGTCGCCTCGTTAACGCGAAGTGGGGAATTAAAAAATGATTTTTTTTTAAATCAAGGTCTCCCTGGGACAGAAAAATAAAACACGCGAAACGCGAACAAAACAATCTCCACCTCCTCGACGCCTTTCCCCTCTATCCCCTACTCTCGTCCGACGGATAAAAAGTTTCAGCATCGCGTTAGAGCTCCCCCCCTTATTTTTTTTCATTTTTATCCGGAGGAGATTTTCCGCAAAAAAAAGTTTACATCTCGAGTGCGTAAAAAAGGCAATGGTCGGAGGCAAGAAGGTTTTTTTTTGTTAACACATCCCATGGCAGCACTAGTTTCACCCCGTGGCTCACTGGGACGTGGAATAAAAAATAACAAAGACGACGACTCCTAAACACAATGGAGGAATTGCTACTTTTCGAGCTTGATAGTTACGTGGTTTAAATCACCGTGAAATTACGAACGCAAATGCATCTATGTTTTACGCATCCTGAACTCGCCACTTAATTCCAAAGGCATATTTTTTTGGGGGAGATCATTAAATCTGATGGGTGGCGAGATAAACAGCACCTACGCGTTTACTCGTGTACGATTTTTGAAAGCCATTGTCACAAAAAAAAACCAACCATGCAAGCGCAAAATCAATGTCTTCCGAGAAAATCCCACACAAATCCTCAATTCCCCCCTCAATTATCCTTATCTTTAAATCCCCAGAGGTGTTTACTTTTTCATTAAAAACGTGGCCAGCGTGGTGGTCAGCTCGTTCGTCTCTTAAGCGGTGGGACCGTGGTTCGATTTCCTGTCCGTAAAAACCTATTAAAAATACCTCAACCAAGTGGTGCATACATTATCATTGAAATATTTCGATAACTGTCATCTTCATCCACGAGAACACATTTACTCTACAAACTTCCAATCTGGAGCCTAACTACTTCTCCTATTCGAGTGACAATAATTTAGGCACTAAAAAACCAAAAAGCATAAACATCTATGAATTTAAATTACGGGCAAATTAAAGAAAGCGGAAGCCAGGGACACTCTGCCACTCGGGGAGTATAAAAAATAGCACCCCTTACGTGTTTGTTAGTATTACAGTATACTAGTTTTATACCTCATTAGCACAGTAAATTAAAATTACTGGGAACAATCACGGAGTGGACGTTTCACTAGCAAAAATTGATGGCATGGTCCGAATTAGGGTAGACGTTATGCATTAAAACAGTAAATGGGAACGTTCGCGCTCCATTGTTCCTCCCTCCGCGAAGGAAAAATGGACATGGGTACCCGCTTGTACTTGGGCAATACGTATTACAGTCACGGTCAACGGCGCTGTACATAAAACAATTCTCCAACAACACCCACTCCAAGGGTTTCATCAATTCAACTAATTCTAGGAAAACCTCCCCAGCCATTGTTTTTATTGATTTTAACAGCCCCCTTAATTGCTGACATTCATTACTCACAGGTGGGTCACCAGTCAGAATCGGGCCTTTAAAACGAATGCCCTATGGCGTGATCTTCTTGCAATTACTCCCGACTGCACTCCTCCTGGCTTGTTTTATTTTCCCTCAAAGACCTTCCCTCCTTTCCTATTATGCCTAGTATTTCTTCGCTTATTTTTCTTTCCGTCAGTTATATTTCTCCAAACCTCTTCACTCTCCATTCTATATCATACTCTCCATCTCAAAGGACTTCATTTTCCGCTCCACTTCCCGCCTTGACAGCTGTCGGAACCATTTTTCCCTCGCGCTTTCACCCACGTCAGGGGTCTAACTAATCCGATCTTTTCCAAAGGCCTCCATCAACTACCTCCTCTTTGTAACGGCCTCTTTTGCTATCGCAAATTTTATCCTAATATCCTTCCTAGTATGCTCATTTCCCTCTTAAATATGTCTCAAGTAAGTTTAGTGTTCAATCCACTGTAGTATTACGTTGTATTAATTAGCAGTCTACCAGTCAAGGTAGGTGTTAAATGGACCTAGGGGCCAAGCTATGTGACAATTCTAAACCCCATCCTAACATGGCACTGAATGCATACCAACAACCTTCTCTCCTCCGCTACCAAGCTCTGCAGGGCACCATTCCCTTTCAATCCTGTCCTTTTCACTTTTACCATTCTTCTCCACACTCACATATCCAAAACCAAAACTCCATACTGAATTTAAAATGTATGTCGGACACGGGAATCTACCGATGAGATGTCGGCTTTGGACGGCCCCTATTATCTTCTACGTTTTGATAAAACTCTCTGTTTTGTCTTAAATTATTTCCTAACTTATGCCTCATTTCAATGAAATTCATTTTTTCGGCCGTGAATTTATGAAATATTGAATTGAGAGACAAATAATTAGTTATTCCACACACTATTTATTTGTATACGACCCAGATTTCGATTCAACACGCACATGATGATGACGTATTACGGCGAAACCCTGCTGGTATCCAAACAAATATTACGTGGAATTACTAAGTACTTAGGCTTCATTTTCAACTGCCTATTAAGTCTATTCTCCTCCTTCTTCCCAGCTAATTCGCAGTCTAACTTCGGTCACCATCTTTAAGATTCCGGTAACATGTTATAAAACGTATCCCATAATGCAAGGCGCTCTTTCAAATGTTTAAGCGTTCTCCGCAGAAAACAGTACGCGATTCTGTCAACGCGTCACCGACTACGCACACTGCGATCGTCGATTAACCTTCTCACCCTCGCTCCTTCAATTCAACCCCATACCAACATCGTAACGTTGACGTCACCTCAGATTTGCGCCTCGGAAAACCACTTCGGTCAGAAATTTTGAGTACTGCATACGCGGGGGGCGACTCACTGCGTAGTTTGAACTGGCTACTTCCACCCCGCCCCCTCCCAGTCGCACGCAGGCACACCCCGACTCTAGATGGCGATGGTCCGCGAAGTAAAAATGGGGTCATGAGGTAGGAGACGCCTCGAGGATTCCGGGGGGATCGGCGAGAGAATGTGCGAATGTGAAATTGGGGAGGGGTGATGGGGGGGAAGGGCTCGAAAGAACGGGGGCGTCACCCCTGCTACGCCTCGAAACACGCTGTCCCTCGTCGTCGCGACCCCACGACAAACCCTCACCACCACCTTCGTCGGACGACCCTTCATCGGGGACATGGTCCAACAATAATTCACACGTGTCACAACAGCTGGGAGGTAATGGGGAAGGCGGAGGGAGGGCGGAGGGAGGGCGGAGGGAGGGCGGAGGGAGGGCGGAGGGAGGGCGGAGGGAGGGCGGAGGGAGGAATGGCGAGCACGGTGGGAGGACGGGAATAGAGCGCGTTCCCTGTCAGCCCATCTCCCTGTAGCCCTGCCACCGCCGCTCCCCGAGATGAGAAACGGGTTCCCCGCCGCGTCGGAGACGTCCGAGATCTCACTTTCCACGAGCGAACTGGAATGATGCATCGGAAAACAACTCAAACGCCATTAATGTTCGAACGGAGGGACGGGTGCAAAGCGCACACACTCTCCATTCTTTTCTGTCCCACGATGATCTCGCGCCGACGCATCTCGATTTTCTTGCTGTACATCCGAGCCTACTGAGTGGATTGGATAGACATCGATGAAGCCATGATGGATAACAGCACGCGGGAGCGCTAGAGGCACTGCGAATGAGCGATCGGTCATGTCCGGTCTTCAGCGAGGTTTTAATCAAACACTACTGATCGACGACTCCAACGAATTTAAAAATTTTAATGCGACTCCACCAAGTGTTTGCGTGATTTTCACAACAAAACAAGTGCCCAGCATCAATACGAAAATCAAATTCTTGCGAAAATTAAACACCTTCAATCAATGCTATTGAAAAAGTTACACCACTTTCATAAAACCGACCATTTTTTCGGTACTTTTGCCACCCTAATAATGGCAAAAGGTACCGAAACCATGGTCGTTTGAATAAAAAAAAGTGCTGAAATGAACGTGGTGATTTTACATTATCATAATTCGATACTACAAAAAATAAATAATGTAACAGTTACATGACGCATCAAAAACAATCACAAAGAGTTAACGAATCATGCAGGGTAGGACTTTGGTGCAATCAAAACTGTACATTTTATATTCTCCCTATTCGGTTTCCTTTTATAATTTTTAGACAGTCCTCCGTGGATCCGTGACCCAGTTTGTGATTCAATGGCCTCCATATTATGCAGCAATCATTCTCATTGGACAGCCAGTGCATAAATCAAAAAAAAAATTAAAAGAGTATGGCAGACAGAATAAGCTACGTAAGATAAACTTTTCGAGCAATTAATGCCTTATTTTCCAGTTGAACACAACCATCTACATATATTAAGAGATTTTGTATCAATCACATTGGTGGAAAAGTGAAGTTTGAATATAATAGCGCAATTGAATAGTATCATTCTTAATTATTCCCCACTTTTACCCTGATTTTTATTCTGTAAAAATGATATGTTTCATAAGTAGGTAACTGGTGAGTGATAGTTCATCATTGCCATATAATGATAATAATTTTACGTCAATTCCATTCAAAGGTAATCTACCAATTAAATACAGATTTTGGACACTTTAAAGTAATTACAGTTATGTTTGTAATCCTTGCAGTTTTTACTATTTCCTTCTTCAGTTCTTCGCACTTCCTACCTGCCCACATGCCGTCCGAAAACCCTATTCCCTTCCTTCCAATGCTAAATGAATTCGCCAAATTCGCGAAAATTCAACATTCTGGAGGAAACTGATCATTGAAGGGAAACGTGGCGTAGGAAGGAAGAAATAAAATGAAGGCTCGAAATTAGGTCGAGGAGGAGAATGGACGAAGACTGGGAAAGAGGGTCGGTGCACCTTGGTGGAGTGAGGCGGGAAAAGGAAACGGAAAGAGAGATTTTTACATTGGCAGTTCCCTCAGGAGAAGGGATGGAAATAACAGCGCCCATGAACTTCACATCCATTTTTCCAACAACCGACGCCTTTGCCCCCCCAACCCACCCCATCCTCCATAATAATTTACCTACGGCGCGAGGAACATCGGAACCCAAAATAACACGACAAAACGGCATAAAACTCCAGATGCAATAATATTACGCTCGGGGCCCGGCGAGAAGACACTTCCGCGAGAATGATGGGGAAAAAAAGACGGAAAGAAGAAATGTGTTGACGGGAAGGAAAGATGGCACTACTCCGACGCCCCCACCCCACCTCACCCGAGAACCCTCCGCCCTCCATCCTTCGGCCAACGGGGTATGACCGAGGCCTTCGCCGAGAGAGATGAATTTCGCGGGGGAGTCGTCCCGCTGCGGGCGAAATGTGGCAGTGAATCAGGGACGAACTGAGATTTTGGTGGAGACTCGGACACGGGTGATTGAAAGTATGGAAGGCTTACGTTCTTCCCCCGTTAATGAGGAAGCAAATCCTCCCAACATCGCGCGCGCATTGTTCCCGCGAACGGGAAAGAAACTTAAAAAAAAAAGAACAACACGACGCGAATGCCCGCGACCGCTTTTTGGTGGGGCTCGGAATTAATGCTACCCATTAACGATTCAAGCCGGGTTGACGCTACCCTCATTCACCGTTGGGGAGGAGCAGTGCCGTATGCATCTGGAGCAATTCCATGAGAGATTGGGGTCGATGGAATGAGGTGGAAAAATGACTACATTCGGCTAAAAAAAACCCAGAGGAGTAACACCGACCAAACATTAATTCAAAAAACTCCACATAATAAATACATTAAATTTGAACTGAATATCAATATTTTTTCTTTTCGACTATGAATGAAGCACACCAACTTTACCATTTCAACGTTACTCATTTATTTATAAAATTGTCCAAACAGAAATTTATAGTGACACGTACGAAAGGACATAAAAATAAAGATAGGCATTAAAAATTGAAGAGGGGAGAGAACACAATAATATTGATGCAAAAAGAAAATCATGAGAGAGGATACACTAAAAGGACAAGCGTATTAAGAGATGGTGATTGGTTATAGCGAAACGTAGTGCTTTAATAAATTAATTCCCAATAATCACTAATGGAGAAGATAAATAACGACGCACATACGTGAGGCAAAAATTGTGATAAACATACTTGATAGCAGACAGAACATCAGAGTATGCCCAAGATTGATTCCAATTAAAACTGTGACTATTTCACATGATTTCTCTTCTTTTTGCATTTATTTTCCAATTGCCTTGACCAGCATTTAACAGCAGAAATAATCTCGAATAAACACGGATAAAATTTTTGTAATTATATACCGTAAAATCTCTGCCGCAGACTGGAATCATAACGCTCAAATATGTCAATTATTTCAATTTAGAAGCAAGAGAAAACGAGCCCCTGCACTGCTATCCCCGCCAAAAAATTAATACGCAACAGATTTTCAATTAATCCACCTTGGTAAGAATATGATGATGAGTGGGGGCGAGGATGACGGGGGTGAGAAGACAATGCTCCGCGCAACGGAATAAGAATAATTCCCAGCATAGTAACTCTGGTGACACCGATGCACGGAAACTGGTTCGCATATGAAAAAATAAAAAATAAGTTGAAAAAAAATCAGGGGAAGAGGATTATAAAAACATTCCACCATGATAGCGGTGGAGAAGGAAAGAATAACGCGACGACGAGGGGAAATGAACGAAGGCAGAGAAAAAAAATAATCAAGCAGTCGACGGGGTGGCGATCCAGGTGCCTGAAATCCAAAAATGCGCAAAAAAAAACCCGGAGACGGGAGAATAGCTTCGGAATTGAGGCATTTTCGCGAGCCGGATGGGGGACGGAAGGTGAACGTATATCGTCATGGGATGGGGAGGGAAGGCGGGAAGGAGAGGCGGGGAGTAATTTTTTTTCTGAAGGGGAATAGGGTGAGGGATGCGGAAAGAGGAGGAGGGACGTCGACGATGAATTCGAGCCATATTTACACCGACCCTCGAGTGATTCTGCCAATTCACGAGCCACGGTTCCATTTCAATGCCTTTCTGGGCTAATCGTCGATGGCTCCGGGAGGAAATGGGATGGGTATGAGGGAGGAACAACCTGAGTGGAGATGGGGGGGAATTCCGCGGGGATGAGAGGAGAGGTAAGGACGCGGTAGGGTCCTAACGAGCTATCATCACCCCTCCCACCGCCAAGTCGAACCAACGCCCCCTCCAACCACCGACCTCCTCCCTACTGCACAGGACCGCCACCCCCAACTACACGCCCACGGCATTCATACCAGAGAGAGAGAGAATAATGGAGAGATATATCCGCTCACCGGAAACCCTATTCATCCCTTCCGCATCGACCCCTCCGCGCCCCACACCCCTGGAGGAAACTGAGGGAGAGGGAGCTTGGAGTGTTAGAGGGTGCACTTTTAGAGAGTGGTTCCCGATGATGACGGCCAATTTATTAACGGGCCTTGCGGAGGGGAGGGGGTAGAAAAAGGCAAAGACAGACACACACACGTAAGCACGTTTATAGATATGAATCTCGCACCGTTCGCCCCTCTCCCAACCGAGACACTTTAGGACGGCACGCTCCACGAGCGGCATACCACAATAAGGGCTCGAGTGTGCGTTCGCATATTGCCTCGGCCTCTGACCCTTCTCGAAGTACAATGAAACAACAAACCCCTCCCTCAGACAATGCCCAACACCCCCAACTCCCCTGAGATGCAATCCCTGCCACTTGAACCCATATCCCGATTTTTCTCGCTCAGATGGGAATGTGTGCTCGTGGGATATCGGGACATAAAACATCGGCGTGTCTCCCGAATCGATACTCTACAGGGTGTATCGCCATGCGGGCCGCAATTTTCGCGGAATAATTAAAGGTAGGTAGCTGTCTCGTAACCTCTCCAGTTTGCATGAGTAATAACCCGCGTTATGTCTTCCCACTTTCTTTTAATTATTTCGGCACTATGATGTCTTGCGGTGCCACTTGGAAGAGATTCACATTCCTCAAGGACAACGTGGGAAGAAATTAGCGATGGAAAAGTGAAAAAGATGTTCTATTTCTCTGCAGTACGACAAGTGAACTTTTAAGATTCAACACAGGAAACATTGATTGGAGGGTTGGATATGATAGATTTAAGGGCTACACAATGTTCCTGCTTAGACCAAGGATTCCGTAATTGATTTTTATTTATCGCCGACAGGTGCGGTTTAGGAAAATTAATGAATAATTAAGAAAACAAATGCCTTTGAGGTTCATGCCATGTTAGAGGAACTTTCGTTTAATATGAAGTACGTGAAATAACCAACTAAAATCATGAGATTTATATGAAACCGTAGATCAACCAAAGAATTTCATTGTCCCATGATGAGGGTAAAAAAGAAACTTTACACTTCCACAATAAAGATTTAATATTTCACGACCATGGTTTCGATGTGGAAGTATAAAGTTTCTTTTTTACTCTCAACATGAAGGAATTCCATGTCTATTTAGCGCAGTGCTGTAGGAAGTTGAATATTATAATAAATAAATTTAAATGATCTGACTCTTCACTTTTCATTTTCCTTAGAAAGAGTCTCGCACGTAACTAGAAGGACATTTTCCATGCTTCTTTAGATTAGTAGATTAACAGCACTAAAATTTCCACCTATTAACTTTATTTTTCACCACCACCAAAACGAAACCAAGGTCGCGAAAAATAGGAGATATGTAAAAATTGCAGTGTTATTGATTCATCAGATTCTATAAGTTTTTAAACTTAATTTTTAAATTTCATAACAAGTGATTCCGCTAAATTTCACAACTCACGGGGTAATTGCGACACGGGTAGTCTGCGAATCGTGGGGGCCATCGTCAACCAACACGGTATCACTGACGAATTCTCGAATCGGCATCGGTTTTGTTGAAAACAATCGCGGGGGAATTATCGACCCACCCATGAGTATACACGCACATCCCGACCTCAGAGCGCAGCAATTAACCCCCTCCCCACTCTTAATCATTGGCCCCCGTGCAACTCACCGACGCCCCCACCCTCCAGGCCAGTCCCTCACCCCTACGGGTCCTCTCCACTCTCCTCCACCCACGGGAACGCAGTGCCTCCGACCCACAATGCACATCCATCAAGCGAACATGTGAATCCATCGGAATGGATGGGCGTGCGTGTGGAGCACGTGGCGGAACACTTAATCGCTTGAAGCGATCCCCTTCCTCTCTGCACCAATCCCTTCGCTCTGCTCGACGATGTAATGGACCCTGCACAGGAGAGGCGGTTGGAGAGCACTGGGGGAAGGGGATGAACGGAAAATACGTTTTCATGAAATAAAACCGGGATTAACGAGGGAGAAAAAAAAGAAATCGCGGAAACGCTCACCCTTTTTGTCCCGAGTAGGGGGAAGGGAGAGAGAGTCCGTCCGAATCACCAACAGCGAGCGATTGACAATGTGAAGCGATTATTTTAAAGCGGAATGCGAGAGAGAGGAGAGCGTGAGCCCTTCGACGATGCGTGGACTAATCCCACGGATGAGCTGGCCGTCACATCTCGTTTCTGAATTAACCTTTCCGAGCGGAACGAAACGTATTCTCGCCGCGAGGGCTGATGGCTCGACTCCCGGGCGTCACCCGGCAGATTACGTTGACCTGTGCTTCTCATTTTTAGACCATCACGTAAGGAAGTACATTTTTAGATACATCGTGCACAACCACTCTTTCCATTCTTGGGGATCCTGGCCCATCCCATCGGCGAACCCCAGGACAGAAAAAAATCACCAAGCTCGCGATGTGTGGTGGACTCGGTAAAAAGAGAACTTCTTGCCATGAGATCGGCTTCTTTCGGAATGGGTTTCAAAATGATAAAAAGTTGATTAAAAATCGTATTATGATATGTCATTTAGATGTTTTCACCGATGCAACAAAAGATATCGCATTTTTCCAGATCTGTGGTGGATTCGAGCGAAAATCACCGAAAACGTAGCGTTCTGTACACTCAGCAAAAAGACCCAGACAATCTCTTATGCAATGAGTTTAAAAATTTTTAAAAAAATAATTAACAAACGCCATGACATGTAATTTGGATTTTTTTACCAATGCAACCAAAACCAGAGCGTTTTGACTGTCTGTGAAAAGTTGAAGACTGATCGAGGGGAGAACATCAGGCAAACGAAAAAGGGATATGCATGTTGGCTTCAAAAAAGGAAATATGAGGAATTGACGATGGGTTTATGGTACCATCGGATGTAAGGTTGTGTTTTGTCAGGAAAGGTAAGAAAATTTATCATTATACCGTTGTATCCATCTTAAATCTAACTTAAAGAGATAGAATACCAATATTAATTATAATATTAAAAATATCGCATTTTCCGAAGCAATGGGCTTTGAATTGCACAAACAGAAAACGGCGGGACAAAATTTCTCGTGTAACATTCAACGTAGTAAACCAAAGTTACAAAAATGAATTGGCTCAAAAAAATCAATACTTGAAGAGTACGCCAATTAATAATCCGATACGGGCGATTTCGTCGAAATAATCGCTTACCCAATGATGTCAGCTAATTCTTCCGAGCATCGGACTTGACAGTGCTCGATAAAGAACTCGTATTGGAGTGGACATCATAATCAATAGTATTTCAATAATGGGAAGAGTTAACCCCAGCCGTACTCTTATAAATGGGCAAAGGATAGGTAAGGGGAGTTAGAAAAGATATAAATTAGCAGAAAATAATAAAATAAATATTATTATTAGGTAATCTACCGGTTAAGGTAGGTTTTTGGATGGACACAACTAATAATATATAATAAATATAATAATATATAATATTTATTTTATTATTTTCTGCTAATTTATATCTTTGCTAACTCCCCTTACCTATCCTTTGCTCATTTATAAGAGTACGGCTGGGGTTAACTCTTCCGATTATTTCATACGGCCGTAGTTACCGTTCGCCTTAAACAAAATAGTATTTCAAATATATGATTGTAAGGTTTGGTGTTTCCCAGGCGCAGGATTGCGGTGAAGTCTTCGCGTGTTTTCCACCAGGTCAGGGTTTCAGCCTTCAGCTCTGAATAGCCGGCCAAACGGTAGCCAGCTACCCTTTTCTTTCTAAAGCCAACTGCCTTCACTTCCTTCATGATTCATCTTCCGTCCAATCATACTTAAATTCTTGGCCTACGGATTTATCCCTTGTTCCTTCCATGTCACCACCTTCCTCTTTATTTCCCTTGAACTATATTACGAACAAATTCATGTCTCGAGTTGTGCCTAATCCAGTCTTTCATCTCGTCTTTTTCTTCTCTATTGACCCATAGAGTGGTATACTCCAAAAATGTGCTTCCCTGTAAATGCAGTGTTAAGCAGCAGTGAGTATGATATATCGTATGTAAAATCGATATATAATGAGGACGTTCACAACCGTTTCGTAAACGTCGCTCAGTTATACAAATAATAGCACATTTATCGGTTACGATATTTACTCGACCAGTCATTACCAGTCTCAACGTAAGAGACAAAGTCATGAATGGCTTTGTATCAACTTTTTGTTATCACATACCTGATTGTAACAGCAAAGAAATCTCCTATTCACATTTAAACTCACTCAACACCGCAAATGAGCCGGGATTTTCAGTGCATCATTCTCGTTTCTCCGCTCACCATTATTACATTTACAACATTTTTTATATGTATTTGTATATGTATTTTTCACTACTGAATGAGGTATAAAACTTGTGTTTAACACGTACTACATAAATTCCATCTAGAAGCCGAAATTCAAAACTTCAAGATTCACTGATTGTAATTATTAATCAGTCAACCCAAGCTGACATGGATTTGCCTTGCTACAGTTTTAATCTTACCTACACATTAATAATTTATATAATATTTCCTAGAGTTCACTCATGCAATACAGATTTGATCTTCACTAAATACAGTTATCTACACACAAATATCAAAAGGCAGTTAATCAACCTAAAAACAACATATGATGCACGAAAAAATTGAAAATAGCCTTGTTATCAGTTCGTTGTACTATTTTCACCATTTTAATTTTTGTGAAAAACTGTTAGTACAATGTTTACCTCAGAATCTTTAGCATTGCATTTAGCATTCTGGGAGAGCTGGAGATAAAAGAATACTTTCTCTCCAAATGTTTTCATAGCACTTGATAAATGCTTCAGAGAGAATCGAGAGATTACGTTCTTCTCTAAAGTGACCCCTACCGATGATGAACTTAAATCAAAATCTAATTGTTCTTCAAGAACCTTGTAGTCCGCAATAAACAAAAGATAGTAACAATTTTCCACTAGAGAAGTTTAAAAGTACGACCGGGTTTCGATGTATTACATCATGTCATATGTAATCATGTTACCATCTTTTCCTTATTATGCTCTAATTCCACCACATTGCGCCTGAAACTACCAAATTACTTGTAGTCCGCGTCTGCGTTTTCCCTCGATTTCATTAACAAATAAGGCAACACGGAAGAAAATACTATTTGGAATTAAGCCTCCCGTAATAACTTTAATTCAGGTTTTTCCGCCTTAGTGGAACACGCAAAGGAAATGCTTGGAGGGGACGCACTCGTGTGCAGTGAACACAAAACGAAAATCCATTCACTCGCCGCGAATGTTTCGTGTCACCGACGGGGACTCCGGCGCGTATGGCAGCCTGGCCTGGGGGGCCTGGGGCGACGGATGCGAGGCAAGAGAAAGATTCCTCCGACTCGCTCCCGCGGCAGGCAACGCACCTAATTTGGCTCGCGACCTGACAAGAGAGGCGGCGGGGAAGGAAGGGGAAAAAGGAGGGGGACCGTGGGGGAGAGCACCGCAAAAAGACAACACAGAGATGAAACGGTCCGAGTGCGGAAGAAGAGGATGAGAAGGCGGTTGAAAATCTTTCCAAGCCGGCGATGGGTAGGCGTCGGGATGAGAGCGTCCGTCCGCGGCTCCGTCTCCGCCTTTGGGGCCTCGGCCGCGACGACGCGAGGGATGCGGAATCTGTCCCAACCGCGTCGACGCCGAGTGGGAGAGCCGATTTTGAAATGCTCCCCGCCGCTTTCCTCTCGTCCCACGCGGGGCGATCCGGTAAGGACTTGAAAGGAACGGAGGCCGTCCGTGCCTTAGGGAGAGGGAATGCGCCGCACGCCGTGGCTCTCGACGACATTAAACGGAGGGCTCGGCGGCAAAAGAAACGCACCTCGACCGAATTAAGGGTTTGCCGACTGGGGGGAATGAAGAAGGTAACTCGACCGAACAGCGGCGATTCGAGTCCCGCAGTCTGGGTTAGAACGGAGGGTTAAGTCTTCCGGGTTTTCGCGGTGAAACCTTTGAGATACCATCATTCAACGATAATCACCTTCTGGATCATGCTTGCAATTCATATCGCACCGTAAATCATCATAAAACGAGTGCTCCATTAATTCCCACGGGTTCGCGAATGGACTACGCTAGTATTACGTAATATAATGTTTGTACATTACTATCCCTATATTTAAATATTTTTAAAATTATCTCTACTCTAAAATTATAGATATTGAAGCATTACAAAACGACGGAGTAAGGGCAAGTCAATGCAGATATTTCCCATGACATTTCGACCAGTCTTAATCACAAATACGACTCACTCATTCAAGGTATTCTGCCTATTAAGAGTACTTTTGGGATATTCTCTAACAGTTATTATCTTCTACGTATTACGAGCACTTCCTGTTGTTTGTCCTACATTACTTTCTCGTTCAATTCTAAGTAGTTTTACTAGACTACCTCCATACTGTCTGAAATTCTTTTCCTTCCTCTGTAACCTAAGACACCCAGCATTCTCCCCTCCATCACGGACTTAAAAATTTCACTGATTTTCAATTATTTCCTCCGGCCAGTTTCTCCACCTTCGGCATGGATAGGAAAGGTAAACGAATTGCTTTAACTCACAGCAAATATTGTAGATGACACAAAAATTATCATGCTACTATTTATGATTTAATAATTTATAGATTTATTTTTTTATAGGAAATAATTTCAAGTTATCGTATAATATTTACATCAACAAAAGTATTAGTTTGAAAAAGTAGTAAATGAGGCTATTTTGTGCAGATATCTATTCATACTGTAAAACTAATATTCAACGCAAATTTGAGAATATATTCCGATAATAAGCTTGAATCGAATTTTGAAGAGTTGTCTTCATGTAGCCTTTATACATTTTCAATTATGCAAATTTAAATTTTGTGAATATTTGATAGCCCTCAGTTAAGACTAATGACAAACCGCAATCTGTTCTGTCCATGGAATTTCTTTTGAAACTCATGGGATAGAAAGGTGATATTTCACGGCCTGTAAGTAATGAATCGAACTCGGAAGTAATGAATTTACTTAAGTTTATGTCATATGAAATTACGAGGGATAGTCGACCGAAAAATGGCGAACATTTTTCTTCATAGTACGTGGAATGAACGGACAACTATAAAGATACGATTCGAAAATCCTCCAAAAAATTCTCCGAGGTCGTCCATTTAAAATACTCAACATTCACTCCTGCTTATTCCCCAATTCTTGACGGCTATATTTATCCAATTTTATTCGCCCATGAACATAGCTCATGTGTCGTTAAATAAATTTTTAAAACGTGCCACACGAATTAAATTGCTCATTTTGAGCATGAAAACGTTCGCAATTTTATCAACTTTCGCGATACGTAGTGAAACACGGCCTTAACGTGATTGGAAAAGGAACCAGGTTCTGGCGAGAATATTGGCGATGCCAAGCAGAATGTAGCGAGTAATTTCCGGCAATGTGAAACATGACGAGAATTTATTACTTTCGTTTGAATGGAAGCTCGCGCAAGGGCTTCGGTGTCACGTGGAACTAGTGGTAAACATGCCTGGCTCTTAGAGTCGGGCAAAGGAGAGGGAAGGAAGAGAAGGGGCCGACTTAAGCCTTGGGATGTTAATCAAACTGGAATTAAGAAGAGCATGCAATCACGGCATGACGAGAGTCATAAAGGAATCTAAAGGACCGATGGGAAATTTGCTCGGCTTCGTACTTCCCTTCTGGGGATAAAAATGAAAAAAACGACCCGAGCATGTTTGCGGAAGAATTTTCGGCGGGGTTCAAAATGCTGGCACCACTAAAGGGAGCTGAATGCGAACAATAGAGAATGTCCTCCCTACTCCTCCCCAATCAACGTTTGAGTTGCGGCGGTGAATACATGTCTGAGACGGATGATCCGAAGCTTACATCCATAGACGTTGAGGCTGCCCTTTGACCGAGGCTAATTGTGGAGCAGAGACCGTACTCATCAGAAGACTTTTGGGCGCATTGATTATCTCCGAATACAAGGCGGTTCGAGCATAAATCCAAGTTCACTCCTCAGCCCAAAAAAATCGAATTAAAAGCTTGGATCGAGTACATGTCGACGACGAAAGAAAAGGAGTATTATTTAGTCTCCATTTCGCCACTGAAAATAAATCAATAAAAACACAAGCAATAATAATTAGGAAGTGGAAATCCGGGTTGAAGAAATTCAATAATTGGAGAAATGCAAAATCATTTTTCTGGGCGGAATGTGCACAAAAGGAAACCATTCAACTTTCTTTAGTCAGGTCGAATCATTTATGCAAAAGAAATGGCCATACTGCCATTGAGCCAATTTATGTTTTCACTAGCATGAAGAAGCAACACTTTTGCTACTAATATTCGACGATATGTCTACTGTATTTCATAGAGACCATCGAGTATAGATCCCAGAAACTAGTAATGAATTAGCCGAGTGTGACGCTCTGTCACGAGTGAAGAGTTTGGGCATTCGTGATTACAAGGCTCGTCATCTTGAGCTAAATAACGTAAAGGAGCTCAATCACGAGGCCATGACAATTTTACAGGGATAAACATATCGAGGTATAACACGAATGCTCCTAGTGAAGACCTTCCAAGTGCTGTGATGGTTTAAGGTTTTGGATTTTCGGCGTCTCCCACCGGGCTGGTCCATCGCTCTGTGGAAACTGTTTCGTGCCTGAGGAATTCCACCGAGTCAGGTCCTTTTCTGCCACCGTTTCTTCATTTAACTCGTTTATCGTCTTAAGGGTTAAGTTAATGGACCAGTCGGACAACGACACGGCAGTTATAAAGGCTCTAAACGAAGTGGACATTTCGCGAAAAATTCAACCGGAATTTATAAGACGGTAGAGTACCAGATATTTTATTACGTTTTGCACTGGTGATTTTCGAATTTAGAGAATAGTCACAGGTAGTACGATGGACGGACCCAGCGGGGCTTACCAGAAAGAGTAGAACATTCAAGCACTTGCGGTTTTACTTTAAGTTTTACGGAAACACAGCGAGGAATATTACATTAAATCTACAAAATACCTGGTGTTAATCGTTTGCACGGACGAGGACGATGATTGTGACTTACCTAAAAAACAACAAGAGAGTAAAAATTAGTTCAGCCTAAGAGAAAACAGAACTAGTTAAGAGCATTTTAATAATATCATGAAAACAATAATCTACCGATTTTAGAAAAAAGTTTAACTTACGTAATATTGTGACTATAACACCAGACAACAAGAGGGTAGGATACGAGCCGATACGTAAGCCGTAAGGATAGCTCGTACATAAGCAGACGAGTAAAGGTGGTTCAATGCCAATAAATTATAATTATTATTACTGGTATTCTACCATTTGAGATAGGTTTCATAAGTCTGCAAGAACGACGTATTTCTTTGCCTCTCCTAACAAAACAGAACCTGACATCCAACACTACAGTCAACCCCTCTTCAATTCCGCATACTTTCTTCCTCTCTTCAATCCATCCAATATTCCTATCCTTCTCATCCCCTTCCTCGTTTGCCTAACGCTCTCCTCTCAATTACAGTCTTCTACACCTATCCAATCGCCATTTAAAATACTCAGCATCCATTTTTCTTGCATCCCCTGGATCTCTCACAACGATGATCTCTCCTCCCCTACCACGCCTAGCAATTCCTCTTTTGTTTTTCTTTCTGTCCATTTCACCGTTCCAACCTCACATTTCAAAAGGCTCCAATCTCCTGCTATCATCCTGCTTAATTGCCATGTACCCGCGCCGTGCAAAACCACACTCCGTATTCAGAGTTTTGACGAGTCGTTTCTTACCATCCTTACTCAACGTCCCTGCTATCAATTCTCTCCTCCTTGTGAAAGCTTCTTTTCCCAACGCAATTGTTTTTCCAATGCCCTCACTATTTTGACCATTATGGTCTCAAACACTTCCTAGATACATAAACTGTTCCATTTCTGATCTAGTATATGAACTCCTATTTTAATAATTAACTTAGCTTTTCTCTTTCTCGAAAACCGCAAAGCCTTTTTATCCTTAGATCGAATCTCATCCATTTCCTATCACACTGAATTTCTAATGCACCCAGTAATGCTTGTAGGCCCTTGGTTCATTGGCTAATTGTTTTTTTTGTTTTCGTTGGGGGGGCGACCGACAGCTAAGGTCATTTGCACCATTAGGGATGGGCGGGAAAGGAAGGGTGGAGAGAAACCCAGCGTCGGCATTAGCCTACTCTTGTCGAAAGGTGCCAAGGGGTCCGCAGTTTAACGTCCCATCCGACGGACGTCGTACTCGATCAAAGGGCTCTCCATAAAGCACCTCAAGTAGGGATCGAGATACCACTGAAAAAATATTTGTTGTCTCCAAGATTTGAACCCGGGCCTTCGCGGTGGGAAGCCTGTACCTTATCCTCCGGACCATCCCGATCCCCTCATTGGCTAATTAAACTTGGATCATGCGCAAAGCTGCTTTTATGACTTGCCCACCGTATTCATTTCCTAACTTCAATCCTTATCATAGCTCTTTACCATTTCCTCCATAAACATAAACATTAAAAAGCTTGTGTGACAACGGAAATCCCTGCCTCAATCCTCTTCCTAACACTGCCCATCCCCCACTCTCACCCGAGCAGACTGAGACATGTACAGGTTGCAGATAAGTCGCCGATCCCTCCCCAATCTACTCATTGGTAATCAACCATTGATTATTATTATTATTAGATTATAATTAGATTAGATTATAATCTACCATTTAAGGTATATTTTGGACGTACACCAGCTACCAAACGGTGCAGCCACAACTCCCTTGTCTCTCTTAACAAAACACAACCTGGCATGCAACTTTACAATAAGATACACTGCAATACAAAATCTGAAAATAAATTAATTTCTTTAATTAAACGTATGATTATGTAATCGAATAAACACTCACTGGAGAAATAAAAGTTCTCATCAACAGCAGTTAGAGAATTAGAAAACATTACGCGGTCAAACTAGAGAACATGAACGAGTGCCATGATGGCAGTCCATTCATGGCAGAGAGTTGGTTATGATCCTGTAAACTTCACCAGTAATAACCACGAAAAACTCTGCCAGTTCCATGCTGGGAAACAATCTCGTCATTATGGCAGGAAGAACACTTCTCTGCCCATAGACACGATTCCTGTAGTATTTCTTTCCTGAGCTCTCGCGGCCCACAAAAATTACCCAATTAATTAGGCTCCATTAGCTTCTACGGAAAACTATTGATGCCTTAAAATTTTAATAGGAAGAAGAGGGCTTCCCCCTCACTGTTATCCCATAAACCTGTCCCATGACGAGGTTATGTTCGTTGTCACCTGTCTAACCGTCTGATGGGAGTTTTGAAGTCGATTTTCCAAGTAATCCTTAGACCAATTTCAATGAGTGTTGGTGAATTGGCCCCACTAATAAAAATGGTTCCGCGATGCTTATTTTCATTCGCGATTCTGATACCCAGGCTTGAGGCAGGAATGGTTGAGTTTTTTTTTTGTGTTTTTAGATCGTGCCCATCTCATATCAGTTGGGTGGGACCAGCCCACGAAGGGGTCACATGTTATGGTACATCAATGCGGTAACACGTTATGACGTGGACTGTAGGGCTTTGGAAGACGGTGCATTGCACCTGAAATAACCACGAATCACACTTTAAACCCTCGCAGGCAAGGAAACAACATATTCGGCCTTAAAGGCCATAACTATACACAACACACAAGACGAAAACGATCCTGGCGTTGGATTTCCCCTCCGATCCGAGCACAGGACCCCCTCATGTTATACTCTCACACCCTGCGTGCGGCGGGAAAGTAGAGGGAATATTGAACGCCAGTAAGGGGATCTGGACGGATTTAACTTTTACGATCCTGTCCACTTATTTATTCGTTTCCTGGTCCGGTCACGGCCAAAGGATTCGGCGGGCGAGCGCAGAAGCTCAAAATCAAAAATCAAAGAGTTATGGTCGGCTTACAACACAAGCGGGCAGGTTGGTGGCGGCGTAGTGACGGCAACTGCGTTCCAGAGGCCATGCCAGCCGCCGGACCATACCATAACCGGGAGGGATCAAAAGTTAATGTCCCTCGTCCCTTCCATCCAGCACACAACTCTACTACGCACTTATAAATAAACACAAATTCCCTGGTACACCATGAAATAAGTACACTTCTAAGGCCTCCCTAACACGACATTAACATCAGATTTTTTATCACGTGCCCATGAGTTTCAACTCATCTAGTAAGAAAACATTTGGACCTAGTTTAATGTAATTTGGTAAGACAACATTTACTCTGCCCCTATTCCCGTTTGAACTCTGCAAAAGGAAAGTAAATAGAATTCCTCTAGTTGGCGCATTTGCTAAGGTAACAGAACAAGTGCCTGTTTTTTTCTAGCCTCTTCTAGCTGCGTTGCAACTTAGGGCCTCTGTAATATCTCACTCGCTCACTCAAACAACACCAAATATTTAAAATCCTAAGATGGAAGGGTCATATCCAAAGGAACGGACTTTTAAAGCATATCCATAAACAAAAACTAGTTCCTATTACCTAAAAGTCCTATTAAATAGCGTAACATCCTTAAGTAGATTAAACCATGCTTATTTTAACCCTACATCCTTTCTGCCCCATTCA
Organism: Hetaerina titia; assembly: GCA_037158775.1. Lineage (NCBI taxonomy): Eukaryota > Metazoa > Arthropoda > Insecta > Odonata > Calopterygidae > Hetaerina > Hetaerina titia. Next base: position 62,482,040 of record CM073775.1, on the reverse strand, counting down.
AACATGCCTATTATTTCATTCCCCTATCTCGATTTACTGTAATATGGAGCGCGGATTTTTCCGCCGCGGAAAAATAGTCATTCAAGCAGGATGATAGACGTAGATTGGAGACTCTTGAAATGTGGATGTTGAGAAGGATGGAAAAAGGAAAGCACACAAGGAAGTCCCACGCACGGTGGGAGAGGAGAGAGAATTGTAGGAGAAATTCAAATGAGGCAGGAAAGATGGTTTCAGAGTGTTTTGATTGGGATTGGGCTGTTGAACTGACTGCGCTAAAGGGGAGAAAGTTACGCAAACAAGGAAGTGGAAGGAATAGCATAGGCATATTGGATGGAGTGAAAGGAGGAAAGAAGTATGGAGAATTGAAGAGGGACTCAAAATTTATAGTCCGATGTCAGGTTATGTCTTTGTTAAAAGAGGCACGTATATGTACTGTTGAATAATATCAGTGGATGCGTCCATCTAAAATCAATCTTAAACTGTATAATATCAATAATAATAATCTTTCATGCGAATCGTTACTGCTTCTATCATAGTCTTCAAAATTCATCAATCAATCAATAGCCAATAGCCAATCAAAATACCTAGCAACACTTTTCTTGCCTCCTTTGCATTTCTTACACAAACCCTAACCCCACCATAAATACATGTAATGTTTAAAAATATCGGGAAAAGTTTCGGAAAAATTGATTTATTTCAGATATTGCTACAATGCCTCAAAATTCTTCAGAGTACCTCCCTTAAGCGTCAACACACTTTTGCCACAATACGAAGGCTTTTCCACGACACGAAGGCTCCATGACAGGCGAATTCCGGAATATCCTTAGGGGTACGCGTGCAAGCTTCTTTGACTGAACTTAGGGTCCCAGCGTGTTGTCGTTTGAGGAAGTATTTAACTTTTAGGAATAGGAAATTGTCTGCTGGTGCCAAGTTGAGACTGTAAGGGGGTTGAGGAAACGTCACGACGCCGTTTAAGAAGGACTTCGCAAGCAGACTCGACTCTTCTCTCAGTCGTCCGTCAAGTCCTTCGGGGCGAGTATAGCTCGTATCTTTCGCATCGCCAAATTTTCAGTGATAATGGTGTACACTGTCACCTTATCAATGCCAATAAACGATCCCCGATCATGCGCACACTTAACCAACGGTCTGAATTCCGCACTTAGCGCACACGTCAGGAAAAAATTGTTATCGATTCCTTTTATACAAACCTTATCGTACGTCATAGTTTGTTTTTCTTTCCCTACATTCAATAATTTTGGTGACAATGTTTTCGGACAGCCCTTGAGATTTGCAATGCCTTTCCTTCTCCACCGTCTCCTCACACTAACGATGAACGTACACATGTAGGGAAATTATGTATAATGATAGCAAATCACCTAACTGGTGGTCATAGAATGGATTTGAAAGGGTACCATAAGATGGAAGATGAACGAGAATTAAACAAGAACGTGAGAGGTCTTTTTGCCAAGGTTGAATTAACCTTAAATTACAAAGTTGACGTCCGACCCGCGAAGCTCTCGGAAAAGTGATCAGATTTCATCCTCAAAGGTATAATGATAGCCTGTGACTCGGCAAATACCGGTGAAAACGTGCCGGGTGAAACTGAATTTCGCAATAACGGCTCGGGAAACCGGTAACAGAACTGGTTCTATGTCATAACACGGGTTCAATATCATCCCTTCTCGAGTGCTAGCACAAGTTATTGATTTGCGATGCAGAGAGGAAACGATAACCGGATAACTGCCATGACTTACTCTGAAATGCGTTATCATCAAATCACTTATTAGTGGAACACTGAGCCGATGACAGGATTTTAGCCATAACTATTACTCAAACTGTGTCCTCACTTTGGTAGTAATAGGTGCGGCGACTCCATTTCTGGAGAACCTGCTCAACGACGTGCAAAATTATGGCACCAGTTATCATTATTAAACTAACTATTAGCCACAAATTCTGGGTAGACCATGGCAGTAAGGGCTACTTATATAAAATTCGTGAGCTGCGGCTCTGTAAACTCTGTGTTTGGAGAATGAAACCTGCAATATGTCAAAAGTGACAATAATACTTAATAACTTCATTAATGAATATTTAGTGGAACTTTAAACTTGTACAAGAGTGATAGACGTGAGACGACTTCCCCAGTGGTGAAGTACTCTAGAGCTATTCAGGATGGACTGGTTGGTATATGGGAACATAGGCCTTCGTAAAGGTGACAATTTTCATAAGGCAACTCTTGACAAAATTCTCACTAGGTAAAGATGAGTCGTCAAAATGCGGCAATCATTTCAAGAATTACTATAGAATGACCAACCTGTATTTTCCACAGAGATATCTCGGTTATCCCTGATATCGAAATTGAACAACCTATTGAAATTATCCCATTTATATTACTACGTCTTCTCAAACCGAAGTATCGGACTAGAGTCTCACAGAGGACAGTGTATAAACACTTGAAGCAGGAGGAAAGATAGTATCATGTCTCAACGCTAGGTGGAGCACAGGATCACCAAATATAGCGCCATAGCGCCCGCTATGCCATGACGACACTAATTCGCTCCGACTGAGCGGCTGCCTAATCCTCCCTCCGCCTCTATATCTCTCTTCCCCCTCGAACCACCCTCCCTTATTCCCCAAATTCGGCCCCCTTCCTCTCAACACCACCTCCCCCAGCCGAACCTGATTTCACTCCCTCCCCCAAAATTGGCTTCTCTCTCTTCTCGGTCATCATCACCCAACAGCGCACGCCTATAAGGAAAGCACGAGTCATCAAACGTTCGTAAATTACGCTCGTTTGAGAAAGAGAGATGAAGAGAAGGGGAGGGTGTGGACCGCGGCCGATTCCAGATGGGAGAAGCGGAGGTGAAGATGGATAAAAAGAAGGAGGCGAAAGAGGACGAGAGAAGAAGACACGAGTGGAAACATCACTGAAGCTTCTCTGAAGGTCATGGTTATTCAAACGCGATGCCCAATTGCCCTAGATCGTCAAATTTTTTCGATCATATAAAATTGTACCTTTTGCAACTTCGAAGTGTTCCATGCGACAATAGTTCTCATCTACATCCACACAAAATTCTGCAAAGGTGCCGCAAGGGGGTGTGGCAATAGGGGGGGGGTTCAAAAAGTCAGTGCTGTACATTTTCTGAAATGTAATTCTAACGCCCTTCTTTACACCACTCCGATATCTGGTCTAAATCATTAGAGAGTATCACTCCATCTGCCGGGGTCCAATTTCTCCGTAAATCACTGTATCGACTGCAAATAATTTAAGAACCCTCCAAACGAGAGAGCTTAGGTCGTTAGTTTATTACAAAATTATTAGGTTTTTTTATCACTGTCTAGTTAGATGTAATACAAATATGATCTTTGGTTTTCTTCTAAATATTCGCATTAAAGTTTGCTTTTAAAGGTATATAAGACTGGGAAAAATAAATTTATTGGTGCATCTCTGATGTCTTAATTTCTGGATTTGGCCACTGGAGAAGCTTCTGATCCAATAAATAATTTTTTAAATTATGATTATATATATAGCCAATTGGACTGCATTATGATCAGATCGTATTCGGCTTCAAATCGATGAAAAAACCTGCCTCCCTCCACCGCACAACTCTCAATTCAATGCCAACGATTTCCCAATGATTCATTCCAATTTCGTTTTGAAAATACAATTCAATATGTACGGTATTTCGTCACAACATCTTGTTCCTTTAAAGCCCCCAAAATTTCAGAGTGTAAGAGGACGTCTCGGTAGCTTAATTGGTTAAAGCACTTGGCCGGACATCGAGAGATCCGGGTTCGAATCCCGGTCAAGGCGAATGATTTTTACTCTCTGACATTGTTGCATTATAAACCTCGATTAGTTTCTTTGGGAGGACAGCATATTAACCCAGTGGGTAGAGCATTCACTGAAACATCAGAAGGTCCCGAGTTCAAACCCTGAGGGCCATGACCTCGAACAACTCCACCTACAATATAATTTTCTGGGAAATGGAGCTCCGTGGGAAACCGGCCGCCCCCACCCTGAATAAGAGGATTTTTATCCGCCAAAAGTAGGCCGGCGTGAGCTCGACTCTCATCTATTAAACCTTCGGTTGTTACCTGTGATGCCACCGATGGATTTTTTTGTAAATGATTACTCTTAGTGAATCGATTCGTATCCGATCCTATACGACTCGAATCGATTCTATCCTTGGCATCGCCCACTTCCAATTCACGCATGCTCCGACGCGAAAACGCACAAACGTTTCGCAAGGGTGGTGAGGGAGCCTTTTCGCGTCCGTCAGGGTGGAATTAAGCGGAGAGTGGAGACATATTCATCCGCCTTTCTTTGTCGACAGTTTACGTGCGCATACAATTTGAGAATCACAGTCTGACGAATGAGGCGTGTCGAATCTCACAGGAAATATCTAGATGGGGGTAGGATGGTGACGGGTTAATTAGGTGATTAAATATCCCAACCTCTCACGCCTAAGACTAGGGGTCAATTCCCGGAGGATTATAATTCTTTCTTCTGTTACCTGAAATCTTGGTGGCGTACACTCATTCCATCGCCTGGGGTGGGATACTGAACTCTTGATCCAATATGAAAGAGAAAACTACGCGCTGGATGTCTCTCCATCATCCCCTCTCTGAAATCCCCTTGATTCCCCAACGAATGATTCCAAATGAAAAAAAACCACCTTTAAGAATCGTGTGGCTATGCAGTACTTTGGATTTGGGGCCAGTGTGGTTTCCGTTACACAGAGTTTGGGAATGCATACAATTATATTTGAAAATAATTTTAATCTAATGTCCAGGGCGAACGGTAAGACGCAGTTCAACGTAAAGGAGAGCCGCAATATATTTATGCATGCTCTAAAACTATTTTTCCCGACACGGAATTTGGGATGTAAAAGCAATTAATGTGAAGTATTACCTTCAAGCCGAGAGCAGACTGTGAATGTGAGCTGCAAAAACGATTAACACAAGCATTAAGTTTTTTGAAGTATTGAACGAATTAAAAATTAAGGAGTTCGCAGCGATTCGGCGAATTTCAAAGGGAGCTTTCCTGAAAAAATATTATCCTAAACAACCTGGTGTTTCCATTATTTTATCCCAGCTATATATCATTGTTCGCTCTTACGGAGGCGGTTTACGGCTCGGAAACTTGGTTGTGGAAGCAAGAGGATAAATCTAGACTCGAGGCATTTGAGACATGGAAGAGGAGCAGAATGAAAACAATTGAGGAGAGAGAAAGGAAAACAAGCCAAGCACTAGGTATGACAGGGGATTAGGGAAGGCTGATGAGAGAAATTCGAAGAAGGCAGGATAAGTGGATAGAAGAAATAGAGTGCCACTGAGATGCTGGTGACTGTAATAGAGGGGAGAATAATAGGAAACTGAGGTAGAGATAGGAAAAGAATATCAATTTGGGATGAAATTAAGATACGAATGTCGTATGTCGAAATAATGGAGAGCTAAATCACGAGTTTTTGTAATGTGTACGTAGTCTAGGTTTAAGCAAACTTTGTGTCGTGCTAGTCAGGTTTTATAGAACTGTACATTGCCTGGATCAAAAACCTACCGTAATCCGGCAGATTACTGCTAATAACAATAATATTATTTTTCTAGAAAGTAACTTGTTTCGCAAGTTTTCCCGCTAGACACCTTAGCGCACGTAGTTTTTGCAAAGAATATTTCCATTTTTAAAAAATTATTTGACATATCTATTGATAACTAACTTTACGCAACACTTATTTCAATTCTGCATGCCTAGTGTAGAACCACCACATCCCACACACCTTAGCGGGTCCTTGTAGAGTACCATGCAGATGATAATTACGGTGATGTAATGCTGGGGAAAGTCAAAATCTGTGGAGTGATTTCTGGTGAGTTTCACTGTAGGTATAGTTTTGGGGATGGATCGGCAATGCGTCCATGACGTACCCCTTGACTACGCGCGAGGTGAGGGGTGTAGGGTTTGTGCTGAGAGTTTTCAGGGGAGTACACCCTCGAGGTGGAGGCCCAGCCCTGAAAAGAGGACGTCGGGCGGGTTGCCCAAAAGGAAAGGCTTGACAGCCACCAATTCGGGAGAGGACGGAAGAGGCGAGATGGAAGAACAAATGAGAAGAACGGGAGGGCGGGATGAGAGGAGTCTCGGTCGGGAGAAGGAGGGAGGGAGGGAAATCTGGTTTCAAAAACGGACACTAACGGACGTCTCAAGGATCGGCCCGGGTGAGTAAGTGAAACGAGGCTTGTTTCAAGACAAACTTACATCGTTCTTCATCAATTTCACGGCCGCTTTTAGAGGCGAAAAAAAATGTAACATCAATTTCGATGTCGGCTCGCAAAATTCCGGCAACTTCCTCCCCGCCCATCCTCCCGAATCCGAGGGGAAAGAAAAAATAACACACACACACACGAACTCAACTTCTCGTTATGTCCGAGACACCCAGAAAAGGGGTGGGGGATAGGAGGGAGGACACGGACGTCTCCCATCAGCTCCGCCTTATAACGCAAGCGAAGAGTTCTCGAAACGTTCCAATTTCGTAAAATATATACGCGGGAGCGGGTAATGAGTTTCCCGACGACAGGGAAGATGGGCGTTCACGACTGAATTCCAACATAAACATGTCAAGCATGTTTGTTTTCCAAACGGGAAAAGTTTTCAATGCGGTGGAGAGACGGACCGAGGGAATATATGAAAAATCTACCACGTAACTTACAAAAATCCACCTTAATTAATGTCGTATATGAGATATTTACGCTAAGAATAATTCCGAAGAAACAAGAGGAGAAGAAAACCGTAGGAAAAATTGCTTTTTGGTCAACGTGAGCAAATAAACAGGTTCTGAGGGCAGCGTAAAGAAATTAAATAAAACAAGGGAGCTTTAAAAGGCAGTCACTTTAGATTACATATCACTAGAATAGTAGAAATCTCACTTTTATAAGGCCCTATGGGATCGTTGAAATATACAAGTATTTACTCGCCGCCATGTTTTGAGTGTATTTAGTGTCGAGATATGAAATCATTCACTTTTCCCTAACTTTTCCATTGATGCAGATTTAAATGGCACATCGTAGAAGAATATTTTTTCCACATTAAAAAACGAAAGGAAAACACTGTACGAAACACTTGCGTATTTTAACAACAAATTCATTGGTTATACGATCTAATCTCGGCGTATTTGAACCCTGGATAGACAGACCCGTGTCATGTCAAGAGCGCAATTGAGCAAACACTTCTAAAATCAGAGCGAAATCTTTTGATACATAATAAATATGTCGTCTAAATAATGATAACGGATGTAATACCAGCCAAATTGAGTTTGTAATCACAAATAAGAGTGAATATTCGAGAAATTTTAATTCCCAAGATAAATTTATTGGCCCAAATATAGGGGATTCATTAATGCATTATGGATAAAATATTACTTCCATTTTCCGGCGAAATAAAACAACTGACATTACAACTTTTTGCAAGCACTCCCTCCTTTGCGCCTTTAATTATTCGGAAATTATTGCAGAAACAAAAGATGATTATGAAGCATGTGTGCATGCATAGCCGACACTATTGGTTCACAAAATGTTTCTGCTGGCCGACCGAAAAAGTTCACCTTCTTCTATCCCCATAGAACCTGTCATCTGCCTGTCAGCTTTTCTGGCGTAAACTCTGAGACGAGAGAGCATCTGCCCATTACACTCATGTGGTTAGAGTGAGTTCACGGCGGCTCCGATAAAAACTCCTCGGGGAGAGAGCTAAACAATTAACCGCACTTGAGGAACTTTAGAAGTCGTTAAAAAATGCTAATTTCTCGGACGGCTGGCGTCACGGTGGTGACGCCCTCACTCCTTTTACGGAAGGAAGTTTAGCATCTCCGCATCCCACAAGAAACGACTGGGCAAGTTTTAATTTTCCCAAAGGAGTAGGCCTGAAATATCAAAGAAAAAATATTGAATGCAGGGATGAATTTTTGTTAAATAAGAGTCTACGAATTAATTGTACATTTTTAATGCGCAAGGCTGATTTTCGTATGGTATTCGTTTTGTCAGTGGTTGATATCTTTTCGGTCCCGTACCATTATCGACAATTTGCCATAACTGACGCATTAGAATTACACTTTTATGAAATACCTATCGAGCTAATTTATGGGCAATTAGTAACTACTTTTCTTTGTAATTTTTATTACATTCCATATCAAAGAAATGAAAATTGAAAATTAATTTTACCACACTTAAAAAATAATATCTGCTGCCTTATGAAGCCGGATAGCTAAGCCGCGTAGGTAAACTAAATGAGTGTCAAACAGATTAATCTTATCTACTCATCTTTCTTGCCGTCCACTTAAAAAAGTGTAAATACGAATTGACGCTTTAGAATAAGTTAAATCACAATCTTGGTTACAGCAATTCTACGTCCATTCTTGCCATCCAAAATGGCCATTATGCCCCTCCCTCTTCACCAGCTATTTTCCTTCACAATCCCTTATCTCTTACAAACAGCACTTTTCCAGTCTTACACCTTCCAATTTTCCTTCCCACTTCTGGTCTTCCGAACTTTCCCACTCTTCCACAGCCCAATCCAACACACTATCAGCCTTCCTAGGAAAACATCGTATTTTTCCGTTTGCCCATTAAACCACATCTATTTTCTTCCAATTGATGGGATTGGGATTGAATGACATCCATGCAGTACATGAAAGCCACCGCGGGGGTGTGTAGTAGGGGACGATTCTGCGCCAGGAACGCACGATAAAAATTAAATTTTGCACAAATGTTAAATACCACTGGAAATGTTAAATTTTTATACGACACCTGTTCAAAAGGTTTCAGAATTTTTTTAATAACACGCCTGCAGGTGGTTATTTTTGACTACTTTGAAGGGGACAATGATCAATACTTTGTCAGTGAAGTACTGTTTTTTCCTTCCTCCTCTTGAGAAAGGTGGATGTACCACCGAAAATTCGAGACCCAGTGAGTTCATCTTTTATGTGTTTCTGTGTTTGTGTCTACTAGTGTTAATTCCATTTACATTATATGAAACAAAAATATATATATATACATATACACACGTGTATATACGGAATATATAAATGTGGGTCGCGGTAGTCCAAGGGTAGAACGTTGGACTACTGGACGTCTACTGACCGGAGGGCCCGGGTTCGATTCTCGGGCAAGCCTCTCTGGGCACCTGCAGCTCCACCCGAGTTGTGTGATTTTTCGGGTACCAGATCTTCCTGGGAAACTATGACCGGCACAGGGAAATGAATTGGCCCCACTGCCCTGATGTGTGAATTTCACACGCCGTCGGGCTAAATACTGGGTGAACTATCATCACCTACCAAAAATACTTTCGGGTTGATTACTCTGTTTATGCTTTTTATTGCTTCAGGCTTAACTTTGGGGAAGTTCATGCTCATTAAATGACGAACACAATGTATATATCCACTGTTCAGTGGATAAATACATTATGTTCTTCATTTAATGAACTCTGTTTATGGTTTATATATACATATACATTTATATATACGTGTGTGTATATATATATACCTACACACACACATAATACCTTATACGCCTTTTCATATTCGGATAAGTAAATTTCATGCATAGGCACACCACTAACTTTGCAATCGGCAAATTCACATATAGCTGTGACACGGAGTTACGGAGTAGAATGTACTCGAAACATTCAATCTCGCCCCTCAAAACAAAGGCATCTATATTCACCGTGCGACCCATGCGATACACCGCTCCGTGGACGCCAGGGCGTATACGCAAACGTAAAGTGCACGAAGAAAGGAAGAAGAATACGAAAAGAAGCCGCACCTCAGAAGATGGAAGGCGGACACGAGGCGGATGGGGGAGTTGGGCCAGAGGCAGGATCATCATCGTTCGCATATGCCAGGGGGGGCGAGGAGGGCCTTTCAAGAGGGAATGGACGGGAGGAATAGAAAAGACGGCGAGGCTGTATAACGCTCCGGGTTATAAAAAGGACGACGAATCCTCACGATCCCTTTGAAAAAGACGCGGCTCTACTTCTTTGGCCGAGAATGGAAGAGGGATGGGGATGGCATCAGATACGGGAAGAGATCCCGTAGGATGGGAGGAGAGAGAATATTTTCATACGGACAAAGAATGGGGCAGCGGAGAGTAGGTGTAGGACCGGAATGGAAGAAAAATGGCCAAATGGGATGGGGGAGTATGTATGTACACTTTGAAAACAGGGGGCGAAGGGTCGGGGGCGGCAGAGGTAACGCATTGATTTGGGTGTGGGATCGGGAAGAACCGCGGGGAGGGGAGAAAGGGAAATAACATATATGAGAGGGTAAGGATTTTGAATGTCAAAGGTTAGGGTTACCCCGGCACTGACGCCGCCTCGGGGTACGTTTCCGGATGACATCAAGGGCATCCACGGCACCCTTCCCGAGTCCCCCCAAGAGACGGGAATGGACCCAACAGACTCCGTTCATAGTTCATTAAAGATATTGTAAAAAAAATAAAATACCCTAATGAGAGGGTGAATTTCCCCATCCCCCACAGATGCAAATACTTTTCATTTCGATCGTAGGTTAACTTTCAGCATTTTATCATGAAAACATGGCATCATTTCGAAACGGTCACTCCGATTTTCATAAAGAGTTCAATAATATAAGCTAATTGTCTTCATTAAATCAACACGAAGATTAGTTAGCAGCAGCCTAAAATACTCTTTCCTTTCTGATGTTACGAGAAGTATTCTTAAAGTAAGTACCGTTTGCTTATATTTTATATATTATTATATTTATATATATATATATATATATTATTTATATATTATTGGCGCTTCAGAACACAGTGTTGCTCCTGCAGCGCCATCTACTGATTCATTGATAAGCTATAGCAGCATTTGTTTTGTTTCAGAAGTCGTTTGCTTGTCCGTGCATGCAAAAAACAATGTCCGCGACAATCGTTGATCCCGCTAGCTGTGAAGTGCGTTCTGCCATACGATTCTTGTATGCAAAAGGATTGTCGGCTGCTGAAATTCATCGGGAATTATGTCTAGTTTATAAACCTACAGTTATGAGTGAAGGAAAGGTTAGACAATGGTGCTGTGATTTTAAAAATGGACGAACAAATGTCCATGACGAAGAGCGAAGTGGTAGGCCCAGTATTCTGACCGATGAAATTGTTTCGCAAGTGGAACAAAAACTGCGATGTGATCGTCGATTGACAATTAATGGCCTGGCTGAACAATTTCCTCAACTTGGACGCACTACTGTCTACAATATTGTTACGGAAAACCTCGGATACCACACATTGCGTGCAAGGTGGGTACCGAAAATGCTCACCGACCACCACAAAGAGCAAAGAATATCCAGTGGACGTGAGTTTTTGGGTCGTTGGGAACTCTTTAAACCACCCACCGTACAGTCCTGACCTTACACCCAACGACTACTTCCTCTTCTTGCACTTGAAACAGTGGTTCGGTGGACAACGTTTCGAAACCGAAGAGGAACTCAAGAATGGCGTTGTCGATTGGTTCAACCCTCAGGCGGCAAGTTTCTATGCAGAGGGGTTAAAGAAGCTGGTGCCGCGGTACGAAAAATGCTTAGAAGTGAACGGCGATTATGTAGATAAGTGAAGTAGGTTTGTAGCTAACTAAAAGTGCCAATAAAATGTGTTTCATGTGAGTATATTTTTTCCTGTGACCAAACGGGCCTTACTTTATGAACACGCCTCGTAATTACTTGTAGGTCCTCCATCATAAATACACACTTTTGATACTTATGCTACGCTGACTCAGAGGGAATAATGTTAGTTCCACATTGCATTGTGAGGCGTGACCACATCGACAAGCTGATGGCAATACACTGCTGAACAGACTCATGCAAGGTAACCTTTTTGCGTCACGTTATTATTGATAACGAAAGTATGACGCATGCAAGAAATACTGAGAGACAATCGGATCCTAAAGACGGTAATAGAGGGGGAAAGGTTGGGAAAACGTTGTAGAATAAGGAAAAAAATTCTGGATTTAATGAAGTACAGCAGATAGTATGCATAGCCAAAGAGTGAATTACTTTAATATGTAGCATGGAGTTTAAGGGTAGTTTATACCGCGCTTGTAGAGGCTTATAGTAGTGCCTGAATCCATCGGTAACCAACCCTAAACCAGCAGATAGCTGCCAGAAATAATGTGTTCAATTGTGCTGAATATCGATGGATAGTAAATTATCACAGGTATGAAGGAACTAACGGTAAGCGTAAGGATTCCATTTTACGAGTATGATATTAAGTCAAATCTTAATTAATTCTTCCAAGAAACAAATGGATGAAGTGGCGTGAGAATTATTACGTCGATTTCTTAAATTTATTTCCTCTCGCCTATTTCACAACATTAAAGATGTTATCCCTACGAACTCGCAACCAACTCAAACGCACACGTGGTCAAGCCTCATTATTAATGGAGCACATAAAAGCTTTCTCCACAGCCTAGTCTGTCAAGAAGTATTAAGAGTTAACTTCTTTAATAAGTCATATCCGAAGGGAAGGGATATTTGGGAAGGCTTTCCAGAAGGAGGGTGAGGGGCCAGTCTGTGGTGAAGAGAAAAGGTGATCACGACCATGAAATATGTCGACTTCGTGGGACCCCTGATGCGAGCCCGGGCAGGTAGGTGTACCTAAGTGAATACTAGCTACTCATCCGCGACGCCCCTGGACGCCTACCGAGATCACCGGACGTGGGAAAATAATCATCTTGTAAAAAATATACCTCCGCCCTTCGTATTGGACTACCTTTTTTATAACTACGAGGGCGGGAAACGGCGCCCGGGCAAACGGATCGAGAGGTGACCGGGGTTGTTAATTTCGAGGAGGCGAAAGAAGAGGAGAGGACTACGGCAACGTGAGGGGAGAGGATGGGAGGAGAGGGGGTCGGGGGTCGTTTGCCGAGCAACGTACCGCAATAAGAACGAGGTGTCTATGGGCTCGATTAAAAGTGGGGTGTTATGTGACGGGTCACAGGAGTGAAACAACACGCCGTCGACGCCCACGGAGGACTCCGGTTCCCATGCCTCCCAATTGCTTAAGGCATTCGGGTAAAGGAAGGAAGGAGGGTGGTGCGGGAGGGGGAGGGGGGGAGCTGGAAAGACCCCGTGAAGTGACGCCCTCCGGAATGCGCCCTGGTGGACGCACAGACAACCTCTCCACGATCAAGGCAAAATATATTTCCCAAAATGGTGGCCCATTTTATGCCAACTTTTGCACCGAAAGCGAAATAAAGCCAAGCGGGGAGGCCAATGATACGATGTTATCTGATTTCAGGTTATTTTTTACGCGTTCTCAAGGTCAAGTATTCGCTACACGACATAAAAAAAGAGATTTCCCGGCGAAAAAAAACATTTTCCCTTAAAAAAACAAATCGGACAACATTTATTCTCATTAATTATCTCCGAAGGAAAAATAGGCGAAATATTTCAACTATAATGATTATGCCACGGCCTATGTAAAGTATAACACTAATATGATATAAACTATAAGCTTTTGCGGAGGAAAAGCTGAAGAAATTGTTTTTACATCCACTGCAAACTTCTCCTTCTTCAGCTGAATCCGAGGTTTTTTTACAAAGCCTTCCGGTTAGTTGTTTTGAAGAACTCCACGATGAACGTTAATTGTGTCTTATTTCATCCTATAAATATTATCGGAATCACCTTGATGAAAGCTCATTACTCAATCCCACTCTCCACTAACTCCATAATACTATATTAACGATTTGTTCTCATATTTGCTTACTTCATCCTTTGCTTACTTTCCCGTCCTTTTTTGTGGATTTCAAAGTCTTTCATTCCTCCCCCTATTGAGTTTTACTTCCCTTTGATGACGGTTCAGTCAACTGGTTCACGATCGGGAATCGTTTGTTCTCTTCGGAAGATCCGGTCGCGGATGACTCCAACACTCCATCCCGCACAGGTTCGCAAGTTTGGTCCGCGTTGTGGGATATCGTCATCACGGTCGTCCGAGGGACGTTCCCACGGGACGGTGAGCGGTGTGGGCCGGCGATGCGGTTGGGGGAGAAGGCGGGACATGGAAGAAGCAGGGGGTGGTTGGGTGGATTTGTGTTCCCGAGATTGACGACGCACGGTGGTCCCATGGATGGGACGAAGCCCTCCCCCCGCCTCCTCTCTCCACACACGAAAAGATGTCCACCGGGAGATTATGCGAAGCTTTGGGACGGAGGCGGATTGGGAACGGGAGAGAGGAGGGGGTTAAATTACGGAGAAATTCCGCAGCGAGACCCCAACTTCGTCCTTTTTATTCCTTTACTACTCTGCAAAGAAATCTGCACGTCTTCCCTGATTAACGCTTCAAGCCGGGTGGCCTAGGGACGAGTTGGGGTCCCATCGACTGAGGGAGACCTTTATTTTTTCTTTTACTCATACAACGACCGGAGGTACCTAACATCGGATAACGGTCTATTTTCTGGGCGAACGATAACCCCTTGCGACAACGTGGCGCTGTCCCAACCTTATTTAGTGCGGGCGAAATAAGTGATTCCCTAAGTGACGGTTTGCCGGATCAAGATTTCCTCGTGAGCTGAAACACATCACAGTACAGAAATAACAGCTACGAAGGGAACTCTTTCAACACATAATATCATTAAATCTTCATCACTTTAATAACATTGTTTGAAGGAAATTTTAGAATGTCTACCTTAATCATCAACCATATAGATTAAAAATCTTCATGTCGTTCAATTTTTACGACGCTGATTTGAAGCAACTGTGAGAACATATCTACTGGCCGTGAATCTGCCAAACATAAAATAATACTGAATCCTCGTAACTTTTTGTTAACGCTTGAAACCATTTAATCTGCCTTCGTCAAATATAAAACGAGTTCCTGGCAATAAAATCCCACCCATAAAACTCTTCGACAGTTTTACGGATTACAAACTCGAAAAAAATAATGTTTTAACGCCAGCTCAACGGGAAATTTATAACAGACATTTATAAATTGATGTACACTTGCAAGTACTAATTTACATTTCCAGTCTTACAATGATTAAATGCATTAATATCACACTTGGTGACTTTCTGGTGTTCTTATTTCACAGTCGTTGAGCAATAGCTCCTAATGACTTCAGTTTTCCAGACTCCTTGCTAGTTAAGTAGTTAATGCCAGTTAAATTCAATTAATGACAATAATTTTAAATTAATCATAAATTATAATTTAACATTACTGTATAGCCTGATAAAATTTGACTAAATACGGGTACTTCAATTTACATATATAAATATTACTCTACGTTATATCTTTAAAACACTTCCAGTTCGCCATTTAATTGAATCAACTATATGTTTTACTCACACATCAAACGCGTGACCGATCAATCAAAACGAGTTTAAGTCGCAGGGAAGCGCGCCAACCAATCATTTTGACTCAAAATTGTAACATAGATCAATCAGTTTCACGAATCGATATTTCGGTCGGTGGCCAAAGATAAATCGGTATGCAGTTACATTATAGGATTTTCGTGCCATCCATCTGGATTGCGGCATCAGTGCGAATGATTGACTTGGAATCAATCAACGCAAAGGATACATAATCACACCCCAGGACCGACTGAAAGATTTTCCGGAACGGATAAGCTGCCCTCACAACAGTTAGAGCACCAATGCCCAAAAGGATTTCAGACCGCGGGATACCGATTTTTATTCCAAGATCAGGCAGCGCCTCTGCCTGCCCTAAGCTTGGTTGCCCAATTTTTCAGACGACACCATTGCCTCTGTTGTAGAAACATGATGTAGGTAGTTTCTTTAGATTTTTAATTTTGATGATGAAATTCTCGTTGAGCACACAAGGAAAATGACATCGGGCACTGCATTCACCCGCTGAATTTATTTATATAATGGAAGCTGTGGCTTTTACAAATATTTGTAAAGTGACATTTAATTACTTTTAAAAACAAACACGAGAAACACGCAATATCTTCAAATAGTGAACACTATTAAATACAAGACACTCCAATAACGCATCAATATTTATCCGTAAATATTGTCACGGGTCAAATAAAAACCCTCTCCAACCTGAAATAGATGCACAGTAGCAAAGAGTAATAACTCACAAGGTTGTGATGAGTCCATCATTAGGAGTACCTATAATCAAAATCTTAATACCATACATGTACTATATTAGCAGACATTCCTTAGAGGAAGAAATCTCGTCATTTTATTAACCAATTCCGCTTTCCATGTTTTCCCTAACCCAACATGGCGTGATTAGGAATGAATCAATAAATTCCTTTTCTGCGTAGTGATTAACCTGAATCCTCATCGTCACTGTTACAAAACACTTCCCTCGATCACGGAGTGGTGTTTTAGCAAGGGTAAACAGGCTATTTTTTTATACTCTTTATAAAATTAAACGGCTGGAGTCGCCCACTCATGGCACGGCTAGAGAACTCTCATTACGACGAGACGGGAGGAAAAGAGACGAGTCAAATTGAGAATCGGCACTTGTTCAAAGGGACGAATGCGGGGCGAGGCGGCAGCAACACGCCCTAAAATCAGGACGTGGGGAGAGAGAAACAGAGGGAGAGGGGAGATGAGAGAAATGGGAGAAGAGTGAGGATCGGGGTTGGGGAGGAGGCGGGGAACAAAACAGGGTACAGTGACGTCACTTCCTCGGATTCCAAGCTGAATCAAAGCTAAACTAAACTAACTAAACTAACAATTACCAATCGCGGAGGGTAATTGAATCGGGGACGGGGGAAAGAGAGAGGGTGCTCTGGGGGGAGGATGCCAGGGGAATATCCGACCAAATTAATGGCTTCATTCTCCGAAAGTAAAATGGAGGAAAATTAAACGCAAAGGGGGAAGAGGATGGAGGCAGTAAGGGGAGGAGAGAACTGGTGATTATTATTAAGTAAATAAAATAGCACACCGGAAGGCAAAACGAATCGAATCGAATTTTTACGGCGCAGACTACGATAATGAGAAGCACGGAACGAAGAATGAAAAAAAAACAAAGAAAAAAATATATATGCAAACACACACGTTTATATGTACATGCATATGCCGGCTCAAAAGATGCCATTACGTTAACAACCGAAAAATTCCGGCGGATCGGGGCTTACATAATGGCACGGCCTTAGTAATATAATGAAAACAAAATGGCGAAAGGACCGTAATTAAATCCCGGAATGGGTGGCAAAAAGAATTCAGTGGGTGGGAGAGTGGGGAGGGGGGATTACGATTTTATTTCCCGCAGAGAACATGACGATTTGAGGCCGGGTTGGGAGATAAGTGCGGCGCACGATTTGGAGGGAAAATAGACGCCAGCAAAACGAACGTCAAGACACGGGAAACAGAGAGAAATTAGATGGATAAACGTCGACGGCGCAAAAAAATAATCGATGAGATTTCATGCAGAAACCGAACGAACTTCGCAAAAAAAAATTCTCGAGTCTCGACAACGAGAATTCCGTAATGACACGTTGAGGAAAGCTTTTAAAGTCCAAAATCTTATAATTTGGTAGGCCGCCATGTTGTTTAAATACGCCCGGGTAAAAACGAAAAAAGTACTCCCTCTGGACGTAAGAATTCACTCACTCCATGCAAATCAGACGCGACCTTGGTGTGCCCAAAAAAAATAAAACAAGGAGAAGCTGCCATCACAGGTAGACAGGCGGATATTAACTCTTACTTCGAACGAAGTGCGCCGATGAGAACCGCGAAACAAAATAAAAAGAATTCGAATGCGAGGCGAGACATTTCCCGGCGCTTTTCAACCTGCACCCTGGCCTCAGGACACCATATGCATTCCCTGAGTTTGGCCTCGATGTACAGGTATTTGCTCACCATTCCGGATCTCCGTGGGAGAATTTCGACGTCGCTTGAAACGCAAAAGAGAAAGAAAATTATCCATACACGCAAGAAACCTCACTCACTCATGCCGGCATTAAATAAAACACAACACGGAATATCACACCGTTACCGCTGGTATTCACCTACCACCTGCTAACTTTCGCTCAATAGAGTGTAAATAAGCTCTTCGACCACGCGAAGGATGCGTTGAGGACCTCTGAAAGGAAATAATCTACAAGTAACCCGATTTTCGAGCCAAGCTGCGGCCAAATAACGTGTTAACTCCATGTTCTACAAATGGACTTCATAACTTTCTCTTTTGGAATATTGTCATTTTATAAGAGAATCTGGATTAAATACGCTCAGAAGACCATGATTTGTGGGAATTCTACGGTTACAAAAACACTTTGTTGGATTAAAATTGCCACAGCTGTTGTGGAAATATTGGATTATATCGCATAAAATATTTTGTAAAGGATCATATTTTGTACCATGCTATTGTGGAAATAATACAACAGTTTAACATAATCCGTGTATTTACAACTAAGGACTCACTACTTCCTCGCTAAATGCTATCCCTAACCTCGTTAGTAAAAATGTTTTTGTGGAAAAAAAATAATTTAAACCAATATGGGAATTGGTAAAATCGGTTAGGTTTGCTGATGACCAAGCATTAGTTGCTCAGTCAGCCAAGGGGTTGCAAGCATTGCTGAGTGAATTGGAGGTTCAGTGCGATAAATATGGGATGAGAATCAATATTAATAAAACAAAGGTTATGCGATTTTCCAGAAAGAAAAAGGCTAAGGTAATTATTAAAATAGGCGGGGAAAAAATAGAGCAGGTAGAGCAGTTTACATATCTCGTAAGTGTTTTGGACCAATACGGTCAAAGTGGTAGGGACGTAAGGAGAAGAATTGCGCTAGGAAAGGAGGCTTTCTCAAGGAGGAGGGAGTTGATGACGGGGACGTTGAGTAGGGAGGTTAAAAAAAAGACTCGTAAAAACTCTGATATGGAGCGTAGCTATGTACGGCGCGGAAACGTGATCACTGAAGCAGGAGGATAGACGTAGATTGGAGGCTTTTGAAATGTGGGTGTGGAGAAGAATGGAGAAGGTGAAATGGACCGAAAGGAAAACAAATGAGGAAGTAATAGAAATGGTGGGGGAGGAGAGGGGTTTGTTGAGAGAAATCCTATGGAGGCAGGAAAAATGGTTGAAAGGCGTATTGAGCGGGAGTGGAATGTTGAAGAGGGTAATAGAGGGGAGAATGTTGGGCAAGCGAGGTAAGGGCAGGAAGAGGATAGGGACGTTGGACGGGATGAAGGGAGGAAGGAAGTACACAGAGATGAAGAGGGACCTGATGTAGATTAGTTTGTTAGGTGGGGAGTCACAAAATGTTTATTTGATAGTTGTGTCCATCCAAAAACCTACCTTAAACGGTAGATTACCTAATAAATAAAATGTTTTAATACCGCAATCAGGAGTTACCCAGTAATCATAATTTTTTTCATGGCAAATTAAGACCCTGGAGACTTATTGAAATATCATCGGCAAAGGTATGGGAGCAATGACGTGTGGTCGACGAAACAAATTCACCTCAGGGGTTATAAATCAGAATATTTGCCCAAGGTTGGACTGCAACTTTTTGTGCTTTCTATTGTTTTAAGCTCAACTTTGTGGAAGTCCATGTTCAATATTTATTTTATTAAGAACACAATGTATACATCCACTGTTCTGCATTATCGTAAAACTAGTTTTAACGCTTAGGCGTCATCATCAGGTACCTAAGTACTAGTTGAAACGATATGAACGATGAAACTAGTTGTACGACAATAAAGAACAGTGGATGTATATATTGTGCTCTTAATAAAATAAATCTTCAACTTTTTAATGAAAGATGGAACATACACCCCTTGTCAATAGTTATACCCATTTTCTCAAGGAAAAAGTCGCATAGCGTAATATCCACTACCTCCATCTAACGCGACAGCCGTCCACAAATTAGGCATCGAATTCGTCACTTGGTGTCAACGCGCATATCGGCGGTATGGCCATTAGCCTTGGGGAAAAGAGTAAGGAGGGTGAGCTAGGGGACATGGGTGCGGGGGAGGGGGTAGAGAAGATCATTAGGGAGAGATGGCAACGCAAGTGAAATACACGGAGGAGGAGTGTATCGTTTAGGAGGAGAGGGTGTGGGAATACGAGACGGCGAACGAACAAAGATAGACGAGCTGGAGTCTGAGTAAGGAGAGGCGACGCGCGTCCCTCCCATAACGAACGTCCTAATTACAACCCTTCTAACCCTTCCAACAGCCCTCCTTAGCCGATCGAAAGAGCCGGGGGAGGGAACAAGGCGAGCAGAACCACAGCCGCCCTTTTGTTCAAACTTTGGGGAACTTCATGTCAAAGCCGTGTATTCCGCCAGCACAAAGCTTTATATCTTTATCAACAGTATGTAGTCTATCGATCAAATTAGGTTTTTGATGGACCCAGATTCCATTTAGCGATGTTACAAATTTACCCCCTTGTAAATTGACACTTAACACCTTACATTATAATAACCCATTTCGAGTGAGGTAGAGAGTATGAGAAATTGACGACGGATTTATTTTGGCACAGGGGGGTCACGATGTAGTTTATTTGGTGGTGCTTAATAATGCAGGGGTTGTTAGTCAGTGTGCCCATCCGAAACCTAACTTAATACCGAAGGATCGAAGGTAGACTACAATAATAATACTTTCTCCCCCCTTCATTCAGTCTAGCATCCTTAATCTTTTCCACCCTCTGCCACGCTTACCCAACATTCTGCCGCCACCAGGAGAGTTTTCATAATTCCGTTTCCACTCGATATGCCCCGCATCTACTTGTCCTTGTAAATTGAACATCTCAGAGGCGGCCATGTCTAAGGACTTAGCGATAGAAATGGACGACTTCGGATGTACATCAAGGCTGTAGGGCACATTTACGGGACAGGTTATGTTTCACTCCTCGCCACAATTTGGACGATGTCCAAATGCAATAATTCCAAGGGAATGGCCTCAAACAAGACGGTACTCGCACTAGAGTAACTTAATGTGGAAATGAGAGAAACTTATTAAGTTCAAATCACACTAATTGACCGGAATTCTAGCTAGAATTTCCTACTTCCCCGTAATGTATGATAGACCAGTCACACGGTGTTTTCCAACACTCAAGGATATAAATACGAACGACTCTTCTCAATACCATCGTGACAAGTAGTCAATCCGTGGATTGGTTTGTAGCAGTTTTTTAAGCTACCCTGTTCCCTACCTGTCTCTAAAATCTTTCACGCCTATTACTGTTAATCTTTCATCATTTGCTTCTCGCAATTCATCCTTTTCTTTGTTACGTAGTAATGCCATTACAAACCTGCCTAATTTGATCAACTAATTGCGAAAAGCTTGCCTAAAAACTATAACTCATTTCAAAAATCTCATAATGAGCAGCAAATTATGTGAACGAGAATTTGATGTGATTGCCCAAATGAAAGAGGAAGTAATGAAAATCCGCTTTTTCATTTAGCATCCGACTATCGCATTCTTTTCGAAATACATAAATTCTATGTGATTTCAGGTTCATCCGTCGATTTTACATTGTTTTCCAGAGTATTTCCTTTCCAAGAACCGAGGGGTTCCTGGTCGTTTAGCAGGGGTTTCGATCGTTTCTAGAGTTATTAAAGGCCCCATCTACCGGGAATTCAAGTCCTCAAACGGAAACGTTGCAGTTGTGGAGGAAGGCACGGCGAGGAGAGATTGGGAATGAGGAAGGACGGACGACGGAGTGGAGAGAAATGGCGAGAAGGGCGAGGGAAAATCGTGGACCGGAATCTCCAACGTCCAATTACAACCTGCCTCGCCGGGGAGAATTTATGACTCGCATAGATTAAGTTCACCAACGGCGGGGCAAATACTCAATACGCAAATTTAACTCCCGCGCATACTTCCAATCCTTACGGGAGTGAGGATCCCACACATACATATGTTTCCCCCCGGAGAAGCCCACGGAAGAAAAGAGAGGGGAGAGAGGGAGTGAAGGAGGGCGGGTGAGCGATATATTACGGCCTTGCGCAAATATCCCATCGACTACTCCCGGAGATGAGTGGGGGAGATGCGTGGCTTTTCTTTTCGCGCAAGGAGATGCGCAAATATGAAAAAAATACCACTTTCGCGGTTTACTGAGGATGAGCGCCGGGACGAACTGGAGCGAGCTCGCTGCCAGGGCATGATTGCCCGCCGTAATGGCCCGACAGTGCGAGTGGAGATGAGGAAGTGATTAGGCGGGCGTCGACGTGGGGGAGAGGGGGGGTTTAATAAGTAAGATGGCGTCGGTGCACATGAGCGTGCCCTTCTCTTGGAGAATGTCTTACTTTTGCGTCTCCCTGGGGATGGAGATGCTAGCAATTTAAAACGCGCCCTCCGCCCCATCACGGGAAGTCCTTAGGGAGAAGGCCTGGACGTTCGGTTCACCCGTCGGGAAAACAAACACACGCGAACATTGATAATTTAATCCCCGGTGAGTCCCCGCGTAAAATCTAGCGGACAGCCAATTATTTCCGGCGAGAGACGGAGAATACAACATCTTGATTTCAAACGTTATGAATTGTGTTTTAAAGAAATTTACGAAGTCAACAACGGCGCGTCTGATAGGAATGCTCTCGGTGCATGCACCCAATCATTCCTTTCACTCCTGAAGCCTTGGAAGTTAATTATCAACAGGGGAAGCGAAATGACTGCGAATTGCCACGGCAAAGAGTAATCAACTCTTTCATTCCGGCTAGAGGAAACTGCATGCGCCTGAATTAAGAGACAAACACAGTTAACATGCATTTAATGGGAATTGCGTCAGTGGGCTTGGAATTGAATTATTAACCGCGGTGCCGTGAAACTCCGAACGGATTGCCAACTCAATCTACACGATCATACTCAAGAATCCTCCAACGAAATATGGGTGATTGAAGTGGCCTACATACTGCAAGCCACAATTACATGATGCACGGTGGCTTTCCAGTTTGAAACAGCAGGCGCGTAAAACTCACACACACGCTCACAAACAAGGTAGGAGAACTAGTCCTTTTAATGTGACATTTGGGTTCCCCAGGAAGAACAGGGACTCGAAAATAACAGCTTGGATGAAGCTACCTCAGGTCGCTACCGCGTACCCTAGCGTTAGAGCAAGGACGCCCAAATAAGACGAACCCATATGACGCACCCAATTTTTTGGGTTCATGCAAGACCATATCGAATTCTTCATTCACCCTTTCTTCACCACTTTCTTTCAAAAGTTCCTCCACCCCATTCGTCGCAAATGCCTCTCGCCTCTCTTCCCTGGAAAACAATGAAGCGAACCAAAAAAGAAAGTAGATGACTTCCCACCGCACAAACCCACTCGTCGACACCTTCAAATTTTCGCATTCAGGGTTTCGGCATGGAGGCGGCGACGTGATGAAAATGAACCGTACCGTGGGTGGAAGGAAAAAGTGGGAGGGGGCTCCGCTGAAGAATTCGGTTTTCGCAAAGGGAGCTGGAGAAAGAGAGAGGGATAGGAAAAGAGATCACACTGCACGAAAAAAGGTGCGGCGCTCAACACAAGACTTTGTGGAGTGGACGTTTGTGGAGTTTCGCGCAGTTGCGACAACGGGGGGAGGCTCATAAAGGGTCGCTCCTTGCCATTCCTCCCTTTCTGTCTCGAGTGCTCAACTCTCTCTCATACAAACACACACACACAGCACATACAAACACACACTCCCTTTGGAGGAGATGGCAGGGGATTTCTTCCCCTATTCCTAAGGAGAAAAGACACGGGGACTCGGTAAGAGGATGGAAACAGAATAGGGGAGATGACAACCTCGAAGGAGCCACGGGGGAACACTCAGCGACCCCCCCCCCACCTTTCCCATCTACAGCACATCCACTCCCTCCAACCAGTCAAGACGAAAATGCACACATACGCACAATACTTGTACAAAGGAGTTGGGGACGTTACGACGACGTCTTGCGGGGAGGAATTGGAGGAGATCTCTCCTCTCGCCGGGAGGGTGTGTGCGGGGTCCTCCGGGGTGTTCTCTTGAAGGGACTTCGACGGCGGGATGGAGATTGGAGGAGACGGACTGCCTGCCGCTAAAAAGACGGGAGCACTCCTCTTAATGTAAAGATCAACAAAGGGGCCGAAGGGGGTGGAGGGGGCGTTTCGGGGGACTGTCTCTGGGTGTTATTGCTGTTTCTTTTTTTCTTCAAAAAACACGACGGAGGAGGAATCTGCGCGACCGCTAAAATGTGTCCCCTGGGGCGGGGGAAGTATATTGCCGAACCACTTGAAAAGAGGATTCGCGGTGATTTTGTCGGAGACTTGTGATTGGAGCATTTCCGAAATGAATGGCTACGTCTCCAAGGTTACATCTTCTCGTGACAGCTCAGTCGCGACGCAGAGAGACGAAAGGAAAATACTCTGAATTTTTTTCATCACCGACTAGGATCCCCTTTAATTCATTAAGCTATATTCAGCCGACGAACAAACATTAAAGGAAAACAAAAATTCTGCTGAAAATCATACCATGAGATTGGTTTTGCATGGCGGGGAAACTTGGTCATTAAGGCAAATAACAGGCGTAGACATGGAGGCTTATGGGACATGGAGAATTATGGAGAAGATGTAATGGGCAGAAAGGACAAGAGAAAGGAAGTACTAAGCATGGTGGCGGTGGAGAGAGAGTTGCTGGGAGAAATCCAGAGGAGGTAGGAAAGGCGAATGCAGAACAGTTTGATTGAGAATGGGATGTTGAAGACTGTGATAAAGAGGAAAATGTTGGATGATATATTTAGCGTTCTAATTGGGGATGATATGTCGAAGGGCATGCTAGATTTAAAATATTGGGCAAGTGAAGTCGGGGAAAAAATACCAAGCATGTTTGATGGAATCACGGGAGGCAGAAAATATTTGGAAGCGAAGAAATGTTTACAGTACACGGTACGAGTAGTTTAGGATGGTATACTGTGTCGTGTTAAGTCAGGTTGAAATCTGAAGAAATGGTAGTCTGTTAGCTCATCCAAAACTGTAGATTTGTCTTAAATTATTTTAAACGATAGACTAACAGTAACAGATTACGCTAAACGATACATCCTATTTTTATGTACAAGTACGAAGATGCAGAGACGGAAAGTAGAAAAAAATTCAATGAACAAATATTGTATCGTTGAATTATTTTGCGCTGAAAAACTATGAAAATTTGGCAACATCACTGCAAATAATTAGCCCGGCATACAAGCACTGTGCTACTAAAATTAAGCAGCGAAAAGGAAACTGGATGGTGGATGATGATAACTAAAATTAACCGTCCTACTACCCATTCACGCAAATTAGTAGCAAATCAAATCAGGTAGGAATGGAACGCTTTGCTTATCCACGGGTAATTATTTTATCAGAAAGGCCTAAACACCACTAAAATGAAAAGCTGGCCGCGTTATGGTCAGCCAATTTCGTACACGCGAAATTGGTTGAACAAATGCTCAGGAATATGATAGAGAGGGTAGGGACCTACCATTCCATGAAATAGATTTGTCCAGTATAGTTCTTTTCCGAGTGTCTTCCTTCGACAAACATTCTCTATGAAAACAGGACTAAAAAATGAGAAATATCCACCACAATAAATGGTATAAGAATTAGGGGAAAAGAAGAACAGAAAACGATGAAAATTTATCGCAAATTTGAATAAGCCTAACAAATTGGAGAATAAAAGCAGGTGTTTGCATGCATAACTGACCGACGCCCTACTTAAAAAGTCCCACACACATTTCTGAAATATTGGGAAAGGAAGTGACCAACTCTCTAATAATTAGTACTGATGAATAATGTATCCGATGGATGTTTAAATTACAAATAATTTTTAGAAATACTTTCAATAAAATATGCCGAGCAAGGAAAGAGTTGAAATGTTTCATTTTCCAACTTACGATACTCAATAACGAAGTGCCGGTCAACCTCACATGGGTTGTAAAATTCGAATATAATAAATATAAAGTTGAATTTTAGTGTTTCGCCTTTCGATTTATCTTTACTGGTTTGTGGATTGCGTTTCCTGAAACGTATTTTGCCTCCTGACGCGATCACGACGCCCAGTAGGCAACAAATAGTAAGAGTAGACAAATCTGCATGGAAGGCGTATACATTTTTTCACAGAATCAAAAATATGACATCATTTTTTTCAAAAGAAACATTACTACTTTATTTTCTCGTAAAATATGTTTCACCGAAAAATGTATTGCAAAAGAGACCCGTGTTTAAAAAAAATTTTTAACGGAGTAAAACGGGGCAACCAGCTTGAAAATCAGCAATCTACCTTGAAAAGGGCAGTTGCAAAAACTTTCAATGGGAGCAGGAACATTTCAGTTGGTTTGGAGGACTTTTCAGAATACATGTCGTTAAACGACCTGAAGTTGAAGAGAACCAGTTTGAAATGTACATATTCTGCTAACGGTAAATGACAGGAATGATTTATTGATAATATTCGTTTGCAACCTTAAATATTATTGTATTTTAGCAACTGGCAATTCCCCTCCCACGATTAACCAATTAGTTCAACGACTTATTTTAAACCTAACATATTATTCCAAATGAGAAGAAGAATGAGGGGGTACGAGCAGAGGAAAAAGGAGAATGGGGAGTGAGTAAGGAGCAGGGAAGAGAAGACACTACACAAAGAACGCCACTCACTTATTGAAGATGAAGTTGCTGGAAGTAGACCGTAGGGAAGCACTTGTAGATTCTAGGTGATATACAACTTAAAGATGACGTTGGAGTAGCGCTGAAGTTTATGGCTGGGAAAAGGCACTTGATGTTGTCTGAGGAGGGTTGCACGTTAATACGTGTCATTCTTTGAATGACTATGGGTGGAACGATGTGTAGGTACTTGAGAGATTAAAGAAGGGGGGTCGAGGAATGAAATAAACGAAATGGAATGGATAAGAAGTGATAGGGAAAATGAGGAGGAGGTCGCAGGAGAAAACGGAAATGTTTTAAGGTAAAAGATGACGAATTGATGACGAAAATCCTCTGGAGGCCTGGTAATGGATAACTAGAACAAGTTTTAACTAAATAAAACAATTTCTGGAGTAACTTGGTGGAAAATCTTCATGTTGATAATATTCAAAAACAAACAACTTTGCTTTTCCACTTAAATTTTCACCTGATGACCCATCAAACCTGATGATGTTATACAATAACGAAACCTAGGTCGTGATAATAAAATATTTAAGTGGAAAAGCAAAGTTGTTTGTATTCGAATATTATCAAGTTTTAACTACATAGTGCACGTTGGCAAGGACAGTTGCTTCAAAGATCGAACATGATGAATTTAAAAACCTCTAAGAACTATGTAGAATGATTCGCGCATGTTTAAGTACGTAGTGGGGAATAACCTTCCAACACACTGCAGCGGTTGTTTCCAGCATAGGATTCAGATATAAAATAATATGAAATATGATTTCGGGATCCCTGACAAATTTGGCACGTGTAATTATTACCCATTGCAATAATCAAGGTCGGCTTCGATTTTGAATAAAAATCATTGAACAGTAATACACTAAACCGAATAAATACCTGTGACGGCTATCGTTTCCACGGTCAACGAATATGATGAGTGACTTACCTAGAAAAATAAAAGAAAAAAAAATTAGTGACTAGTCAAAGATAAAAAAAAAACAGATAACAGTTTTAAAAATGTATCTTTTTTATTCGTCCCGTCTTCCGAACGGATTCTCATCTTCCACAAGAGCCACACCCTCTTCAAACTTCCAACCACGAACCCGAAGGTTGCTCTATTTTCTTTACAATCGCACCTTCTTCTCGATAAGCTGCGAAATTTGAACGTCGATCTTAAAAATGGAAGCTCGCAAGTCGCTAAATATGACACACAAAATACATTTATTTCCATCGGACTTCGATCTTCACCTGATTGAATGGGATACCAATGCGATTAAATAGATTGGGACCAGCGAACCATTTCACAAGATATAAGATTAAAGGAATTATAATGGCCCCACACTACTTAGGTAGATCAGACCACAAAGATAAAATAAGGGAGAAATAATACAGATACTTGTAGATTCTAATACTCATTCTTTCCCAAAACAATCAGAAATCAAAATAGTAAGAAACCAAAGTCACTTTAGAAATATTAAAAACGTTTAATTTACAAGTCGGAACAAAATTAAACATTGCAATGTTATTAGGTGTGTCTGTAGGTGCATGTGTATGGTAATCGGTAGTTTGTGTTTTTGCATGAATGTACACCATGCTTGTTAGTGGACTTTATAAATTTGTGCTTTTGCATGCGTTTTTTTCATAATTACGAGTGGTGCCCTAACACCCCCCGCCACACACCCTTGCGGCGGCTTGCGGAGTATTGAGTAGATGGAGATATGAACATGTGATATTCTAATTTATTACGCAGTATCGTTCCTTGAGGCCCAGCAAAGAGGCACACCTGCATTACTCAACCACGGCAAGGAACTCGCTGGGTTGAGCCTGTGTTGAAAATTCTTCTCCAGGAGTTGTAAGTGTGCCTACACGTTACACGTCATGCGCGGCGAATGATTTTGATTCGGCGAGTTCACGATCACTAGCTGCCCATCCAGGAGAGGGCATACCCTCTCTTCCTCTCATTCTCTCCCCCCCTGCAATAAGTATTACCACCCCTATCATTCAAGACGGACTAGAGCCATCTCCTACCAAGTTGTCCGCTGGGAGCCAACCAGTTAATTCTGAACGAACTTCGGCTTGACAATGCCCACAACCTTCGTTACCGAGCGATGTCCAGACTGACTCCGCAGTCTGCAGCAACGCAGTTCGGAAAAGCATCCCCCGGCGCCAGAAACGTTGGCGCGGAAGAAGGCGACGAAGATGGGAATGAGAGGAAGGGAAGGGCAGCGGACTAAGAAAACTCCCGACGAAACCCGAGAACGCACACGCTGGAAGGGGGGACTCATTCCGCAATCGTTATTTATAACACCTGTTCGTGCGAAAAAAAAATTATAAACTTTTACGGAGGGAGAGTTTTCGGTGAAGAGGCGGCGATGGGGGAACGGAAAGTAAGAGGATCCGTGGATGAAGCAATGGGTCCCCCCCACAAAATAAAAAGTACCAATGAGAAGATACGAGAGTCTGGGGAGGGTGGAATCGGAGACGGGAGAAGAGGTAAGAGAAGGAGGTGGAGGAAGGGCTTGGTTAGACGCGCAGCAAGGGTTCAGGGGTGGAGGAGAGATGGAAGGAAACACGACACTCGGGGGAGAGGGGTGGGAGGGCGATAAATAATATCGTTAGAGACGTTCGCGAAATTGCTGAGTTAAGCCGTGGATTTACGGGCTTTCAATTGGAGAGGGCCGCCAAAACAGACGACAATTCGGTCGCCCGAGATGGAGAGAGCGTCGCTCTCTCAAGGGGCACCTCTGCTTTGAGAAAAGGAAACCTTTCCGATCCTTGAGACTTGGGTGAGTTGTTAAGATGAAGATGTGGCTCCAAGTCCCACCAGAGCCAAAGAAAAACTTCACCTCAATCCATTGCAAACGATGGACAGTACTAGTGTACTACTCATAAATTGGGAAGCAGAAAATTCCCGGCATCGCACAAGCTAATCGCTTCAACTGAAATTCCCGACTATTGACGAAAGCTAGCAAATGAAAGACGCAATCATCGGTAAAACATATTGGCATACGTACTTCTAAACTTAGGTGTATAGTTACGGACTTTATATTAGCAAAGGATCAGGATAAATGCATTCAAAATAACGACCCCGGTGGCGGCGGGGTAACCGGGGTGATCCAGAGTCCGTGGGTTTGATTCCCGCCTAGGTGGGCATTACTCATCCCAGGGCTTGGATGTTTGCGATTGTCCTTGTTGCTTTTCTTGTCAAAAAGTCTGGTATGCAAAATACCAGAACTAGCTGTTTTTGGATTACTACTAAATGAATAAATAGACTCGGGAAAATTGATTCGACGAATAAAAATAGAGTCTCACGTAGGGTTTATCTGTTCAGGGAGCTAAAACGAAATATTGCACAATATTACCCGGCAATTTTGCCAAGTTTCATTCATCAGATCACATGCTACTGAATTAACTTGAGCTCTAATGGACTATTTAGGATAGATTAAATCATACCTTCTTTATTTTATTGGTCACACAACATTTGGGGTTGGATTACGGATGACTATTCTGATCATTTAACGGAATTTCTCGGTGTTTGAAATGAATGGTGATTATGGACACTGGAGACCTGGAGCAGAGTCGCATGTTTATGTATTGAGAAAAAAACGTCAGTCTGCATGACAGAAGGGTATGGCAAAATACGAAAGTAGTCAGTAATCCGTGAATGGATAGAAGGGTCTCATCTCTGGGCGATTGAGGCAAGAGGAATACCGTAAATTGGAAGCTCCTGAGTGGTGGTACGGAAATAAAAGACGGAGAAGTACAAGATTTGGTTGAGAAGAAAGGAATTCGCAGGGGAACTTCGGAGAAATAAAAGCAAAAATGTATGTCTATGCCTAAGTACTGAGAACGATTGAAGATGTTAAATTGTGACTAAACGGAGATACCAAGCAAGCGAGGAAGAGGAAGGAACAAAACTATTATTTCTAACGGCATGATGTGTAGGGAAACAAGAAAAACCGACTACGAGAATAGTTTTAGTTTGCAAATACAAAAGCTGTTAATTTGGACTAATGGGATAAAAGTATCTACATAATACCCCGCAAGCCGCCGCAAGGGCGTGTGGCGGGGGGTGTTAGGTCACCACCCGTAAAAGGGGAAAAAAACCGCATTCAAAACCAACACACACATGCAAACCCAAACCCACAGTGGTGCATACATTCATGCAAAAGTCCTATCATTTTACACGCATGCAAAAGAATTACGCGTTCAACAAAAAAATTTGTGCAACTTTTCAAAACCTGTAAAAACAATCCTTTACAAGGTAATCTACCAAAAACATAAACACCATTTATGCCTCGCAATAAAATTTATTCAACTGACGGTAGTTTTTGCTGTTCCCTTAGTGCACGGAAATTTCCGCCATGTTAAAATAACCTTTCACCGAAGAAATAAAATTATTCAAGGCATTTTTTCTTCCCGTCACCACCGATTAGAATTCACAGCGCCAATACATCTTTTTGACTCCACAAGACCCACCGAAATACCTTCTTGCTCTCAACAGGTTGCGACGGCTGCGAGAACAACCTCTTCAGTTACATGTTTCAGCATGAAATCCCCTTGGAGGCGTAGCCGTAGGAAATAACCCGTAAACTTTTTTCATGAAGGAAAACGATAACTGCACTCTTACACGACGTCCCCGACTGCCGAAATGTGTTCACCTCTCGACACAACTCCTCGAGGCGTAGTTTCGAGATTTGAGCCTTTAGGCGCGAGGAGGAAGGTCTACAAACCGGGGCACTCCAATCGTGCAAATAGTAGACTGCGCCTTCTCGTCCCGATTCGATAAGACCGCAAGACGAAGTCTCTCTCCCACTATCTCTCTCTCTCGAAAAAAAATAACCAATCGACTGGATGGATCACCCCAGGCGCAGCAGCCACTCGATCGCGGGCTCGCGAGTCTTCGAGAGGCATGCCTGTTTGTCTTTGACTGGGATAGGAGAGCGAGAGGGTGGGTCTCAAGTCCCGCAAACAAACAGTGTTTTTCCTCCCCGGGCATCCCCTGATGGCTGCGCCGCCACCTGTACCCGTTTCCGATCCCGGACGACCCACCTCTTCCTCCTACGCCGAAAATGTCAGACTTCTCGCAGGAGCGCAAACGATACCATTCCGGTGTTGGGAAGAGGTGCTTTCCTTACTCTCGCGTCGCGACTTTTCCCCGGGGAAACATGAGGACCTGAAGAGGGTTGGGGTGAGTTCGGAGGGGGGAACTGACACGGAGTCGAACTAACCCTAGAATTTGAAGATTACGAAGACAAACGACTTTCTCCGAACGCTTCCACGAAGAAATGTCTCATCCTACGGGAATTTTGGAGCAAATTACGACGCATATGCCACTCTTTGTAATGAATTCGACGACACGGAAAGAGTTCGCCGCGATGAATCACCAAAAAGAGGAATTTTTACGGCTCCCTCGAACACGCTTTTTATTCAAGAAATAAATTCGTCGACGAGAATTGAATTTTCAATAATTCCTTCCTTTCGCGCCAAGACGCCAAGAATGTGGAGTGGGGGGGGAAGGACTTCAATCGGAGAGGTACAGACGTCATTTCCGCGCCCGCCTTTCATTCGCGCAGCGTGTTTTTTCCTCATTCAAAGTCCGAAGGAAATAATTCAACTCCTTGTGAGATTTCTGGAACATATTACTTTTTTAAAGCCGTCCCAGCACCTTTTCAATATCATAAAACAAACGGGGAATACAAACCTTAAGCTACATCTACATAATACCCTACAACAAACCAAAGCAAGGACGTGTGAGTGGGCCACCACTCTTTATGAAAATATGTCCTTATATATTAGAGTTATTGTAATATGAAGTATGAAGTTTAGGACTTTTTCTGTTATGTCAGGGCTTATCTAATAAAATAGTGTCTTCCAGGGTCCATCAAAAATGTATCCTACACCGGTAGACTTACCAATGATTTAATGATCGCATCTATCCAAATTTTCTCCGACAACTAATTTTCTGATCCCCAAAAATACTTTTAACTTAATGGGATGTATATTATCATGCGTGGGAGAACTTAATATACATCAGGAATCATAATTGAAAATCTTTTTAAAGGGCGAAGGTTAAGAGGCCGCTGGGGGATGTCATTGAGTATTATTTTTATCTCAATATATGTAAGCATATATTTTTCTATAGCCTTCCTATATGTCAGTATGTATGAGAAATACATATCAATGAAAATTGTATTTATTTATTCTTGGTCCGAAAACAGCACTTTTTGGCCTGAACATCGGACTATTAACAGTGACAACAATGCAGACGATTACAAACACCCAAGCCCTAGGTGGAGAAAAACCCGCCCAGGCGGGAATCGAACCCGCGACCCTTCGATTGGCAGACGAGGACGTTACCCCGCCGCCACCGGAATCAATATAATTAATATCATTCGTAATAGGTAAATGTATTAACTTGAGTAAGATTAAATAGGTGAGGTAACTGAATTATAGACGACACATGGGCAGATCTACACATCTAAAGAACAAATGTATCCCCATTGTACCCGAAATATAGAGACCCCAGCATTCAACTCTCTTCCTACGAATCAAGTCATCATAATGAGAACATCGATCGGGCGTCGTGGTTCGATGCATCTATTATAAGCTGGAACTTGGTTGATGGAAAAGTATTAACGAACACCATACGGAGCCAACACGACAACACTGATGACGAGAGGGCGGTAAAGGGAATGAGGGAAGGGTTGCAGGTGAGTCGCGAAAACTCCCACGTGGTCGACGAAAAGTTAAGACCCGTGCGATAGTGCCATTCCCGCGACTAGCAGTGGTGCTCCCGCCTCCCGATCACGCGACGAACCCTTGTCGGCGGCGAACGACGACGCGCCGGCCGGCCTCGCGTGAGCGGTCGCGTGGGAGAGAAACGCAACCGACTACCCCGTTCTCAACCCCCGGGGACCCCGCGAAAACAAATCGCCCCGCGCCCTCACCGCATTCTTCTTCCTCCCGTTAACCCTCCCCACCACCACCCACCCACCCACCATGCCCTGGCGGGATGGGAAATAATTCACCTCGCACACAACTGGTGCGCGCTGCCAAGCAGACAGGCAGGCGACGCGACGCCCGCCCCCGGATGCATTACGGGTTAAAACCGAAACTTCGCGCCGGGCGGAGGAGGAGGGTGGAGAAAATGAAAAGTTGCCCACTTACTCTCCTCGACTAGTCTCTTAATCTTGGAATAATGCACGCGGCATGAACTCCCATCCCTCATTTTCTCCCCCACCTCCGAAGGCCTGAAACCTTATCCAACAAAAACGGATGAAAAAAATAAAAAGCTAATCCGTGCGACGAAATTGGATTGTTTGATAGATACATTACAGTGATTATCATTTGTGCGATCTATTCATTAATAATATCCATGGTTAATCGTAATTAGTAACGATCACTGTTGACGACAAAACGCTAAGCTGAATATTAAGGATATGTAAGGGATATATAATGACACACACATGTTCCGCCTAGGTCTTGAGAAGATATATTAAAAGACCAGCATTTTTAATCAGATTGAAATAACTCATTCTGCAGGCACTTCTTTTTCATTCGATCAAAAACTAGATACGCTTGGCTAAAACTAATGAAGTTGAAATACTGCCAAAAACCATGACTGAAAATAGAAAAAAGTCACTACTTCCAATTAAAAGGCTTTCTGAGGTCGAAGGAAAGAACGCAAGATAAAAGCGCCGGCAAGAGTTCCGTGGAACAATATTTTTAAGTAAATATTTACTTCAGAAAAATGAATAAATAAATTTGCACAAAAACTGAGCCATGGGTGAAACGCACACAGTACTCCAGGATATCGCACCCATGTAGCAAAGAAGAAGTGTCCGTCAATCCTCTTTGCGTTCCGTCATTACTCTAGAGTTACACAAAGAGGAAGTCAAATGTCCCAAACTCTTGGTGAGGAATTTTACGTATGTATTAATGCGAAACGTTCGAACGAATATAATTATCATTTATCACATTTCATAACAGTAAAATAAAAATACATTTTATTGTTATGACTTCGAATGCAATAACATTGCTTGCACATTGCTGTCACGTACAATTTTCGTTCATTTTAATATAGTTGATATTTAATTCATGATATAATAAATCATAATAGTAAAAAATAATACACTTTTAATAAGGGTGGTTCCGAATTTTTCCGGAGAGGCTGACGAGGGGTGAATTGGCTTAACGGGGAGGTAAGTCACTGGTGGGATTGGGGCTTTTCGTACCTCTAATTAGTCATTTATTTACGTTTATCGTCGTTCCGTTATTAACATCACCATATTTATTGCCATTTTTCTTTTGCAATTTACGAAGATCAAATTTTGAAAAGAATAAATATAAAAAAAGGAAAAACGTGCACTATTTCCTGCACGTCATCATCATATCACCGATCCTAGTATAGGTTTGACGCAGTTTTCCAATAAAGTAAACTATTCATATCTATGTATTTATATTCTTTATGCCTGCCATTACTTATATCATATACATTCCAGTTGGCATGTTTGCGATACACGATTAGACATTTTACTTTTCGATTACGCCGCCTATCAACTATGCTCGATTACTAATACACCTACCACGTGCTGCGAACGCCTTGGAATATTCCCTGCGAGGTAAATTATCGCATGGATTCAACCACACAAGAGTTATGATTAGTGCGGTCGCTGAACACTCATCCATGCGGACTTGAGTCCACCTGATGAACATGTTCTTCCCTACACAACGGCCTTGGGTGGTGATCTAACACCCCCCCCGCCACACGCCCTCGCGGCGGCTCGCGGGGTAAGATGCAGATGTAGATGCCTTTTCAGCTCCTCATGCACCCGAATCCAAGTCATCAAAATATCTATTCTCACACTTCCTCTGCCACAGAAAAAATTAAATGGTATCACAGATAACTTAGATGGCTAGGAAATACGCACTTACCCTTGGCATACACAAATAACTCGAATTTAGGCATTTATTTCAAATTCCCTAACGGAGCCGGCTGGGAGATACGTGGGCTAGGACGAACCTCAATGCTATAACTTACATATACATAATGTATGCATTATGGGATGTAGGAAGTGCCGCACATCACATCCATTACCGTGCCGTGGTGAGGGCTAAAGGAAAAATTATCGGGTTAGCAAGATTAACTCCGATCGAAAAACACCAGTTTCATTCTCAAACAATCACAAAAAAAATCCCCTCACTCCGCACCCAACTTTAATGGAAAATTACGTGGAATTACCTCATCCTGCAGTAATCGAACAAATTTGCTCGTCTAACCTTTAGCTGAGTAAGTATGAACCCGCCAATCAAAGAAGGGAAATTCTGCAACCCCCACATCAACCCATCTCTCACTACCTTG
Organism: Hetaerina titia; assembly: GCA_037158775.1. Lineage (NCBI taxonomy): Eukaryota > Metazoa > Arthropoda > Insecta > Odonata > Calopterygidae > Hetaerina > Hetaerina titia. Next base: position 62,446,141 of record CM073775.1, on the reverse strand, counting down.
ACCACCGATAGGTTTCTTCAAACTGAAATGCGCGGAAAAAAAATGGAAGTAATTTCGCAGCCAGCTGAACCTGCTCATTAGACTGGTTCCAATCCTCATCGACGATTTCTACGAGGCGTTCCCCCACACGGGTTTCGGATTAAAAAAAAAAGAAATAAAATGCACACGGCCGATCCCCGGATCCGAGCAAGGGCGAACAATTAACCAACTACACCTCTGCCACGGAGGCAATTAACTTGCGTTAGCCCTTGACCCGAATCGACCCTCTCACGCGAGCCACAACCGTTGCAGGACTATGTATGATTGGCCATAATGAGGATTACACCCATCGTAGCGGCAACGTAGCACGTTCGCTCACGCCCTGAAAAGGACCTGGAATTTTCTCTCCAGCAGGCCTCGTTTAGTTTCTCAGGCAAGGATGTCTCACAGTTTTCACTTGACCTTAGGATTAACGCATTGTGAAGCTCTTTTAAAGAATTAGAGGTAAATGCGTTATATTATTGTTGACAGTGCAATTTTCATAGTTACATGCTTCACGTGAGTCTAACTCCTCATACATTTTTATTTGCAATGACAGACATAAAAACTGGATGACCAAGGAGGTGTGAATTCGCAAGTTTTGCACGAGATTTTGTTCTATTTTGCGTGGTGACCTGACAACCTCCGCTACACGCTCATACGGCGGCTTGCGGGACATTGTGTAGACGTAATCTACGAATGGATTACTCGGTCCACGCCAACATACACTTAAGGAATGTAATGAGAAAGCTTAAGTAGGCTAGACCACACAGATAAAATAAGGGAGATAAATTCCAGTACAGAAATATACAAATATTCATTCTTTCCCCGGACAATCAAGAATCATAATAGCAACGAATCAAAGTCATCATACAACTAGTAAAGACATTCGATTTACAAGTGAGGACAAGATTAAACACTGCATAGACATACGGGATATTCGTATGTACATGCGTATGTTAGTTGCTAGTATATGTATTTGCATGTACGTAGGTTAAAATGGTTTATGCATGAACTCGTACACGCCTCTGTGGGTGTGAATTGGCATGAATTTGTTAGTTTCGCATGGGTTTTTATTCTGTTTTACGGGTTGTGACCAAACACCTCCCGCCACACGCCCCTGAGGCGGTTTGTAGGGTATTATGTAATGTAGATACAGAAGGAATGTGTAAGTACACAGGGTAATAGAGATGAAAAGGTTGATATGGAGCACAACTAGCAGCACAGCAAAATAAATTGGACACACCTCGAGATAATTAATTTGTTTACATTCAGAACACAAGAAAAGGAAACGCGCCACGAGGAAAACTAAGGCACAAATACGTGGGCCAAATGAAGAGGGTGTTAGCGCGGAAGACCCTTCCATATCTTAAACCTGCTGACCACCACGACGGCGTGTGACAGGAGACGTTAGGTCGCTGGCGATTAGATGAATTGGATATTGAAATGTCATTCGGGAAGTTCAAGTTATGCTTACTGTTGTGTGGTCAAAAATTGAGGTATCAGGACGTGCTACAGAGTTGGAATTACAAAGCAATGAGATAAGGACAGCAGTCAACCAATCTTTGGAATGAAATACCGATGAAGAGAAGTCTAACAATTATTTTAAAAGATAAAAGGGCTTTGAACAAATTTTCCGGTCTGGTTACGGATAGATGGAAATCAGTGAGGGGTGCTTGAAATACTGAGTGAGTTCCTAGTCCCAATCAGTCTGTTAACCCCTAACGGCCGGATGTTCACAAGGACTGTCGGGGAGTGGGGGAACCAGACTTGTTTTTCTACGGGAAAGAGAGCGAGAGAGAGTCAGAATTGTCTAAATGAATTATTGTGCGATCATACCTCGTTTCAGGACGGTATACCTTAATTAGATCCTTCCTGATTCTAAGCCTTTTATAGTTTGTTCGAGCACATAAAACCTTTTTTCCAAACACAAATACTGTTCACAGGGTATCTTTAAAAAATTATCCATTTTTTCGCTGCGGTCATTTTCCACCTCAAAGTACGCACCATAAAACTTAAAGCATATTTGCCATAAGCAGTAAAATTCGGGAAAATTTGAAATAGGCAAAAAAAATTAAGGCTAACGGGAGAAAAGAAAGAAGAGCACATTGTTTGTCCTTCTACAGCCAACTAATATGCCAGTAATAAAAAGATTACTACGTCATAATTCCAGGTTTTTTCCTCACAACCAATGCTTTTCCATGCTTTCCGATAATTCTCTCATTCCCGGTTTACAAGAATTCAAGAGACGCGAGCGACCTTGTATTTATTTTACGGCGGGAAATTGGTCATGGAGTTTATCATCATGGCTCGGGGAACAAGAAATTTATCAATTAACTAGCTGAGCTTACGCGTCCTTCGCACGGGTTATTCCAAGACACAAATTTTCATTATTCCCCTCCCTTCATTTGGCCGAAACTAACACGTCTTTTTTGTTTTATGCCATTCAATCTTTCCCTTGGATTAAACACGTGTGTTTGAAGTGGACAGCAATTAGATCATTTCCCATGGCACATACACATTCATCCCTGAAAATTTATTTCATTTTTTGTTTGATTCAATATTTTGCCTTGGATTAATATGCCTACTCTTGAAGCAGGAAACAATTTTGCATGGTTGACCCATTGACATACCACCAAGTCTTCCACTTAAAGTTCAAAACCCTTATAACAGATAATTTGTGTAATTAAAAACATCAGCGATCCATTCGCAAAATAAGACGAATTTCATTACCATAAATGAATCTTTAGGCATATTGATGCACCAATCTATTAAGGATCGTAGGGTATGATAGGGTCTCCTCCTACATTTTCATCTATATCGGTAAAACATCCCACAAGTAGCCGCAAGGACGTGTAGTAGGAAGTGTGGGAACACTAGCCATATGCAGAACTACGCCTTGTCTAACAAATATACTTGAATACATGTTAGCTCATATAAAAAAAAAACTCATGTTCACATACATGCTTATATAAAGCGTGCAATAAGTGTTGAGTTTGACCAATTCCTTAAATTTTAGTATTATTGTTAATTTAATTTTTTCCGGGTAACATAGAGGCACTGTTCTCTTCAAATAAGCCACTAAACCTACACAATACCCAGTACGACACCGCAAGAGCATGGGGCTACGGCTGTCATGTGTCTTTGATGCCTAAATATTCACTTAGAAAAATATATACACGCTTGTAGACTAACTTGCCTACCTTCATCATGCACTAAGAGACCACCTTAGGAGTGCTTGAGATTCCACATAGTGGGATGTTGATATTTTTCAGTCAAATTTGACGTTAAATATACCGGCGTGGCAAACCTAAACTTCCAGCGTCATCTGCAAGTAGGCTACACGTTTATGGGCATTCAGCAACACAAAATCTTCATGTATGCAATTATACATAAGTTCCCCTCTAAACCCCTCATTATTTGAGAAATAGGTACACACACCCACCCTCTTGTCGAGGAAGAAGAAGATGGCGCGGACGCACTCTCCTCTGGGACTCTCTCCCAAACGCCCAGAGGGCTCTCGATTCAACCATCCAACCGCCATCATCCCTCCCCCCTCCCTCCCGTGGGCAATCACGCGAGCATTAAGAATACATCCGTAATTGACCTTGACAGACGATTTGGAGAGGGTTATCGGCAAAACAAATAAAGGGTAAAGCGAGCCAGACACGGACGCCATCTTTTAGCCGTCAAAAGGGTAAATCACTACCACTTAATCACAAGACTCCACTTTCCTCCCTCCCCCCCTTTTCCCCACTGTGGTAATTCCTCTCTCCGCGGACTACACGGCCACTCGCACCACTCCGCGCACGCCTTCTTTAAATCCTCACCCCCAAACCCTCCCCGGCATCATCGCTCAAGTGAGTCCCCCGCCCCCTTGTGTGTGTGTACCCCAGGCCCCCATTCTCTGAAACACTCCCACCATCCATTTTCCAAGAACAACGAGAGGGAAGGAGTGGGGGCTCGTGGGAGAAAGGGGGCGAGAGAGAGAGAGAGAGAGAGAGAGAGAGAGAGAGAGAGAGAGAGAGAGAGATGGAGATAGAGGGATAAAGAGGGAGTTTGGAAGCAAACACGCCAACCTGAACCGCACACGGAGGTGAGCTCCTCGACTAGCGTCTTCCGTCCCGCTCCTCCACTTTTACGGATGTCCGGAAAAGACGCCAGAAGGGATTGGGGAAGCCAAATAGTACATGGTAACCGTATTAAGACATACTTCATAAGATGTAATCATTTAGGGACCTTTTTTGTGACCCTCGTGGGATTTGACAAAATAACATAAGCAGTAGGAACGTAAGGAGAAGAATTGTGCTAGGCGAAGAGGCTTTCATAAGGAGGGAGTTGATGACGGGGACGTTGAGTAAGGATGTCAAAAAAAGACTCGTAAAAACTTGGATATGGAGCGTACGGCGCGGAAACGTGGTCACTGAAGCAGGAGGATATACGGAGAATGGAGGCTTTTGAAATGTGGGTGTGGAGAAGAATGGAAAAGGTGAAATGGACCGAAAGGAAAACAAATGAAGAAGAACTAGTGATAGTGGGAGAGGAGAGGGGTTCGTTGGAAGACATGCTATGGAGGCAAGAAAAATGGATGAAAGGCGTATTGAGCGGCAGTGGGATGTTGAAGACGGTAATAGAGGGGAGAATGTTAGACAAACGAGGAAAGGGCAGGAACAGGATAGGGATGTTTCACGGGATGAAGGGAGGAAGGTAGTACACAGAGATGAAGAGGGACCTGATATAGAGGCGGTTCCTGGATTGTGTTTTGTTAGGAAACACAAAATATTTATTTGTTAGTTTTGTCCATCCAAAAACCTACCTTAACCGTTAGATTACCAAATTTTAAAAAACCTGATACCTAGGAGTAATAATGGTAAACACACGTGCTGAGTGAGCTTAGCGATGCCTTTTTCGTAGCAATCACAATTGTTCACTTTCGTCGCCTATGGAACAGTGAGGTTACGTGCTTGACTGAAAAAGGAAGAGGAGTTTCGTTTAATTAAATTTATTCATAATATTGTACTGGTTTCGTGGGAGATTAATCGCTAAATGGCGATTCTAGTAAGGGTATCGCTAGGAAATTATGTAGGCCCTGTCTCACATCGGGAAAACGTGAAGTTAAATAATTTTCCCCCATACATTGGGGGTCTCTTCTGCGCAGGAATACTGTGCTTTATTTTCGTGACCATGCTTAGCAGCAACATTATACGGTTTAATTAATACAAAAATCGATATCTGAGGATGATGGCATCGAACTCCGTCAGAATTAAGTACTGAATTCCCCAATGTTATACATCGTATACCTAATTGATAATTGATGAGCTAACCAATTCCATAGGACATACGATATCCAATATCTTTCAAGGGTCACGGGTATGCTTGAGGATGTTGAAACATCTTGATTCTCGAAGAGATTAGGCAAGACCTGGGACTTTAAGAAAGGTATAGATCACCTGAGTTTTCTTGTGACACAGGGGGAAATATTATGGCACCACATTATATTGGTCTATATGATCACCGGGATAAAATAGGAAAGGTAGACCATCACAGACACATTGAAGACTAGTTCAACCCTGTCATTATACGCCGTCATACAATCGAACTCAAAAGCCAGAAAAAATTAAACCCACTATGCACGAGAGTTATATATGAGCTGACATGTATTCACGTGAATTTATTTACGCTCCTATTTCTGCCCGCAATGCTGGTGCCCTTACAACCCTCGTCTCATGCCTTTGGGACGGCTTGCAGAGTAAAGCGTAGATGCACGAGGCTGGACTAAAACGTAATGCCCACATGCTTGTAGAACGCGAACAAAAACAAATAGCAAGATCGGACAAAAAGTAAATTAAACCATAATTATTAAGTTTCCAAACCATATATTTATTGTTCAACATAGTCACCGTTAAGGCTAACACATTTCTCCCAACAGTTAACAAGTTTTTTCATTCCGTCACTGAAAAACTTTTCCGACTTTTCTTGAATCCAGGACTTGACAGCTGCCTTCACCTCATCGTCCGAGGTGTAATGATTACCCTTGAGGTGTCTCTTGAGTTAAGAAAAAAAATAAAAATCGCAAGGCGCAAGGTCGAGAGAATATATTGGATGTGGAATCGGTTCAAATTTTAGTTTTCGCAAGGCCTCTCCAGTTGCGCGCGAGATGTGTGGACGAGCGTTGTCATGTTTCAAGAATATTGGCGCAAGGCTGCCTTTAACACGACAAACTCGACCAATATGGTTTTCGATACGCTTTTGAGTGATTCGCCTAGATCCTAGAATCCCTACCCGTCTAAGCCCCAATATAGAGGTGAGAACTCGCGAATCCGCATGTATACTAGCTTTCCGATTTTTTAAAATTCCCACCCTTAACCGCCATTTATAACATATTATTATTACTAAAAGGTAATCTACCAGTGAAGGTAGGTTTTTGGATGGGCACAACTATCACATAATTAACTTGCGACTCCAAACAAAACACAATTGAACAACCTAATCTACATCAGGTCCCTCTTCATAACACATATATATATATATATATATATATATATACATATATATATATATATACATACATACATACATACATATACATATGTTATAAATGACAGGGCTATGAATGAATTCCAAGATGAATTCCAAAATCCGATTTATACTCGCACCTTCGACAATGGGCACCGAACTGAATGAACATTAGAAGCTACGTGACTGTGCCAAGCAGTGAGTTAACAGAGGATGAAAACGAATCTCTTTTACAAAACAAAAGGAAAAACATTTGTAGTTTGACTTATCTGGAAAATGTACGAGTACTTTAATCCCCGAGATTTAATTGGATTGATTACGCCCTGAATGCCTTTTTATTGCGTACTGCCCAGATGGAATCGTTCACTTTGAATGAGCCGAACGAAAAAATTCAAGTACGACGGAGCGCCTATCTTACGTTACCCAGATTTCTTTCTCCTCTGTGCACACCCTGTATAAGGTCTCCAGTCAAAACCACTTTGATCGTCCTTTTTTATCTTCATGGTCACTAACATTTTCAATTCTGAGAAATGCTGACAACACCCATTGCTTGAGAAGATAATTATTTCGATGATGGTATATAATGCTCCAAAATTTCATACATAATTCAATTATTTAGTAGTTAAAATATTCAAATCTTACTATCCAATATAAATTAAGCAAATACCACAGAGGACCACACCGTCATGGAGTATAAACACAATCTTCTACAGTAGAGACAGATAAAACATGAAGCTTCTACAAAACCTAGAACAATAACACAGTTGAAGGGGGCGGGGGGAAAACAACTGTTCACTTTGGAGGCACAAATGCAAACAGATCAGAGGATAATACATTTAAAAAAAGTTGTGTCGACAACTGAGGAATCTGCCAATGGATTGGATGAGGTACATGAACTCGTGCATTGCGCTAAACCGTGGGGGCGGGAGAGATAAGCTCACGCACCAAAACCTCCGGACGCTCAAGGGTAGATGTACAAAAAAAACCATAAAAGCCAATTTCTCCCTCAATCTCCTGCGTGGGCTCCCTCCTCGACTGCACTTCCCATGCGAAGGAGGCGGATTCTTCGATCGAGAGCAAAAAAGTGGGCAGCGAATTCACAAAAAGAACAGCGAACGCGACTCGGGGAGCGCGAGGCCAACTTACTCTATCGTCACCTCCTCCGGCCCCGCATGCATGGGGTTGAGGGAGAGTAGCCACGCATCACTCGGACCAGATCGCATAATCGCTGATCCCCGAGCTCCGATATTTCACTTCCACCCACTAAGTACACTCGCGGTCGTTAAGAAGGAACCTAAAAAAAGAAGCAACGAGAAAGCGAGAGAGAGCAAACGAAATTGCGATCCGGCCAAATGGCTGTGCAGAGAGCAGAGGGAGTGAATTCCAAAGGGGGCGTGTTTCATTTTTTTTATAACTGCGTTTTCGCGTGATTCACCATCGCTCCTCCCCCCCACCCACCCACGTGCACATACACACGCACACACACATCTCCTCTCTCTCTCTCTCGAAGGGGTAAAAACAAGAACACAAGAACCGCCTATGCTTCTTTTCCCTTCTCACTCCTGGGGAGAGAGAGATAGAAGTGACCTTGTGAGAGGGAAAGGGAATGAAAAAGTGGAGACCGCAATGGAGTTGAGGCGGGGTGCCCCAAGGGAGGATTCTTGGGCCGCTGAGGTTCGAGAAAAGAGAGACGGGGCGGATGGGGAGAGGAGATAAGGTATCCATCCACACAACCAACCTTCACCCACCACTCCCCCTTCATCCCTCCTCACACTCTTCCAGCCGGGAACCGACGCAGCACGGCGTCAGTGTGGGAAGAGAATGGTTGGAGGAGGAGGGGACCGTGGGGTGGAAGGGGAGACCGCAGTGGGAACCCGAAGGAATCGTTAGGAGTGAGAGAAGAACATGGGCCTCCTCCTCCGAGGGCACTGCGATACGATCGGGAGAATTTATCGAAAATGGGATCAGGCGGGAAGGGTGGGCAGGTGAGCGGGAAGGAGCAAAAGGAGGTTGGACCAAAATCGGATGGGAGGAATCCGAAAGGCAATTTGAAAGAAAAAGATATAAAAAGAATGCATCCTTTGTCGCGATGAGAACCGGGCAGGTACATGTGATACGATAAATAGCGAGTGGGAGGGAGGGAATTGTTAAAAAAAAACAAAGAAGGAGCCGTAGGACGTGAAATATACAGAACGCAGTTCACCCAGTCGCATTAAGGCAGGAAGATCAAATGCTTATGCAAAATGCCTTGTCACGGGATACCGCACGAGAGCAACATGGCCGATGGAGGGAAACAAGAGTGGAGATGGTTTTGCGAGGGAAGAAAATGACGATATGGCGTGTTATGCTCGGAATACTGCCTCCACGACGGTACCTTCCAAATATGGGAATAAATGATACCATTCGATACTTTCAGGGCGACAATGGTGGACCTAATTTACAGATACATTTTAAATTCATCTACGGCAGGAGCTGAGGAACTAACGATAGTAATAACAAGCTCAGCAAGATTCTCTCATCCAAAACAAAGGACTAGACTTTATCGTCTCGTCGGGGGAAACGTTAATTTATCAACGAAAAATTTTGTTGACATGTTTTTGTTTAAGGAAATATTCTTTCAGACCAAAAACGAATGGTCACAGCTGTTATAGCTAACACAACGAGGGACTGAATGGTAAGAAAAATGGATTCGTTTTCATTAAGGGTGTTTAAAGAAGTCCAGTTTAAGGACAAGTGTTATTCAATTTCAATATTTCGTAATCATATATTAAAGTATGTTTTAAAATATGATAATTTCGGTGGCTTAATTCAATTTATTTAAACATATAGTACAATTTCAGCAACATTAATCCTAAGGGTAATATTTTTAGATGCTAATAAATTATAGGAGTTTTTATAATAATAAATAGTCAACCCATTAAGTTATGCTTTCAGTTACCCCTAAATCATCATATTCTACGAAAAGAGAATGTAAATGAAGGCTATACCTAACTTACGATATACTACTCGTTTATCTAAATCGATTGCGGAAAAATATTCGTCTCTTTAAGGAGAATTTCACCTCTGTCACATTCACACAATGAATCATACGTGCTTTCCCGTAATCTCATATTCAACTATTCAATTTCAAAATCTATCTAAAATCATTTACCTTCAAGCCTCACCACTTTATCATCGAAAATAATACGCAAACTACTAGAGCAACAATTTTTCACGAGGCATTTGATATCCATAAACCATTAAAACGTCTAGAAATGGATTGGATACAAATATTCACCTAAAACCACTTCACAATTATTCATAAAATTATTTCCTTTGTATTTTCCCTCGACATTTAAGGTTATTTTTCCATGCTAATCAAAAGAGTGGCACCTTGATCTCATATTAAGACCGCTAAAATTGAACTTATAATATTAATAACTTTCCTAGAATTGTAAAAGCGGACTACGCGAAAAATATTTCACATCGCTATCACCAATCGAGTTCTAACTAATTAAATCTTAAAACCTCTTCAAGCGACCCGAGTGATCAACTACCCCAATTACTTCAGTTGATCGTGATGGAATAAGATTATGTGATATTCCATTGGAATGAATGCCTAGAGGATTGAGTTATTACACATAAATGTATCCCTTGACACGACAATAACGGTAACAAAGAATTTCAATTTTAGAGAATTATTCCAAAATTTTATCATTTTCCTCGTGAAATAAGCACGTTACGCGTGGAAATATATTTAAAGAGTAAAAATTAAGTCCTATTCGGAAAAAAACAATCAATCACATGAACCCCGGCGAAAGGAAATTATCTTAAAAATATTAAGTTTTCAGGAAAAACAGTAAATTTATCGCCCCAAATGAGAATGTTTGCGAGTACCCGACCTGGTACCGACACAAATACGTAAACGGTATCCACCTGGAACCGAATCGTGCATTAGATGTGGGCATCAACTATGGCACCGTAGCGGAGGGCAGCATACATACTCGTAGAGAGAAATAGATCCATGGGGGCATCGTGTACTGGAACTCGTCAGACCGCCCCGCAGTTTGAACCAGAAAGCGGTCGCGAATGAGACAAGACGAAAACGCGTGCAGAATCCGATGTCACGGTACAATCAACCCATGGAAATTGTCGTCATGGATGCTTTCACAGAGTCCTCAATGTTGTCGAGGAGAATGCAACTGGGACGCGGACCACGTCCTCCACGCAACGTCTGCTTCTAAACGCCCTTTTTCCAGTCCTCAAACGATCATTTCACATTACCTCCGTGGTCTTTAATTTCCTTACCACGCACTTACAAAATCTGATCTACACTCTGTCGTTGCTAATACAAAAACAAATCGAATAAATAAGGAAATACTGCAATTTCACGCAATTTATTCAAGACAAAAGACATTTTCCTTGAAAATTAATTCGCATTCTTAAATTGAAAACATTTATTTCAGGAAAATCAGTTCCGGTTCGAAATTATGATGACTAATATCATAATAAGACACAATAAAACCTGCCAAAGGCACAATCACTGAGAACCACGTGGTTTCCCGGAATACACTTTTTTCATCTTAGACAGATCGAAGCAATGGGCACCGACGCACTGGAGAAAATTTAAAATATTGAAAACAAAGTTAAATACGTTCCCTTAAAAACATAAACCGAGAAAAATCGTTCAATACAAAAAGAAAAGGTCTTCAACATAGAAGTTGGTGTTTAAACTAAAAAAAAACATCCACGCACGGAACAAGCTAGCTGAAAAAAAGTATATGAAATTATATTTTTGCCTCTACTAGTTCAAATGAAACTAATAGTAGATGCAATAAAACTACGCAGCATTCTGTCCGTTCGTTTACACGGCTCCCGTCTCTCGGAGAAGGCTAACTATTTATTTTATTTCATAACATTATTCACGTACAGCAGACGCGTGAATTTGCAGTGAAAAATATAACAACATAATTAAGATTAAAACGATCATCCATCAAATGATTCCTATTCCTATGATTCCGACTCTTTCGGGTTTCCTTTTCATGCAGATTCCTCATTTGAAACGTCTCCGTATTGTTTATACGTATAAAATACCGAAAAGGACCCTCGGAGGTTTCTATGGCCAGTCACACTGGCACCGCGTTAACGAGGCACGCAGTTGCAACAACGGTATTCGAAATGCAGCTGCCAATTTTCGCCGAACAGGTTACGGGACTCAAGGGGATCATCACCCACCCCCGAGAAAGGGAGCACGCGACACGAGGGAGAACGGCGAGGCATTGGGGGGAGGGAGGAGGAAAATAGGCGCGTAATGCCTCCTGTCCGATCCGCCAAGCATTCTTCTCTTGTTTGGCGAGCGGGAAAAGGAGAGGAGGATGACAGCTCTCGGCCTACCACGCTACCCCAGCCCCCATCCTCCTCCTAACCCCTCCCTTCACTCACGACCACCTCCGGAGCGTGCCAGGAAGTTTTCTTGCAAGCCAACTCGCCAATCTCCTTCCCCTCAAAAAGACTCCAACTAGCTCCCTCTCCTTTCACTCCCGAGACCACCACACTATACGACTCCGCTTCCTCTTACATCCCTTCCACCTAAAGCATTCGCTTGCATCTCTTCCAGGGAACCACGCGTCCCTTGCAATAGTAATTATCCCCGCGATGCGTACCTCCTCCCGATGAAATGGGGCGGGGCCCGCCGATCTCCAAGCCGCCTACTTGACCGAGACGCTAGTACGCATTTAAAATCATTCGTCTACCGTCGGCGGAGAGGAGGGCGGTGTTTATTTTTTCACGCGCATCCTCTCTCAAAATCCATTCGCTTCTCGAGCATTCGTTTGAGTCACCCGCAATCCCCTCTCTATGCGAAAGTTGCCATCTGCTGTTCCCATGCTGTCTGCGAAGGGGCAGATGTGGTATTGAGCAAAGAGTCGAATTCGATTGACGTTCCATGAAGAGACATCGTTTTCTTACTTGAGACGAATAATTTTATTGATTAAACCTAATGGAGGAGGAGAAAATCTAGCTTCGATCCAAATTCTAGCTTGCACGATATTGGATAAATTTCCTACTGCATCCTAAGGTGCAATTATTTGTTAGATTATAGCATATGTAATTGAATGTGTGTAGAATGAATGGGGGTAGATATGTATGTATGTATTCGCATGCGTGTAAAATGATAGGATTTTTCATGAATGCATACACCACTGTGGGTATGGATTTGCATGTATGTGTTGTTTTTAATGCGGTTTGTCTCCCCTTTTACGGGTGGCGATCTAACACCCCCCGCCACACGCCCTTGCGGCGGCTTGCGGGGTATTATGTAGATGTAGGAGAAAAGTTGCACTTGTAAAATTATCTGCGAAGAGACTTCCATAAATACGTTACCCTAAAATTATTACCCTTGCGTCCTCTCTTAGAGTCTAAAGGAGGCTCCCAACGCAACTCCTCCAACATATCTGTCACGCTTACCCTTTTGTTACAGCATATTATTAACAAATCTGACGGATTTTCAGTGAGCCTTCCTCAATTCCATATTTAACGCCATCTCCCAAGGATCCCTAACATTTGCCTTGCATTCCAAATGTGCCCCAACTAAATAGAATGATCAACTCGATTTAGGGGACAGGCAATAGCTCTCAGAAGGGGAACAATAGAGGATGATGTTGTGTCAAAACTCCTGTGTGTTGTGTCAAAACTCTTCCCGCATGCCATTAAGTAATGTATTGCTGTTTACAGTATTGTTTTTCTCTTCTTTTGCTACCCTAAATTTCCACTTCCATCCCTTGTCCCTCTCCGTGGGTGTGCCCTCCTCCCACCTGCAGCGTTGGGCCAAATTCCTCGTCTTGAGTAGGAGAGATTTTTATGCGGAACGTTCTTGTGGTGGTGGTGTTTCGCCTGGCTACTTGCTAGAAACTAGCTTGCACGTTCGTGATTAATTTCTTGCTGCATCCTGGGGTAAAATTATTTGTTGTAGTTAAGCGTATGTACTTGCATGCTTGTGGAGTGAAGGGAGGTAGATGTGTGTTTGCATGCGCGTCGAATGATGGGATGTTACGATGAATGTGTGCACTGCTGTGGATTGGGGTTTGCATGTGTGTGTTGGTTTTCAATGCGGTATTTCTTTTTTCCTTTTTTGGGTGGTGACCTAACACCCCCCGCCACACGCCCTTGCGGCGGCTTGCGGGGTAGTATGTAGATGTAGATGTAGATGATGCACAAGCACACTTTAAACAGCGAATCTTGGCCTCCAGCATCACATTCCCGCCGCATTTTTATCGGTTAAGACGTCACTTAAAAAGGAAAGTGAGAGAAAAGAGTTTCACCTGCATTGAAATCACAATCGTAATGAAACTGCGCAACACTATTTCCATGGAGGAAAGAAACAGGTGCCCATATCGTTGGGTAAGAGCGTATAATTGAAATTACACCCTCTTTTATCTTCACTAGAGGCAGGGACGAAATACGTAATTTATCGGGCATTTCCATTAGCCAGTCTAAACCAGAGGAAACATTAAAGCTAATTACTAAATCAGTAGCAGAAACCTGAATGCTTAACGAATATGAAGTGTTTTGCTCGAAGTTCGAAAAACAGATTGACATCTGTCATAACAAAACCTTTATCTGCATCAGCACAATATCCCAAAAACCGCCGAAAGGGTGTGTTCCAGCTATTTACTCATAAATATCCACTTGTACGTAAATATGAATTAGTATATATTTTCCCATATACATAAACACACGTGTGCGCAAACTCACATGTCTCCCTACACCCACAATCCTCCCTCCCCACAATAATGGATGTTAGAGGAAAACTTTTTGTTTTTTTAATTAACTATGTATGGGTGCTTAATAAGAGTATGTCTGATTTTGTTATAATTGTGTATTGTGAGAGGGAAGAAAGAGGAACTTGAATCTGTCAGTTACAGTGACATTATTTCTTACAAGTATTTTACCCTGATGGTTCAATTTGCCAATGGTGGGGCCATAATAATTACCTCAGTGTAGTATGTAAAAAATCGGGTTTCTCGTACCTTTCCTGAAGTCTTATACGTGCCTGCTCTCTTCGCCACTCAAGGAACTCCTATGCTAACCCCTGCATAGCAGTCACCCTCCAGAATACCGGTCCCGCCTACTTATTTCTCGTAGCAATTTAAAACAAACCCTGGTAATTCAAATTTAAAGGAGATTCGTAAAAAAATGAGAGGCCATAAATGCAAGTGCATATTAGCCAATATACAGTATATATTCAGAGCATGTATGGACTAAATAGTCTCGTAATTGTCTTCAATGTAATTTGCAAGGGTTGGGTGGAAGAAGGGACTGTAAAATATCAACCTCGCCCTAATAAACTCGTTAAATAAAATAAATATACAGTGGTGCATATATGCATGGTGCTTCAGCCACACACACTTGCAGCGGCTTGTGGGGGTTGTGTAGATGTACGCATTTTTATTAGAGATGAAATTCTCGAGGAGCCTAGTCTCAATGTATCGAGTTAATCCAACTAAATATGAAAATCTTTCGGCAACTGGAAAAAAGAGTTTATTTGTAATTTCAGTGTTTTTTTTCGCTATTAAACCTGACGAAAAATGTCGAAAACCATTCTACCAAAAACAAAATGAAATTATTAAAACAAGTCAGCAAAGGATTGGGCACACCTGAATAAATTTCGGATGAGTGGTATAGATGATCAACTTTTATTATAAAGTTTCATAACGGTCTAATCATAGCATTAACTTTTTATAAGGGATAATCAATTTTAACGCCACAAAATCATCAAAATGATAACCCTTCCGTCTCATTCTTTGGACTTCGCTACCATTCACACGACGCCTAAAAAACGACAAACATCGGAATGGAATAATGACAGGCAAGAATTGACGAGGAATGCAGAGGCGGTATACATTTTTCAACAAAACAAGAAATATTCGCACGACGCTGCCCTGACGTCAGCGCCTTCGCCACGACGAAATGAACCAAGAGATATAATGCACTGAGTCCGGTCGACAACACACGGAGAACTCGGATCTGAAATTACCGAATACCTGAGCGTCCTTTAACCAGAAAAAAAACACCACGCACACATACACGAATCAGAACAGTGGTCGTCGACAAATTGCAAAGACGGAGTGGTAACGCAATGCCTCTGGGGGAAGTGGTGGGGGAGATTATAGGGGGGGGGGGGGAAGAGGGGAAATACAAAAGCGTGTGAGTGGGTGTGTGGAATGCGAGGCGGTCGGGAAAAATCTTACCGAATCACCATGGCAACGTCGTGGAAATATTCCCCATTCTACCCCCTTTCCCACCTCCCCACCTCCGACCGACACTCTTCCTGAGCGAGCATGGAAACAGGAGTATTTGGAGAGGCCATTATCTGCCCCAACGCCAATGCACCGGCAATTCAAAACCCACCACCGGGGCACATCCAGGGACGTGACTTTTACGCCGCGACTGGGTCGAGCGGTCACGTGCAGCTTTCGGTGAGAGATTTGGTCGAGAGGGGGGAGTTGTGTGTGCAATGGGAAGGGCGGAAAGGCATGAGGGCCGGTCCAGGGCCGTGGTGTGATGAGGAAGTGCCTTTCTAACGGAGCAAAAGCTTTAAGGCGAGATTCGAATCTGGCTATTCGGCAACCAAACTGCTGCTCCCATTCTGTTTCATTTGTTTCCGCAAAACCTATTTTTAAATCAGGATTATTATTAACTGTAGCCTATCGATTAAGGTAGGGTCCAGGAGTGAAGATGCGAGGAAAATAATAAGAAATGTTACCTGTGGGGCATATTATTGAACAACTCCGTAAATAGCACGCTGCGGAAAGCGGATAACCGTAGATTTGAGGCTTGCGAGATGCAGGCTCGAAGGTGAATGGAGAACATTAACACACTGAAAGGAAAAAACTGAATAGTTACATGCACATTGGGGGAGGAGAGATTGTAGTTTGGAGGAATTCAATGTAGGAAACATGAAAGTGGGGCATATTGAGGAGCAAATGTTGGGTAAAAAAAATAGGCAGGAAAAAGTACGCATGGGAGCCGGAATTCAGGGAGGGAGGAATTTTTCGGGGTGGAAGGATTGTTAATTATAATCCAGGTTTTAAAGTCTTTATTTGGCAACGTTTTAGGTGGGGCTTAAAAATATAGCAGTGCTTCGTTGTATGATTCATCAAAAACCTACCTCGACCGGCAGACTACTTTTAACAATAAACCGGTTAAGATAGGTTTTTAATGGGCAAGAGTGACTAATCATTCATTATTTTTCACGTTTTAACACATTACTAACCCCACATAACATGACCCCAAACACAATAATAAACCGTTTTCAACTCTGTACTTGCAATATCCTAATATGCCATCCAGCATGCCTGATAGTTTCCGCTCCCTACCTCGCTAATCCAACATTCTCCCCTCGAGCACAGTATCCTCATTCCCACGCCTCTCAGCATACCTTCCCTGCCTTCTTTGAATTTCTAGAAAACGGCCATGATACAATTCAAGTGACCGAAGCATGAATGTTATGCCGCAATGAACAGGTTCCCTTGAACATGAGTTTTTTTCGAGTAGAAACTGCGTTCTTTACCGCCCGTGAAAAATGTCTAAATCATTAAAATCTTATTCCATAAAATTACACCGTCTGCCAGCATATTTTAAGTTCCATTGACCATCGTTGGTGCAACGGTTTCCCAAATGCCTTCAAACTGTTTAACCATATATATATATAACTTTGACAGCAACACACAACATTAGAACACATAAAAGGAACACTCAAACGTTATTTCTTGATAATTTCGACGGAATCTTATTATTTAACACTTCCGTATTACTTCGAAAAAATCATCTATATATATATATATATATATATATATATATATATATATATATATATATATATATATAAATATATATATATATATATATATATATATATATATATTCTAATGACGACGGCCGTGCCGTCGAAACGTCAAGACTACATGTGTCCTTTCTTCGTGTTTCTGTTTTAAAAATCTGAATCAATGTTTTTATACATTTATGCTTCGCCGAAGAGCGTTGTTTCGAAGATATACCTGTATACATTAAACTTATGTGAAAGTCTCACGGATGTGAATAATAATGTATACCAAGATAGTACTGGCGAACGAAAACACATAAACACACAAAAAAGAAACTTACACTTCTTCCGAATTTTCGGTGGCGCTGCCACCTTTCTCAAGGGAGGGAAGGAACCATTTCCCAAGATCCCTTCTTTCCCCAATAAATTTTCGGTGGTGTGCCACCGAAAACTAGGAATACGTGTTTCTTTTCCGTGAGTTTCAATGTTTTTGTTCGCTAGGGCTACCTATATTTTCGTGTATATAGACGTTCACACAAAGAAGAATACTTTTTCCTCAGCATGTGCTCTCTTTTCCTCCTTCACCCTCCTTCAAGCGTGACCGATTTCTACAGGCGTAAACGCTCTTCCCCATTGCCTGCATTCCACCAACTTCACGTAGGATGATGGATAAGCTAAACGAAACGTCCGACTAAAACTGCCGTTCCAAAAGCATCAGTAAAAAAGGGGATCTGCCAAACCGAACTTCGAATTTAGGAGGCAAAGGAGGCCCGACAAATTGCGCGATGACTTGCAACTCTTGACGTGACGGGAGGAAACGTTGAAAAGAATAAAAAAAACATTACTCGTCCCGGAGAGCGTGGGCGGAGAAGATACAGAGAACGATAGAAGCAGGGGGGGAAGGGAGAAAGTTGGAGCACGAATATATCATCACGTAATCCATAGAACTAAGAAAACCACTCCAATTGTGTGCTGTGCGGGAAACTGGACGCCTGTGCATATGAATAAAGCAAGAGATGGAGTTTTCTTAATTTAAATCACCTGACTTCTTACAGAAACTTTCAAATACTTCTCCATGCTTAATTTAACAAACCTGGAACATTGGTCAACAGTGATACCCACAATTTTGAAGTGGCCTGTCCAGTTGCGGAAATATTGTAAAGGAAAATAAACCGCAGTCGGCACGACTACAATATTTATTTTGGAATTCTTTGAAAACTAATTTTAATATTCACTGTACTATTGAACAGTTGACGTATTGACGTATGTATACCCGTGGGCGTTTATACGTGGACGAACAGTTGACACATACAACGCTCAGAATAGAAATACCGAAGTCTTGAGACGTGCCCAGAAGGGACAAATCGACGAAGGACAGGAGTAAATGTGATGTGTGCTCATTACGCACTCACAGGTTCACGTTCGGTAGCTGGCACGCTCAGACGTCAAGATAAGGAGTTGACGGGACAGTCACCAGCAGAACTAACAATAAGAGTCTCCGCTGCCAAATCACGCTATGAAATGCGCCAGATCCACAATAAAAAAATACTTTTGTCATATTTCCCCTTCTTTCCCTAGGTCTAATAAGAAATGTTTTTTTTCCGACGCAGTGCATAATTCGCTAAAATGGGGTACCGCCGCCAAATTACGAAATAAGCTAGAGCTCTTTACCCGAAAGGCTTTTCAATTTGAATCATTATGTCAACTCAACGGTTCACTATCGGACCAGAGATAAGCATGGTGATATATTATTCACGTCACGTCACATGTAACCAGGACGTTTGCATGTGACACGATATACGAGCACAACAAAGCAATGTATTGTTTTCCATAAGAATTTCATATGATTTTCACGGTCATCATTCATGAAGCACAATGGGTTTTTACTAAGAGCTGCTACCTGCGAAAAACCTAACGGAGAAATACTCTTCTCGTCAACTTTAGATGGTACGTATTTTATACTTGGTTTCAGACAGCAAATACATTTATTTCATTCATTTTTCATGTGATAATATCCGGTTACTGAATGAATAAATGCCAGGTGTGATGGAAGATTAGTAGAATTATAAATACAATCGTAATAGCAGTTAGGAAAAAACTTGGAGGAAGTCAAAGGAAATGGAAAAGAATATGAAAGTGATGCTGACGACTGTGATATAAGGAATAATGTTAGTCTCACGCGGAAGGAGGGGAAGGAATGATAACAGTAGAAATGAATTGGTACCGAAGAATGATTTTTGCACAGCATGGCATGTGCATGTTAAGCAATGATTCTGAATTGATATTTCTGATAAAACTGCGACATCATACTTTTAGAATCCTGCAAAACTACCTCTAATCTACCACTGCCACAAAATATCCTTCAACAATTAATACTGTAAAGAGATAGATCAAACTACGTGAATACCCTAAATAATTTTTAAACCCCCGTAAGAAATGATTTTATTTTATGTGAAATTACGCTCCCTGGGGAATCATTTAAATGATCACCGTCCATCGGTACAATTTAGTTGTACCGATGTTGAACGGTACAAGAATGTTAGTGCATAACGAATAAGGTACACAGTCTTTCCCAAAAGTCGAAAAATATGACATACATAAAGTAGTTTGTGTGACTTATTTTTTCTCGGACAGACGGACGGACTGGCAGCGGTTTCCCTGGCTGAGTTCGAGGGAGAAGGAAAGGTTGGAGGCCGGGGGAAGTTGGCTCACAACCTTTGCCGAGTAGGGATCGTTCGTTTGCAAAATCTTTATAGCGTGACCTAGTTACGCTCCGTCATGAACCGGTTATTGGAACAGTTTTATGCCAACAAATATTTCGTGAAACTAGTCAAAACTGGGAAAGAGATTCATGGCATGCTCTCCGACTTCAAAAAGTGACGAAAATTTTGCAAGGGTGAAGGTTTTGTTGGGCAGGGATCGCGGGTTAAGTGGGTTCTGATGAACTTGGCATCCCTAAAAGTGATGTGCATCGACTTGTGACCGAAAACATGGGCATGAGAAAGGTGTGTGCCAAGTTGGGGTCGCAAGCGCTATCGGGCGAACTAAAGGAAACTCGCACGCGGATCTGCCAAGAACTTCTCCACCCTGTGTTTGAGGATTCAAATTTTTTTCAGCCCACCAGACTTCTCCCTCTTCCCTTGTCTCAAAACCGTGCTCAAACGAAGTCACCTCTACTCGATGGAAGCGTTTACAACAGGCCGTTAAGAGAGAGCTTAGCAGTATCCCGAGCGCCGCCTTCCAGAAGTCATGCGAGACGTGATAAACCCGCTGGAGCGGTGTATGGCCGTATAAGTCTGCTACTTCGAATAATTTTCAGTGCAAGTCAATTCTGGCAACACATTTTTTTTATCGACACAGCCCTACTACTTTTGGGACGGACGTAGTATGCATATGGAACTGATTTTTATAAACAGTTTCACAGATACAGTGTGCAAGTATAAAAAACTGCTGCGCGCATGCAAAACAGACTGCTGGTAAGGAACACCACAAAACAGGACTAAAAGAGAATAACAGAAATAAATTAACTACAACATCAAAAAGGGCTTGGTATGTAACACGTAAAATATCTCAGGGGGACCATCACTAATGGAATGTAAACGAAGTCCAAGCCTGTTGGAAGGAAACATCCCCTAAGAAACGTTTTTGGTTGGAAAGGAAGCCTTAATAAAGGCACTACATAAGTTTTGAGCGCTTCGTGGATTCCTTAAACAAAAACCTTCAATGAGAAACGAATTCGATGGTGATTGTGAAATCTGAGTAGGCATTACTTCTAAATCTACACCATCCTCCGTAAGCAACCGCGAGGTCGTGTGTTGGGGGCTGTTAGGGAACCAGCCCTGCAGTCAGACAGAATTACCGTATAAAT
This sequence comes from Hetaerina titia, assembly GCA_037158775.1. Lineage (NCBI taxonomy): Eukaryota > Metazoa > Arthropoda > Insecta > Odonata > Calopterygidae > Hetaerina > Hetaerina titia. The sequence continues at coordinate 62,424,938 of CM073775.1, read as the reverse complement.
ATCCACTTGAACGCATGATAGACCATTTACTACTCTCGTGTACATACGTGCCTTTGTATATCATACATTATTTTTCACGTTAGACCAATTCATCCAATTCTTGCATATCAGTTAATATAATTATTGCGGGCTCTTTGAGTTTGATTTTGTTATGATTGCGTATCGTGCAAGGGAAGAACGAGTGCTCGACTCTGTCTGTGATGGTGGTCTATCCTCTTATTTTATTCCGGTGGTCGAATCTACCAACATAATTTGGTGTCATAATAATCCTCCCTGCGTCGCAAGAAAACTCAGGCGTCCTGTACCTTTCTGAAAGTCTAAGCGGAGAGACAAAGTTCAAAATATTTGAAAGCGGAGAGGTAAGGGTCACAATCAAATGAGTTAGATAGACCACTTCATCAAATATCCAATGAGAAGGCAACGGCAAAATGACAACATTGTTTAAGGGCACCTTCCATTGTATTCCGGCAGGGAGTGAGCGAGAAGCAACCGGGAAGCGCGTCACCGCGACGGACATTCCCTCCATCCGCCTTCCCCTTAACTTCATGCCCGTTTCCAGCCGGCTGAGAGTGGCCATCAATCTTTGGGTAGTTAGTCGAAGGCCGGGGAGGATGACTTGACAAGGGGGGAGGGTTAAGGCGGAAGAAGGGCGGGTGGAAGGGGGAAGAGGGGAGAAAAAAGGAGAGAGAGAGAGATCTCCTGCACCTTCGGGAGAGGGTGAGGGCAACAGAGAGGAGGGGGGATTCGAGAAGTTCGTCCCTCCTGAGACTGACAAAGCAAGGAGGAGTACGAGATTATTCAGATTATCACTCCGGGAGGGAGGGAAGGGGAGACCGGCCACGTTTACGTGTAATGGGGGCGATCAGCGGGGGAGAGATGGGTGGGGAATTGGTTGATGGATCGGGAGACAAAAATGGTCATTACTTTGCGGTAACAGAGCGTGACCGGCATGGTGCAATTAATTCACGATCGAGAGATTTCGGCGTTAACGACACGTCGGGCCGCTTCGGTCGGCTCCGTGGAGTAATTCTCCCCTTGCGGCCGAATCCTGACACAGTCCTCCACTCTGTTATTAACACATGCATTGCAGAGCGCTCATCACACCTGTGTTACGTAATACGCATTATGAATGCATATCAGCTGACGTGATTCACGGTGCGGAAAGAAATTACGCTTTAAAGGTCTACATTCCAAACTACAACTAGCGCAATTGCCAGAGCCACTGACGGCAGTTGAAACGACCACCACCGTTAAGGAGTGAGTGAAAGAAAATTCTGACAGTTGTTAATTAATATTGGGCACTTCGCGGCACGAATCGTAAGGTAACAAAATTGGTTTTGGGATACATTTATTTTCAAGGCACCGCGGATGTCTTAAAATGAACGTGGAATGAATCATCAGATGTGAAAAATGTACCTGCTCGTATAATGTTAAATACGAAAAGAATTTCCTGGTGAAAGATGACAGACTAACACCAAACACCGTAAGAGGACGGCGTGAAGGGTATGCATTCATGTACGCTGCATTGAATAAATGTTCTCGACCTTTTCTCCGACAAGGTTCCTTTTCCCACACTTTATGCCGCATTTTCGTCTTTCTGAAAGGTAAATCTTGCTGGGATTGTTTGACGGAGACACGAGCATTTTAAACCTTTGGCTAACGGACTACACTTTTAATGATTATAGCAATCGTGTAGAAAAAACATCTGTTAGGATCACCCAAAATAACGAACACCCTGACTGACTATCAATGGCTCATAATTGAATACTAATAAATAATTTACAAATGTATAATTACTGGCTGAAGGCAATCTCTTCTTCTTCCGAAAACTCGTCTCACTGGATCGCCACTAGATGGGGCGAAGAATGCATCAGGGAGGAGGAGGGCGAGGAACGTGAAAAGGGGAAAAAAGAGTAAAGGTGAGAGGAAGAGAGATGAGAATGGTGAGTCAAGAAGAATGATTTAAGGTCCCTCGGCGAGAGAGTGTGGGAAAGGAATGAGAAGTGGAAAGAGGGGGTGGACGGAATGAACCGGGAGGGGATGGGGGATGTGAGGGGTGTGGGGAGATGAAGCAGGGGCCCGTGGAGGAAAGCACAAGGGAGGAGATGCGAGCACTGAGCCTTGAGAGACTCGAGCGTAATGGAGTTAATGTGGTAGTTTATATTTGTCCAGGCTCATCCATTCCGCTGAAATTTGGTACATATTTTCTTCCAAATCTTCCAATCATATTGGTGAATGAGATATTTCCCCTAAGCATAATTTATTTAGAATCTATAACTTCCTAAAAAGGTCATAGGAAATAAAGACATCACAAGGATTACATTTTATTCCGAATCGACGTCCATCATAAACCTGAATATTGATATATGGTCGCGTGATTTTAATTTCTATTGCATTTTTCAAAGTTAGCGCGAATTCGTAGCAATCGGAAAAAAATTGAATGAAAGTAAAAATTAAAAATATAATACCAATATTCCTAAAATTACCTGGTAGGCTGTAATTACTAAAATGATGAGATACAATGAGATTCTCTCATGTACCCACCATATTACAATAAATATAAGAAAAATAAACGACACTGAATCACTCAGTGATTCACTACCACTGCAGACACCTCAACCAACTCCACTCCAGAGAGGCCGGGGAGACTACACTGGACGTGGAGCGCGTGTAAGCCTACAAGGAGTCGATAGTTCCATGACGGAAACGTAGACGACACTCTGGAAACGGATCACGTAGGCGACGAACCTCCTACTCAGCATAATCCCCCCATTTGGCGATCCGTAAGTGAGCTGGCTTTCCTCCGCATCCTCTCACACCCAGACTCCGAAACGCATATAAGATGTGAGCTGCGAAACCACCGTGATAACCAAACAATTCCAATACGTCTCGGACGTTCGGTGGATTTCATTCTAAATGCAACCGCGATGTTCACTTCTCGGGACGAGGAGCTTAATCGCCGCCCAAGGCACGCGTTACGCGTTTTGCCGGGAGGACGTGTCGCGATTACGTGTGCCGAGCAGTCGTGGTCCCCGAAACAAGAGGCGTAGTCATATTCGCGACGTGACGATGCCGATAAGAACATGACAGGTAGGTAACGGAGTTTTTTGATGTCAAATGAGATAATTGATTCCGAAGACAGGCCTTCCTGGCTATCTGTCCCTTGGCATGTTTGTCTGGAAATCTAAAACTTGTTGCGAACTTATTGAGGAACGCATGTCAAATTATCTACTAAGCAATGGGACCAAAGTTAAATTTCCAAATGCTATGAAACTATTTCAAAGTGTGAAAATAATTTGCCTTGACCTGGATTCGAACTCGGATCCCTCAATGCCCAGCCAAGTGTTTTAGAAGTTAAATTCCCGAGGGGACCTCTTACACACAGATATTTTAGGGGAATTTAATGCTAGATTCCTCTTCCATAGATAAGATTGCTAGATTCCAATCCATTGTTAACCATAGGAGATGCGATAGTTTCCAAAGGAGAATCAGAGGACGTAGATCGAGAGCGTCATGAGCATGTCATTTGTTTATCTCATCGTATACACGGGTTTCAAAAAGGACCACATCACATGAGAAGTTTGTGAAGATAAGGATTCTTTCAAAATTTGTTGTGAAAAGGCCAAACAAAGAAAAATATATATAAGAGTACCAATGTGCACATGTGGCTACGAATGCTGTTATTGCGAATACTACGTGTTTTTCACATTTGGCCACGGCCAACTCAACTCTGTTAATGATAAAACGTTCAGACCATACCTGCGAACGAAATAACCCGATGCCATTTTGCGAAAATCATTTCCAAGAGCGCAGAGTGACTACGCGCGTTTCAGAGGTCCCCCCTTGGGAAAGCTAACTCCGAACCTCCGCGCAAACAATTACAGAAAGACCACATGGCAGAAGAAGCTTCCGTAGGGGTCACGCATATACTAATCTGAACAGATACGGGTGACAAGACGGAATGAAGGCCGTGTGACAAGCGAGCCGCGAATCCTATAATGCCATCCAATCCAAAAACTTTCCCGATCTGATATCGTGGTGAGCCCATCACTCAAGCTGTCTCCAGGAATGGAAGAGCGGATGTGCTTAGTGGGAAAGCCAATAATTACGGCTACCACAAAACGAAACAATCGTCCTGGAAGACGGAGAATAAGAACAAATGCCGATTCGAGAGAATGAAAGGCAAACAAAAAGCTTGAGGAGATGAAATGCGATTTCGCGCTTCACGGCCCTCTTCATTAGCACCACCACTGAGGCGACACCGGGATTTCGAGCCTCGTTCAGCCCACACACTTCGAGGGCAGGTTTAACACGGAGGCGATTCAATCCGCCTGAAAACTTCTGCATTTATTGGCCCAAATACATTAGACGACAAAAGGGAATGCTTAACGAGTGAGTCGTAAATGATCTAGTTCGAGAGGCTAGATCCTTCAAAGTCCAACAAAACATTGATTGGAAACAACATGGATTGATGAAAATACTTAAACAGGTACAGGAAAGTATCTAAGGAGATACACACATACATGCCTAACTCCTTCAAGGGAAAAACCCTTAGATTAATGGTGTTTAAAGAGTGCTGGACAAAGTGTGGGACTTCTCGTCGTGAAACTCCCGAGCTCACCAGTGTCGTACTTTCTCTCGGTCGGTCATTTTCTCCCGTTTATACGAGTTCTCGTACATTTGCCAGAAATGACAATTGGATTTAACTATGCATTTTTTCTAGATGTGTTTTAATCCAGCATTATATGAAAATATATATGACTAACCAAGGAGTTCCAAAGGAGGCAGGAAGGGTGGATGCAGATTTTTTTGATTGGCAATGGGATGTTGAAGACTGTGAAAGGGGGGAGGCCGTTGGGCAGTTAACGAAAAGATAGGAATAAGATACGCAAATTGGAAGAAATGGAGGGAGGCAGGAAGTATGCGGAATTGAAGAGGGGCTAACTATAGTGATGGCTATCATCATGATATTGAAGTGTTGTCACTGAAGTAAAACACCAGCAGCCTGAAAACATCGAATTCTGAAGTGTTGTGTTTCGTGGGAGAGGCAAGGGTATTATCTTTGTACCGTTGTGTAGTCTGTGTTCATCCAACGCCTACCTTAACCGGTAGATACCCAATAAGAATATTAATTAACAAGAATCAAGGAAACTGTCAGTAACAATCAATCGACTAAAATAAAGAGATAATCCTACTAAGGTCTCCAAGCAGAACGAGGACAAATGACTACACTAAGATTGATTTTCGCTCAATGCCATGCGTGGGAAACCTTATCACCATCCCACCCATGAGCGCAAGCATTGATTCCCGAACATGGGCGAACACGTGTACTGTAGCTGATTCACATTATTTATTTAACAGAGAAATGGACGTTGCAGAAGAAAGAGGGTGGGGTGGGTATGTTGTTCAAACGCCATTAACTGAACCCTCCTCCGCATGCGAAAACGTGCTGAGCGCGTATGAATGAGATACATAATACATTTCCTGTGACACAGAAGCGCACGCTCGACTTTCGTGAAATAAAACTCGAACGGGAGAAAGAGAAAAAAAAGACGAAAGGGAATAAAGAACGTGGCAAGGAGATCGATGCCTTCCAAGTCACCGCGATCGTCTTGGCGAAAGGATCACGAAACACTTGACACGATGACCCGTGTTCTTTCCACACCGCACGAAAGGGCAGGCACGATAATTAGTCAGTTATCAATCGCAATTACGAACCGGTCGACCGTGAATACATCGATTCGTACGCGAAAGAATGCACATCCTCCATGCTCCATCTCAGAGAGGGGGATGAGGAATGAGGAGAGGGTTCACGTAGAGGTCGACGCGGGGGTGGAGAAGAAAATAAAAACTAAAAAAAGGCAATCAACCCCCGCTTTCTGGAGATGTTTGAAAACTACAAATCAGAGTCGTTTTTCCGTATGTGCGTTTTGTGTGCCGCCGAAAGAACTTTCAGCATGGGATGAATCAAGAGAGTATCAAAAATTGACATTTATATGCCTCGTTTTGGGTTGTTTAAATAAAAAATATAAACTCAATAATTTATTAATTGATGTTAGATGAATTACCATTAACATCTACAACTTCTCGCGCTCACATTTGTTTTTCAAAGCCGGTATCTTTCGGGGTGGAGCAAGTCTGAAAGCGGCCACAGGTGGAGTTAAAAACAATGATTCAAGTTATTTCAGTTCATTATTTTATCCAGTTCGTTCATAACTAAATTAATTTTGGAGGAACATAAAACGTACGCTAAACTGAATGGAGTGAGATAAAGAATGTATGATTGAAGAAGGGTTTCTTTTGTGTACGGTGTCATGTTGGGTCATCCTGGGTGATACTTAAGAAATGTAGCAGTGATTAGTCTGTATATCCTTATAAAATGTATCTTCAACGGTACACTATTGTACTAGAATTATGATCTTTGAAAGCATTACGATTTTCATTCGATCCTAAGATAAACTAAATGTAAAACCGACCAGGCAATGATTGCGTTCGGGCGTAATTATACTCAAACCGCTTTTCCCCATTAGGCAATTTCTGATGCAAAATACCTTCATTTTAACTAAACTGCATATTTAATTAGACCAAAAAATACCAAAATTGTCGGTCCTCATTTTTTCAAAGTAAATTGAATTGGACTGCATCGTGTCACTCCTGGAATTTTGATGATGCCGTTTTCATCCATGGTCTTTCCAGAAATCCCATCCTTGATTTCTTATTAAAGTCGAAATTGTTTTTCATTTGAAGTGCTTGTTTAAGAAAAAGGATCCAACTCACTAGCGCGTGTTTCATCAAAGCTTTCCTGGCCTAAAAACATTTCTAAACGGATTTTTTTTGCCACAAGTCAGCTTAATTTCGCCCAATTCTTTTGAGACTCGTTACAGGCAAATTGCACGTGCTCAAGAAGACCCGTTTAATCATGTTGCTACCCATTCGGTTGAATATTGAAGACTGTGATTCAGAGGAATATAATAGGCAATCAAGGCAGGAGAGGAAAATAGTAAGAGTTGGACGGAATGAAGCGATTAAGAAGTATGTGCAATTGAAAAAGGGTTTATTGTGGTGCAGGATGTTACGCAGTGTCGCGATAAGTGAAAACCTTAAACGCAGCAGAGGTCGGTGAGCTCTCCAAAACCTACGTTACGCGGTAGACTAACAATAATAATAATTGTTTTATTTCCACAATTCAATCTGACTCTTATGTTCTTTTAACCATTACCAGTAGCTGGCAGCACTGGTATGTGTAGGGTAGTAATTTAGACGTAGACAATACATAACTTGTAAACCTATTTGTAGGAATTATGTCCTTCGTTTGAACTATAACACTTCACTATTGGTCATCCAACATTTTTAACGTATATTTTGAGAGTGCATGTAGCTTGGTGTAGACTCACCGCCTGCCACACACCCTACAAATGGCCTGAAAGATATCCATAGATTAACGGTTCGATGTGAAATAATTCAAAACCCCACTTGGGAATCAAACTATTAAGTCGCCTAGATGCAAGTTGTACTAAAAACCCAAGCTAGGCTTTAAAAAAGAATCGAGAATCAATTTAAGTTTATAAAAAAACACGTATTACAGCAAAGTACACATTCACAAAATCCAATGCATACGTATTGAATGGCAAACAAGTAATCGTACAAAAATAAGGATTACGCATCAATAAGAAGGTGCGACAATTACACTCGGTTGAATCAAGAACGCTTCCATGGGAAAGAAATTTCGAAGAAATATTCAGGAGCGACTTCTTTCATCAAAGACGGTTCGTGGTGAGTGCTGATGGGACCTGAATCCATCACTAAAACTTCCAAGCACGCACGTGTTAAATAAAAACGATCGGGGCCTCGTGTAAGAGTATCGACTTAGGGTGGCCTGGAGTAAAGGAGAGGAGGAAAGAAGCGTGGAAGGCATTATAAGGGGGTGTAAGAAGCGACCCCGAGACGACTCGGAGAGAGAGCGAACCCATTCATAACTCCGCAATTAGCGACGGTTCATCATCCGCACCATCACGTGGCCCTCCTATTAAACGAGAGGGGAAGGGGAGAAGGGAACGGAGATGATGAAAAAAAGAAGAGTGAAGGAGGGAAGAAGAAAAAGGAGGATAAGGAATAAGAGTGCGCTCGTTGGAAGAGGGAGAAGAAAAACACCGGGGGAGGGAAAAAAAGGTAAACGAGCCACACACGAACTGCTAAATGGCATCGGCGGGGGCGAGAGGACGGAGGAGAGCAGAGGAGCGGCGACGGGGAAGAGAATGAAAGAAAAAAGTGAGCATCACGACCTGTGAAAATTCCGCGCCGAAACCACGGGAACGTACGGAGGGACGGGAAGAGTGGGTGGAAGGAAGGAAGGCAGGGGAGAGTGGACTGGGAGTGAAGGGGGGAAGGGAAGGAGCACGAAGGAGCTTCCTTCCTCCTTTTTCGTCGCTTTCTGTTTTCCCTTTTCCCTTCCAACACCGGCGCGGAGGGGCTTTCCACGACGTGCCCGCCATCTGGAGTGTAGCGACCGAAACTACCTACCTCGCTTGAGGTGTGAGGCGTGTAAGACGGAGAACACGCCAGTCGTGAGTCCCGCATTAGGGTTAATAAAAGTTTTGCCAACATTTTTTACGCGGCGTAAGCAGTTCCTTGTCTATATACATTATATATATATATATATACACACACACACACACAAATTTATATACACCACAGGAGTGGGTCGCGGTACTCCGGGGGTAAAGCGTTGGACTACTGACCGGAGGGCCCAGGTTCAATTCCCGGGCAAGCCTCTCTGGACACCTCCAAATCCACCCAAGCTATGTGATTTTTCGGTTACCAGATCTTCCTGGGAAACCATAACCGGCACAGGGAAAGGAACTGGCCCCCCTACCCTGATGTGCGAATTTCACACGCTTTCACATCGGGCTTAGTACTGAGTGAACCCTATTATCCTCTACCAAACCGACCTTCGAGTTGATTACTCTGTGTATGGTTTTTTATACCACAAGAAGGGTGACGACTTAATACTTTTGAATTTTACACCACACCATATAACAAAGAAAAATATGAATGACTATATTAGCAAAAGGAGAGAGAAACTAGAGCGTGACACCTTCGATACAAGTCCTATATTTAAATAGGAGTCGCCCAGAGAAGGAACACCATGCATAATAGTAAACTACCGAAGTGCACAAGGAACAATTTCCAAAGGCCAATTATTTAGAGCACAATGAAGTTAGCCTTCAGAATTCAAATAATTATCAACAGATCAATAACGTAGGCAATGCTATTTTCTGGGCGATTCTGAATTACATACGTCGACAAAAGGCGAGCATTTTCGTTTGACATTTAAGACATTGCATATGAATATAAAGGGAAGTACATATATTTATGGACACACAGAATGTTACTCATTTTCTCCAAGAAAATATCGAGATTTTACAATCGATGACAGTAACATCGAAATGCAACAGTCTTTTTTCCAAGCCGCGAAGGGGCTATGGATCTTCATTTTTTTAATTTTAACAATTCATACGAAAGACGAACTTGAGATTTTACAATCGATGACAGTAACATCGAAATGCAACAGTCTTTTTTCCAAGCCGCGAAGGGGCTATGGATCTTCATTTTTTTAATTTTAACAATTCATACGAAAGACGAACTCGTACTTTGTCAGAGAGTACTTTATGATACCTCTCAATTACCCATAAAAAATAAAATACTACAATTTTCTAACCGAAAGCTTATGGACTAGACAAAGAGGATACGGTCAAATCGGTCCTACTCTAAATTTAGGATCCTTTCCGTTTGATGTCCGTCCTCATCCAGATGAAGTCCGCTTTTGGATCATTTCACAGTGATTTGGACTCCCGAGTGCCGCACCCACCGCATCCCTCCGTGTCCTAACTCCCACCCTCCTCCCCAAATATCATGTTCTTACTACGCATCAAAATGCGAGGAAGAAATTTCAATACCGCGGAGGCCTACGATGCATAAGAACGCGCACAAGAACCCTCGTTAACATGTATCCTGTGCACGTAGACGGAAACAGCACAGCTAGGAAGGCAACGTGCTCTCCCTTCATAACTCCCCCATATGAGTTCCCGCTAACATTCCCGGAGACCAAGGAAAAATTCCCAACGTCGAGAGGAGAGAGACCTACGAGATACATTCCGTTTCAGCAGCACCCTTGTTAACACGGATCCCGTGCACGTAAACGGAAACAGCACGGACTTCGGAAGAGCGAGAAGAGAGACCGGGGAAGAGTGATGTAGGGAGAGAGGAAGGAAAGAGCAGACAAGCAGACGAGGTGGACCAAAGGAATAGGTAAGAGTTTGGAAGCCTTTGTGGAAGTGGGAGTCAGGAGGGAGTGAGGTCAAAGCAGGAGAGGAAGAATGAGAGGAAGGCACAAGCCGGAGATAGAGAGAGGCACGGGGGAAGGAGGATGGTGGGTTGGAGGGGATGAGGAAGATGAAAGCAATCGAATCCCAAGGCCATCTCATCCAGGACCTCCTCCCTCCTTTCCTCCGCCGCCCTAAAACCCTCTCTCGTATCCTCGGGCCATTCGTACCGGGCCCACTGAACGCCAACGCACCAAGCGGCAGCCACCGACACTACACTCGTCTCGACCGTAACCACCTCCTCCCCAACGTAATACCTGTGGCTGGGAGAGTGGCACGAGGAGGAAAACATATTTCACCTCCACAAACACCCGACCGGTTCGCTCGCTCCTCCAAGGGAGTTGGTTTCCCGGCTGTCACCGCGAGTCAGCCCTTCTGGGCCGGTCTTTGAAATCCTGCCAAAGTGCAACTAGAACGTCCCGCGCGACTTTGGGCTCAGGCTGGCACGGCGCGTTATAATAAATATCTAACGCATCCGTCCGCGAGAAATAGAGCAATAAATTGACGCGAGGTGACTAGGCCCTGGTAGAATACATTCCCGGGGGCGAGGAAACTCACTGCATAAGGTGAACCACGTCCGACGCAATTTCGATGAGAAACGCATCAGCGTTCGCGGAAGTGGTCTACCGGCGGATGAAAGAGAGTAAATGAAGACTGTACATAAATGTGTGTGCATGAATAGAGTGGTGTTAGGAGCAGTCATGCGAAAAGGGAGTTCGTTCCCTGATCCCATCTTCTCGACGCCGCGTTGGATAACATTTAATGACACACAACAAGTACGTTCCATTAACAAAACGAAATATTTCTACACAGTTTCATATTTACTACCACTTGCTTTTAAGTCATTCTCTCTTTGGAATTTATACACGGCTTTGAAAATGTATTTCTATAGCCATTCATCCCATTAGGTCATTAAACATTTTAGGTAATTCACTGGTTGAGGTAGGTTTCGGATAGACACAAGCTGCCACAAGGTACAGGAAAAATTCCCTTGACCCTCCTAACAAACATAATACAAAATCCTCCTCTACAATTAGCTCATCTTCAACTCGGCAAACATCCTTCCTTCATCTCGTCCAACATTCATATCTTATTCCTGCTCCTTCCTCGCCTGCTAAGCATTCTCCCCTCTATCACAGTCTTCAACAACTCATTGCAACTCGAAATGCTCTGCATGCATATTTCCTGTCTCCTTTAGATTTCACCCATCAATCTGCTCTCCTCCACTTCTTCATATGTTTTCCTCTTCGTCCACTTCCCCATTTCCATCATTTTCCACACTCACAACTCAAAATCCTCCAAGCTACACCTATCATCCTGCTTCAATGACCATGTTCCGCGCCGTACATAACTACTCTCTGTATCTAAGTTCAAACGAGCCTTTCCCTAACTTCCTTACTCAACGTCCCAGTAATCAGTTCCCTCCTTGTGCAAGCTTCTTTGCCTAACGCAATTAAATAACAAGAATTTAAGTACCACATCGCTTCAAATATACACTGAAAAAATAACTTATAAGATTCTCTAACGTATCTTACACTTTAAATTACTTCAGTGCAGCCACTAAGTTGTCACAACTGAAAAAATAAGCCTAAAGCAACGGAAGCATTAGAAATGTTCAGTAATTTTATCAACGCTAAGACTAGAAACGAGACCAAAATTTGGATGATAGCTACTCAATCAGAAAACAATACGGCAACGATTTATTATTACTGTTAATCTACCCGTTAGAGTATGTTTTGGCTGGAAATACTGACCTACCATCGCTAGACTTCTAAACCTCGCCTAACACGGCAGAATTAATGTAAAACCCTACACTGCAATAAGCCATTCCTCAATTCTGCATCCTTCCTGGCACTCTACCGTACAACATGACTATTCTTTTCCTATCCCATTTCACTTTCCTAATCTTTCCCCCCTCTATCGCAGTCTAGCATTCCATCACCAATCAAATTACCTTGCATTCAATTTGTTGGACACGACGTAATCCAAAAGTAAATTGGAAAACTAAATAATTCAAACCTGATACCTAAATGAAAGTGAGTACAACATCTCGGGGGGGAACCATTACCAGTAGTAACCAAGATTATTACATCTAACGCTAAAACTAGCATAGATGGACATGACTTGCCTTCATTACTCTCTTAGGGGCACCACGATTGACTACAGAAGCCGTCCGCGGCATTCAGGACAAGCAATTTCGTGATAATCCTATGAACTACACCCCAAAACAACAACGTGACGACGGTTACTCGCTCGGAAACAAGTGCAAATCAACCCTGGAGGAAGAACCCCCTCCGCCTTGCTCACCGCCCCGTAAAGCCTCTCATCGCGGGACGCCGGGGCGGAAATAATAAGGATTATCCGAGCGAAAAATACGAGAACACCTGCCGCCAAACCCAGGGAAGAATCGACGTATTGAAAAAAAATAACGTGAGAGGGATCTTTATGGGAAAAAATAATAACTATAAAAGGATGGTCGGTTTTTTTTATTTTCTTTACCTCTTGAGAAGAACTCCGAGAGAAGACGATCCCGTCGCCACAAAAGAACTTTCAAAGAAAAAAACTCGCGACCACAATGCCAGAATAATGGTTTGTTGGAACTCATAGCGCTCGCCCTTTTTCGCTCGACGAAGCCAGACCGTCGGCGGCGATATAAATTGCGCCGGAGGTTCTTTCCTAACCCCCCCTCTGCCGGCCCACTGGGGGGGGGGAGGGTAGAAGAAGAAGGGGGGTGGGGGTTGATAGGGAGTGGGGAGGGGGAGTGGTGATACTGAGGGAAAGGAGTGGAAACGTAGGAGAAAGAAACACGGGGGGCGATGGAGAGGGAGGGAGAGAAAGGGATGAAATGAGGAGGGGAAGTGGAAAAAAAGGGTGGAAGAGACGACGACTCTGGAGAGAAAAGCGAGGCGGGGCGCATGGAATTGGCCTCACTTTCGCGGAGTAGCGCGCCGGGAGACAAACGTCATTGGTGTCCATTCGAAAGGAAACGGATGTACTCAAAGGCGGAGAGTGTCGGAAAAAAGAAGAGGCGGTGCTGAGAGATGGAATACCTTATCCGGTGATGGGCATGGCCTCCCCAGGGATTCTATACAGATGAAGTACGTATATTCCTGCGTTTCATGAATTTCAGGACTACGCCGCCCGCGTCGGTTTGCTCAACGCAGAAGTGAAACACATCTGTGAGGAACTATATTTTTCTGATGTCGTCAAATTTCCTTCAACTGTCTCCTTTTTCCTTTCCTCTCTGTTCCTCACATCGTACCTGTTCGAAGGAAAAGTTTGTCGTCAAGACTAGACTCGAAATCCCTCTTATTGGTCGGGAGCCTGGGTAACATCATAAAACTCTTCGACATAACTAAGGCTTAGGTTGACTTTTCAGAGACATTCTGATAAATCCTTTGAGATCAAAGTGAGAAAAACAGTTCCAATGTAGTACTCAGCCCATAGGATGAGACGATATACCTACTGCAGATGTCAAAGTCGCTTCCGTCTAGAATGCTCAATGCCAACACCGGGTTCCCCTCGGCCCTTACACCGCTAACTAAAATCCTACCCACAGCCAAACATATCAGTTTTGCTCATTTATTCGTGATTATTTTATTTTATTTTTAAAGCATTATTCACATACAGCAGTAGCGCCAATTTACAGTGAAAAATATAACAAAAACATGAAAGAGGACAAAAAGACAATAACAGCATAGCAATAACAACGAGAACCGAGCATGGACCGGGGAAAAATTTAATTTGTTGAAAGGTGGGATAAAGTTTGTTTGGTGAAATTTTTACATGATAAATAAAGACACAGTATCTTCCACAGATACTTTCCCGAGGTATGCACATGTCTAAAGAACTAGAACAGCCAACTAATCCACGGAGGAGCAATGTCTACCTCATTATTCCTGAACTCTTCGGAGGAAGGTTTTCAAGTTAAGGGGCAGAAATTGGTGACCAAAGTTCACCGTACATTTCGGCCTTCAGAACGGACGTAACCACCTCAGAAATGTAGTTTGACAGAAAGAAATACCTTAATGCATAAAAACTCATTTCAACGCCTGTATGACGTAATAACGAAGTTTCCTTCGAAAGAATATAGTACGAGTAGACCTAACAAGACGGGCTTACCTGAGGCAACATTAACAGGTAATTTAACTCAAAGGGTCAATTTTACTCTTTTGAGTTAACTTCCAACAATCAACGACAATGCTAGAGAAAAAATCCTCCATTTTTATATTTCCAAATGAATTTCTTTGGAAGAATGGATTCAGTTTTTCAATAAAAAAATCTTTCCACTACCTCAAAGACGAATTGCCAGGCGAATATAAATAGACTAAAATGTTTTAAGTGGGAACAAATCGCTGGGTTTTGGGGCAATATTAAGATTGGACCACGGGTAGTTCAAGAACATCGAAGAAGATACACAGACGACAAAGTTGGGACAACCCCAAGTAAAAAAAAATGGTGAAGAAAATGCTTATCTTTCTTACTTTTCAGGGCTAATATTCGTACATAATTTACAGAGAAGGCTACAAGAAGATTTACAGGGTGGAAATCCCACACTGCAGTGCATATTTCTAGCAGTTAGGGTAATAACCAGCACATTATATTACTGGATTTGAGTCGGTCCACCTACAGGTTCTAAAAGTATTTTTGACCTATATCCAAAATTTTGCATGATGATGTCGAAATTATTCCACCAGCAAGTATTTTGAAATAATTACTATACTAAAGTGTATCTCCAAGATTTTGCTCCCAAAATTTTAGCTGAGTTGAAGTTTTTCACTAACATCCCGAACCGTCAAGGTTTTCAAATTTAACAACCTCGAATTTTCCACCATTTCATACTTTTCAGCCACGTATACGTATAGAACATGGCGTATTTCTTATATATATCTTGTCGTATCTCTTTTATACTAAACATATAAATACATATATATATATATATATATATATATATATATATATATATATATACATACATACACACACAAATGAGAGAGAGAAAAGAACGATATGCCTAGACGCCCAAAACTCCTATAAATTACGCAGCCAATTCCGAAAAAAATTAAATTTCAGCAAACTTTCGCGGCTCCCACAGAAATAAGAATATTTAGGGGGCGGAGACGGAAAGCAACCACTCACGGAAAATACGCCAACTGAGGAAATTATGCAGGCAAAAACCAATGGGCTCCCCCAAGCGTACGTGTCCAAATCACTGCGGTGTGAAACTAAAACGTTGAACACAAATCGAATCGATGGGAGGGCATGCCAACCCGCGTATTTTACGGATGAAAAGTCTCATGCCGAATAAAAAAAATCAGGGGGTATTTCCGAATGTAAAATGATTAAAAAATGCCTATGAAAGTCAAGGACGGGAGAGCAGAGGTAAAAGAAATACAATGGCGAACGATGTATCCGAGTACCGCAATCGCGATTTTTCACGGACGACATCGAGGTTTCAAAAGAGAATTGCATACACGTTCGCTACTGTCATCAAACCAAAGATTGGCTTGATGGGTGTGGTTCGAGCTCATCTACTTCTATGTCCTATTATATGCGTGCAATTCACATATCCGAGGTTTGAGGTCTGGTTCCGTTCCCTGCGCCGCCTGCGGGTTCCCAGGAAGATCTGCTAATTATCACTTTCACCACCCGAAAAATCAAACGGGTGGTGAAGGAGTCCAAACGTCACCGGAGAATCAAACCCGGGTCCAGCGCTATTATCACAAGGTTACGACGCCGCCCATCGCTAGCGTATCAGATCACATTAACAGTAATCCGAGATGAAATTTAGGGGATTTCGATTAGCATCTTACCATCCTTCTTCCTCGATCCTTATCGATACACGATACTATCGATAAATCCACCCATTCTAGGTGGCAGGTTTTCTCAGGTTTTTCACATCCCCCTTCTTTGTGGGCGTTTTCCTGTCTTCATAACTCAACTCGCTAGGTTTTTCCCACAAAATTACTTCTTGGGATAACTAACTTGAGTCTGCCTAATATTCTCCCCTCTATTACATTCTTCAACATCCCACTGCCGATCAATACGCCCTTCATCCATTTTTTCTGCCTACATAGGATTTCTCCCAATAAACCCCTTTCCTCGCCCACCATCCCTAGTACTTCCTCTTTTGTTTTCCTTTCGGTCCATTTCACCTTCTCCATTCTCATCCACACCCACATTTCAAAAGCCTCCAATTACATCTATCCTCCTGCTTCAATGAGCACGTTTCCGTGCCGTACATCTTTTATGATATATATATATATATATATATATATATATATATATCTCGTAGATCGTAGGCTTTCGCAGCTGTTGAGAGATGCAGAAGTGGTTCTCGGGCTGGACTGCGTGAGAGACATTTTTTGGCTCAACGTTTCTCTCCCGTTGCAGGGAGCGTCTTCAGGAGCGAAGACGGGAGCGTGTATATATATATATATATATATATATATATATATATATATATATATATATATATATATATATATATATATATATAATAAAGTAATCTACTGGTTAAGTTAGGTTTTTGGATGGACACAACTATTAAATAAATATTTTGTGACTCCTAAAAAAAAAACAATCCAGCAACCTACTGTACATCAGGTCACTCTTCATCTCTAAGTACTTCCTTCCTCCCGTCCAACATCCCTATCCTATGACTTTACCATTTTTTCTTTTTCAATATCGCTTTATATTTCCTCTTATTATTATTATTGTTGTTATGTATTCGAAGAAGGATTAAATGAAAAAGGGACCTTATGGCTTCAATTTCGCCCGTATTACGACGTTTATCTATCAATTTAAAAACTCATCACATCGTTTTTGCTTTCAATATCCGACGGTGGATGTTTAGAATTGGAATATATCACACTCCCAAACTTTCATCGCAACACAGTTGCATCATACCTTGAGATATTTCATAGTTTTCCGAAGCTCAGAAATACAAGACGAGACCGACTAAATACCAAAAATCCCATTCTTTTAATCGCAATATCGCACAGCCTTAGAATAGAAACGAATGAATCGAGGCAGAACGGAAATCCGGTGGAAGAATAAAGGGAAGCACTTACGACAACTCTTGTGGCTGGAGTTATTTAAACTCGAGTTTCCGCACTTGGGTCATTATGAATAATTACGCCTCCAATTCAAACTTTTTCAGAATGAAAATTCTAGGGCACGAAGTTGAGTTAAGAGACGTGACCCAGATACATCTCTGCTATTAATTCAGAAGAATTAATGTTTCTTGGAGTGGAATTATACAACTCAACGATAAGTTTAAGCATGATGATACCCACCACTGTGATAAATTAAGAAGCTCGAGATGACGGAAAAAAAAACAGGAAAATGATTCGGTTGGGAGGGCTGGCTAGAACACAAGCCCCAGAATTAGAAACTTGAATTTAAATGTATCAGGCCAGTGCTTCCTTTCGTGCTTCTCGAGCATTTTACATCTAAACCAAAACCATTGCATCGATTGCCAATTCCAAATTAAAATCGGTTCCTTCGCTAGAATTGTTTACACTAAAAAAATGCAATGATTAAAATAATAATCCTAAACTGTCGAAGGGCTTACTTTATATGCTGCGTGCTTCTAAATCTCATGAGAAAGTTTTGCGAATCGACACAGTTTGTTCTGTGGATATGGCAAATTAGAGTAGAGGGGTAGAAGAAGAAATAAATTTACTCAGAAAGAGAGTGTAAAATATTATTTTCTACTATTTGAAGCAAACAAAAAACATATAGAAACCTGCATTACGACGGCCACGATACAAGAAAGAATCACGAGTACACGCCACAGAGGGATAATTACAATTCAAATTACGAGGCCAGTTCAATAAAGCGTGAGCACATAATTTTTATTAAGATTAAATTATGGCGCAAAATTCCTTACTTTGACTGTGTTTTTAGCTGAATACATAATGTGCACGTTCCATAGATATGGTACCGGCATCGCGTCAGCAGCAGCCGTTTCAAGTTGGAACATATTAGGCTTGTCTACAGCATTGATGGAGGTGGCGCAACGCTGCATTGAAATTTTTCTTTCGCCGAAAACGAATCCTCAGCCAAGGCTTATGAACTGCCGCAGGAGACTTAAAACCATCAAATATATTGAGAATTTCATAGGGCGTAACCAACACGTTGATAACAGGAAAATTGAACATTAGACGAGTTTCAAGAAACTGTAATAGTAACTTTAACGGAGTCACCCGCTATGTGTGCATTATAATGCAACCATTTCAGAGAGTAAAAATCATTCGCCATGACCGGGATTCGAAAATAGCCCCCAAATTTTCAGAGTGTAACAGGACGTCTCGGTAGCTTGTTAAGTTAAGGCTAAACCTATACCATGTATACATTATTAATTCCCTATTAACGATACGAAAAAAGTGATTTTATGATCGTCACTTGAGCAGCCCTCGTACACCAACATAAATTCTATAAAAATCTCACATCTCTAATTCGTACGAATGGTCACCAACGTCCGCCTAGCACACATCAACACTCGGTTGAAACTGAAGTCTTCCAAGGAGTTATTATGAAATGATCTACTTCAGATTTCAGATCTACATTTCAGATTTCATGATCTACTTCAGCATTAAAGTTGTGTATTTGAATTACAATTAAAGATTTAAAAAATTAATTTTCCACTGAATGAAAAAACTGTCAAGCTACGAGTAAACTCGTAAAACCCAGGTCTCCATGCATTTCACCACCGTCATCATCTACGATTATTATGTAATATCTCGAAAAATAGCACAATAGTCCAAAATTAAGCACTGTTTTTTTACGTCCAGTCAAAAATTGAAACATTAATTTGATCTTAGAGAAGGATTAATTTGACTGGCGCGGATCAACCCCCGACTTTGGAAATCGCAGACACGAATCCGCATTATTTTCGCTCATAGTTTCAGTGAACAATTGTTGACGGCATGACGGATTAGGTCTGACGCTCAAAATAACCGAATAGAAGAAGATAAAACTAATTCGATGGAGGTAAAGAGTGCGCAGCGCAAGACATATGAGGTGGTTGCGATAGGAAATAGAGCGGCGGAGTAAATGCGAGTGACCCCCCCCCTCACTACCCTCACCCGGAATAAAGAAGCGTGGGGAAGGAGAAGCTAGTGGGGCGGAAAGAAGAAATTTTGGCGGTGGAAGAGCCGAGGGAGAGGTCGGGGAGCGGGGAGAGGTGGACTACTGTGTGTATACTCACCGCCCACGGGAGCATGGGAAGGAAATGAAAAGGGAGAAAAGAGAGGGATTCTTTTGGAAAGGAGCCGGTGGTGTGGGTGGTGGTGCGGTTGAAGCGAGCGAGGGAGATGGGGGAAGAGAGAGGAGGGACCGCCCCTTCCCATCCAGCCATCCCGAGGGAGATGCGCCGGTGCCTATCTCTTTGTGCCCCTCCTCCCGTCTCAACCCCCGTCCCCCCCACCCACGCACACCACGCCAGGCCCTCCGCAGAGAGAGGGCAAGTCGAGCGAGAACGAAAAGGGAGGAGACCTTGCGGAAGAGGGAACAGACTCTCTCTCTTATGTGCCAAGACGAAGAAGATATCGGGGAAGAGGAGTCGAGGGTCGAAAGAGGGCGAAAATAGGGAGGGAGGAGTGAGGTAAGAGGGGCCCTTTCCCGCCAGGCACGCACGCACACACTCTTGCGCACCCGACCCGAGGAGCGCACCGACGAAGGTGAAGGTGCGGGTGTGCACGTGATGGCTTTGGGAAGGAGAGGCGCTCTATGGCAGCCGACCCACCCATCTCTTCTTTGACTCACCCAGCTGTTTTTGGGTTAAATGTAAGTGGGTGGACGCGGTGGTCCCAATTTCGCCCTAATCGGGACGCAGAATCGATCAATCCCACGCCTCGATGGGCAGTAATAATAAGAATCGCGGGAGGAATCGTCTGAGCGGAAGACAATATTGTAGCCGTACGATCGAAATTCACAACGAGAAAAAATTTCTATGCGACGTCAAAGAGAACAAAATGCACCTAAATTTGGCTGAACGTAATGTCAAGGGAAGCAAATTGAATGTTTGAGAACCTTAAAAACTTAAGCAAAATTTTTCTTTTCACCGTGGCCAATTAATTTTGCACCCAATCCTGTCAGGACCTCTCATCTCATTAACATCTCTCATCGCGTCAGTTTTCACGACAAATTATATTACTTATACTTTTAAATATCTCGTTTAAATACTCTTTGGATATTAATTACTGGATACAAATTTTATTAAATGTTATAATCCCCCTAAAATTGTACGCATATAATCATTTGTTACTGTGAGTTTAGCTCTGGTTTTACACGCCAGCATTATTTCAATACCGGGGACCCGTTTCTTAAAAAGAAGTAAATCATTAGATCCTCTATTAAGGAATCGCACGCAAGAGCCGGGGATGGTGTATGTCGGGGAGACAGTACGAGGATGATGGACACGCAACAACTAACCATCGATCGATACAATTCTAAGCTTCAACAAACACGACAAATATACAATACAACAATTTCAAAGAGTAAAAATCATTCGCCTTGACCGGGATTCGAACCGGGATCTCTCGATATCCGGCCGAGTGCTTTAGCCAGTTAAGCTACCGAGACGTCAAATTGTTGCAATGTAAGGCACACGTATCGGGTGACTCCGTTTAAGTTACTGTTGCCGCATCCCCCGTAGTTTCTTGAAACGACAAATATATCCAAACAAACGACGATGAGGACATATTTAGGGTTATCTCATCCGGGCTCCAATGACGCGAAATTAAACAAAATTGAATGAAATAAATGCAATGTTTTGCACATTGAAATCATTTCCGTTAATTTTTTTTTTAATATTTGACCACTCTAAACCACAAAACCTTCCGTTTGGACACATCCTCCCGACTGAAATTTTCCGCCGCGTAGAGTTGTTCATTACAGCCGAGAAAGATTAATTGCACATTTTGTGGTCCACTGAATATCATTCAATATCATTAAATATCTGAATAATATAATATAAAATAATTTAGAAACCGGACAAATAAATGAAAACATCAACGTTTACCGGGACAAAAATGAGATAAAAAATTTCTATTCCGCCATCTCTCAATCGAGAGTGTCTACGAGGGGGCAACCCGATGAAATAACGTAATTATTAAAAGTGTTAACATGGAAAACACTACTTCTTTTACCTTATGAACATCTTTAATTGAGATCTACCGTAACCCAATTCTTAAGGTAATTTTCTACTGCAGAGGAATGTAAAGGAGACACGGTAATCCAGTGGGTATAACGCTTGGCTACGGACCAGATTGGCTGTGGGTTCGATCCGGGTGACACCTCTGGATACCCTGTTTCAACTAAGCTGTGTGATTTTTCAGGTACAAGGTCTTCCTAGGAAACTATAGGTGGCGCAGGGAAACGAACTGCCTACCCTGGTGTTTGAATTTCACACGCCTTTCAGCAGGGTGCTAGATGAGCTATCCCTCACCCATCAAACCCACCTTGGGGTTGACAATTGAGGTTTTTTGGGGAATGAAAAAATAAAATTTGCAGGAGTAGGATTTCGAACGCATACCATTGCGTCAAACTATTCAACAGATTTGGCGCGTATTCAAAGATTATTAGATTGTATTTATACAAATAAAGTACATCGATATTTATTAAGGTATGCAACGACGTTAAAACAAAAATTATCAAGTGTCGTTACGCGAGTAATCTGTTACAAAACCCATATTTACTAAACAATGACAGTGAAATTAGAATCTCCGGAGACCAACGGCTAAAATACATGCAATAGTATTTGCACCATGGATGTTTTAGGCAGTAGGTAACGATAAAAAAGTAATTTCATTCAAGAAAACTTCAGCTTTCTCCGTAAGCATTTCCTCCACAGACTCAGCCAACTTGCACAAAATTATTCGGTGTGATACCTAAGGCTCGCGTGCTAAACCTTCGCCGACCAAAAATACGCTTCAACGTTAATGGCAAATCCTTTTTAGGCTTGCGTGCGAAATTAGATAAGAAAAGAATTTAAAATAATTTTCGCGTGACACACGGAGATCCAAATTTATACCCAAATTATTGTGAGGGACATTAATTGGTCAATTAGCGATAAACTCGGTCCACACGGAACCGGTCAAGATTGGTCGATAAAGTTTGATTAACCATTTATTATAATGTTTTCGGGAGCAGTCTGACGAGTTAATTGATTCCAGTCACAATGCTCTGAGCTAAACCGGCCGCAAATACGAAATACTTCCCACGCGCGCTACTGACCCTTAATCTTGTTCCGTAGTTTTAGATCTTCATTTGCCATCACAATGAAATTCTATTACACGACTCCGGGAATACGGCCCTCCACCTCCCCCAGTTGTTGCAGTGTCGGAGTAGCAATATTTAACTTAAGAGGCTAAAATAATTTGATCAGTCGATACAATCAAAATTTAATGGTGTTCATCATTCGCAGTTCTTAGTTGTTAAAATTAAGGGGGTGGCCAAAAATCCAGGTTCCAAAATTAAGATCGGTTAGTCCAGTTCATTTAATGTCCAAATGTTCATGACTTTGGCACTTATAATCAAATATAAATAAATCATGTAATAGCGTGATTTATTTTGTTGTACAATAATTGCAGCAGGCTATTATAATTTCTTCCGTTAACACATCCAACAAAAAAAGCGTTATCCCATTCACTATATCTTAATGATAGAATTCATAAATCACATGTTTATATCCATTTTGCAGACAAAAGAGTGGAAACGATGATTCGTGCGGATATTAATACACGTTTAATCATAAATCATCCCGTCCAGTCACTGAAAGCCGACAAGGAAAATTAAGCTACCATTCAATATTTAAAACGGAATATGTACATAAAAGAGATAAGTGATTCTTACCGTCGAGAATAAGTGTACCCCTAAAAATTTCTAAACAAGTTTTATACTCAGAAGCCTGAACTGGGACTATTCCCATGTTGCAGTAAGCCTCAACAAACATCGGATAATCTAGGCACACGAAGAAAAGGATATAATTTATAGCTTTAAATACTTTTATAATAACTCAAACTTTTTAATGTTAGATCTAAAAGTTAGGATGGTGAACAATATGTTTTTCAGCATCAAGTTTTATTAAGAATTTTATCCAACTCATCTAAAGATTACTTTTAGATTTGTTTTTACATATACCGGATGATAAATGTACGCATTTCAAGCGGCATATATAGGGCGAATACAAGATACCATACCAATTTCAGACTCGGACAGTAACAGGAAGCCAGGGTGCATCCGATAACTTACCTGTGAAAATAAAAGAAATAGGATATTATAAAACCAACACCTTAAGTATTCACATAAAATTCACTTTGAAAATTGTATCGAATCCGATGGGCAGGCATTGGTTATCGTGTAGTCTTCGCAGAATTTCCACCGAGTCAGCTGTCGATGGATGTGATGGGACGGAGCTGACGAGTTTTCGATGACGGAGTTAGTCATCGAAACATTGGCAGCTGACACCCTGACCAGGTGGGAAAACCCGCGAAGGCTTCACCAAAATCGTTCGCCGGGAAGAAAACAAATCTCACATTGTTCATCGTAACCAGAAAATGATTCAAGAACTATTGTGACGGTACATGCATACCAAGAGTAAAACAGTGCCATACTAAGTAACCCGTTTTGCAATGTTTTCTTAGCGAAAAGCATGTCTCATAGCTCAAATCCCACCAAACGCACACGCGAATGATAGATGGCATAAAGAAAGACTTGAATTTGAATGTTTCTCCACTGATGTGAAGTTGCACCGGAGTGCAGAGCGTAACGCACTAACAGCTCAATACAAAATGCACATTAATACACAATGGATGAATATACCCTAATGGAGACGTCATGGTACGTATTTAAGATATAAAAATGATTGCAGCACTATAAGTACAACTTAAAGACCAAGAAGAGAATGCATTACAAAATCACACGAGCATTCGGTCGATCCAAGTGTAATAAGATAAAATTCTTATTGTATTCTTCGACATCTCATTTCCCATTACGATATATTTCCCCCAGCATGTGCCGCTACTGAATGGAATATCCCTTTGCGGCATTAACACATGGAGTCTACACACTTAAACATACGGTCTCCCATATTTCGCTTGCTTTCAGGGGTATCAATCACTTCAATTCCTGAACGAGACAAAAATTCAGTCTTTTCTTACATTTATACACGCTGTTATGATCACCTTAATTAATTCTTCTTTATTAGCACTTCCAGGAGGATTTTCAGAAAAAGTTCGTGAGAGAGTGAGGGTTTTTGGACACGATCCAAATGTCAGTCCCGAGAGATCCTTGTTTGTGGCGATTTGATTTCCCGATCCTCACAGGGCCTTCAAAAGGAGGGCGAGCAGACGTAATATAGAAGTCACCGTTAACCAACGAAAAACTAATTTATTCCAGCGCAGACGAGCGTTCCCCATTTAGTTTTATTAGCAGGAGGAAGAGTCCACCAGGCAGACGGATCGTCTGGAGGAAACCTGAATGCGATTACGTGCTCGTATGACGCGTGCCATTATATTCATTGACCGCATTACTTCTTTCGGAAAAAAATAAAAATTCATAATTTATCAGCTCCGATTAGTTTCTACTATACTATACGTCATACCATCCAACAAATGTATTACTAACCCCGTCGTAATACGGGAGGACAAATTATAAAAATAAGATTGGAGAAACCACGAGTAGAACCGACAGAATATGATGTCATTTTCCCCGCGAAGGGTGAGTGATTAGAATAACTGAAAACGACAGCGATAGAAAATTAAATTTATTCTCAGTTGCCAAATACGTTGTCATCATTTTGCCGAGCGTTTTCACTATTGTACTTCTTATTAGCAGCTCGTCTCGAATACTTGGATAAGTATTGCACATTTGATTACCGTAGTGCACGTAGGTGATGTTAAAATTATTTCCATTATTTGACATAATTATTGGTAACTAAAACTTAAGCAACAATTAACTTTGACGTTGCAAGTCTAGGGTGTCTAGGGAGTCACTCCCCTCCACACACCGCCAAGGTTGGTTGAGTGGTGCCCTGCAAACAGTTGAAAGTCTTTCCTGATTTTCAACTAGAGTAATACCGTCAGCTAGAAACATTATTAACACATCACTTTAAATTTTGACAACAATAAATTAATTATAATTTCACACCGAACCAACCTATGACGAATTCTAGAGTTCGTTTTTCTGAACTAGGTCCTCTCGCTTAAGGTGAAATTCGCATAAGTTAGCGAATATTGTTTGATAAGACGCAAACACAAAAGGGATGACTTTCAATAGCTACCATATCTTTCTGGCTCGGTTGTATGCGTGCGCTGTTCGACGGAATATCGATTCCGAATCCCGAAACCGATCTCTTCTTTTCGTCACAAGGATTGTTTCCATGGTGCCATCGGTCGGCGTGGTAACCTCCAAGTGAGTACAGCGTTCGGCTAATGACCAAGGTTCCTTGCGTTCAGATTCCGGCCGACACCATTTAAAACCTCCAGTTCAATATCCAAGCGGTGTGGATTTTTCTGTCATAATATCATCCTGGGAAATCAAACGGTAGAGATATTAGATCTCCTACTCTGAAAGGTTGAATTTCCCAACCCGTTTAGGGCTTTGTACGAGATGAGCTCAACCCTCACTAATAAAGTCAACGAAACTCTTATTTAATTTTTAACAGTAGAGAATAAGTTCAACTCGAATCAATTCCGCATGAATGACGCATGAAATTCACACATCAGGAGATTGTGTCCGTTCTTTTCCCCATGACACCTTTCTATTTCCCATGCAGTTCCTACAGCCAGACAATTGCATCCCTTGGATTTCCACGTACATTGTTCTACGAAGGCTTAACTCCAAATATGAACCCCGTATAATTCGGATAGTAACCGAGCGCTCATTCTACTGGGCTGACACGCCTGCTTAGGTTTCGTGCTTCGATAGTAACTCGGGGGCTTGGCTTATTCCGAGCTTAATGTACATCATCGAATTAGATTCTCATAATGTTTCAAATAAATTCGCCCAATTCATACCTTAGGGGGAAGTCTTAACATAGCTTCGAATTGATTTTTTTTCCAGAGGTTTCCACCCCCGATTAAATAATTACAGTGTGACGCTTTCTGAATCTTTCACGGACGTTTTTCACGAGCAGGGCGAGTGACGAATCACGGAATGAACACGGACACCGTAGCTAATGCCTATGATTTCCACCACGCAAAACCATGCCGTCCACTCGAAGCCGCGGAAGAGAAAGGAAAACAAATAACAAGAAGCCTTTCCCCGACCTGACATCATCTAGAGGAGAAGGATCTCACATCCTCGCCTCCTGGCACTTTTTTATCCTTCCTTCCTTCCTCTAGACCACCCGGCAATGGAGAATAAGACATTAATCACGCCGGATGAGGGGACGTTTCTTAAGCAATCCCCGAGGACGGTGATGGGAGGAGCTTATGATACCTTGACGAGCCATGGTAGGTGGGGAAAAATTCCACTGAATTGTGGAGGAGCAAATAAGTGGATCTCGCAGGCCCTGCAGCATAAGTAAGCGATGCTGGCGATTGTCGTTTACCTGCGTGAAATATATTCATCTCATATTGATTCAAACTGAAAATCATAATTGCGATTGTGATAATTGTGATTGAACGAATACCATTCACGCCAAAAAAAATTCAAAATTTTGATAATGGCGCCAAATCCTCCAATGAATTTCGTTTAACTTTAATTGCAGTACATCGGATCAAATTTGTATTGCAAACAAACATTTACGAGTACGTTGCAACCAAACCGCAACTATGCAAACGCCACGCAGAAAATTGAACGATATTCTAAATGGACGTACCTGGATACGGGCAAATTAGCAAAAAAAATACAATCAAAATAAAAATTAGAAGTAATAATTGTTTAAAAAAATACGAAAACTGGAAAAATATCTTTATTGAAGCCCTCTAAAAAGTTACGGGCAAGCGAAAATTTTAGTCGTACGAAGACGAAGTAACCGGTTGCACACGGCCAATAATAATTAACAGTAAAATAAAATCATGTGCAAATATTTACATTCAAGTATTTCTGACAACCCAACCCGATAATGGACAATTTTTGAATATGGAAACGAGGTCGAGTGAGACTTTTAATCGACATCAATTCCGATTCCACAGCTACGAGAGAAAAGGGCATTAATTAATCACCTCGGGGGAACGCGAATGCTTCTTAAGCAATTTCGAATGGCTAGGATGGAAGGGGATTACGAGATATCGAGGGGGGAGGAGGATATGGAAGGAGACCAGGGAGGAAATATATCCACAGGATGAGGGGAAATAAGAAGCGGATTCCGCAGACACTGCATGAACCTCTTTGGGGAGGGAGGCGAACGTGGGGGGGGGGGGGGGGGGAGGGGAGAAGTGCAATCCGGCGCGAGAGCTCATCCACGCCGCCCCATCTCCCTCCATTGTTTCGCGATTTTCAAGTGGGGGTCCTCCATTCCGCTCGCATGCTCTCCTTGAGAGTTGAGGCGGACAAAAAAAATAAAGAACGGAGCACAAGAAACGCCCGAGCAGGAGAGGATGGGAGCAGCGGAGGCGGGAAACAATGAATGGATGGTCGTGTGGACACGTGTTACTGGAGAGTATCTCATTGCACCGGGGGTCATCAGAGCAGGAGGGCGAGAGTGAGAGAGAGGGAGAACCGGGACACGTAGGGAATTTGGAGCTGGGGAAAAACGCAGGAAGCGCTCTCGACCAGCGTACGGTCGGCCGGTAAGCAGGGGCTGGGAGGAACAGGGAGGATGGGGAGCACGGGGCGTCTGGATATCACAGCTGCGGCCGCACCCCAGTCGGAGCAGGTCGACGCGGTGGTGATCACGGTCACTCCACGAAATTTCTCACTTTCACCGGACGCTTCAGACGCTCCCCTGACTTCCCAGTGGAGGGTCACGCCATTAGGGTGCCCTGAAAAATGCGACGCTGTTTCAACGGGAAAGAGTACGTCAGCAGAAATGTTAAGACCAAACTATTGGAAACGATAAACATTCAAATTGTATTGTGTTAAATTGCATCCAGTTTCTAATGATAATAATAGTGCTTCTATTTCATCAAGAACACCTAGGACCCACTCACATTTAACCCCATCACAAATACGAGTATTATTACAAATAATTGTATCATTAACGACTAAGATCACCAAATTCAATCCCTGAGGGCACTGAGGAAACTCACCAAGGCGGGAATGGAAACCGAGATCTCTGGATTATCATACGACGGGGAAAACCTACCGCCACCACCTTGCCACAATAAGAGTTATTTGGAGGGACTATTAAAATCGGTAAATTTAATTGGTAAACTTGTGTGTGATTTTAAATTGTATCGATATAAAAACTTCTCTCCAAACTCATACCATGTTTCTAAAATAAATATATGACAGTTACAGAATTCATTCATACCGCGTCTTCATTCCTTACATAGAGTTATCCAATCATGTAGCTATAATTGTATCTTGAGAACCCGCAGGAAAATATTTCAAGGTATTTTAATATGCTATTGAAGGGACTTGAATACATAGTGACCTGTCACTCATATTACGTTATCCAGAAATACACTTACAACAAAGACTGCGAATAAGCCCAAGTGTACTTATAAAAATCCTAAAAATAGCGCGGAACCCTACCTTTTAAGAAATACAGAAGCGTAAAACGGAAATAAAACTGTAGAATAAACGAGAATGAGAGAGGATAAGAATTAAACTGCATGGCAGAGAGGTTAGGAACTAATGGGCTACGTGTAGTCCAACATTGTCCAAATGTATCATTCACTCTACTGGGGAATTTTAATAGTTTTAAGGGAGCTTTAAAAAGTTACCTCTACATGGCAGATTAATTAGGCAATGAATGACATATCGGAAATTTAATTCATCAGGATGTAGGATGAAAAAAAATACGACTTCGGACCAGGTTAAAATACTGGTTTATCTTCGTTACCACCAGAATTTACATGTAAAAAAAACAAGTTTTCATTTGCCTAGTTTTCTTTGAACTTCAAAAAGAATATAATAGAGAAAAAAAGGTCCAAAAATGTCAACAGCTATATTAACTCTTAAATTGCTTTCTAAGAGAACGATGAAACAAAAATACATTAACATTACCACGCCTAAGCAGAAGCAGTTCGTACTACTTGCTTCAAAAATCCCATATAAAACTGTGCTACAGGGGAGGGCCTTGGGCAGAAGAGATAGTGCGAGGAATAAAATAAGAATGTTGGGCGGGATGAAGGTTAGGCAAAAAATATACAGAATTAATTAAGGATATTGTGGTACGGGGGCATCAGGCTCTATCTAGAAAGGCGAGGATTAGAAATGCAGCTTTTCGGATAGTTATACTAATACTAACCTATCCTAAGCATACTCGTTATACTCGTAATAACTTATCTTAAGCAATAGGCTATCTTAATGATAACAAAAGAGTTTTGAGCCGTAACCAGAGTAAGAAAGAAGCCATCCTTCATCAGGAAAGCTTAGCTGCTTCAAGGGAATTAAATTTATGATATGATGAATGACGGAGGAATGGACAAAAAGTCGCGTGTAACTTAACCCACGTGGAAGGAGTGTGAGGGGAGGTCAAATGACGGAGTGAGGGAAGGAGGATAGCGGGAAGTGTTGGAATTTAAGGGGAGTTAAAGGCCGGAGGAGTCCCCTTCCGTGAAGGGGTGAGGGACGAGTCGAGAGCCACACTTGCGACGGGAGGCCAACGGCAAGTGGAGACGAGGGCGTGTTCTTCCTTGAAGAGAGCAGGGGCATCATCACGATTCCGAGTGGAAGGGGAGGGGAAGAAAAAGATCAAGCGCCTCGGGGAAAAGGGGTGGGACAAATCCTCAAAGACAATAGTCTAGCGGGGATTGCGAGCGAATAAACGTGAAGAATTGAAACAATGGAACCGGCTACTCGAACTAATTTCACCCGCGGGAATTTCAACTTTTCTCGGTCGGTCGCTAATGGAGACACAACTTCGAACGTATATTTGACTCAAACGATGCTAACAGAGCTACAAATTACACCGGGAAAATGAATTGTCTAATTTTATGGGTTCGGGTGGGCGGAGATTCTGAGCCCAAAAGCTCATTTTGCCGCCGGTAGAATTTTGCCAGTCGGGCAACAAGAATTAAAACAGGTTAACCAATTGGAACAGAAGTTCTCTTAAGCGTTAAGGCACTTAAACGATAGAAAAAAATTCTTGGCTTTCATCTTCGCGGTAGCCAAGTTGGGAAACGTTGGAAACGCAAAGATTCCTAATTTGGAAAAGTAGAAATCACTCGAGTCTATTGCTCTCACCAAAGGAAAAATCTTAGCGCAGCATTCCATTGGTATGAGGGGCCATTGCGATAAGTTAAACTGAATTCACTACGGAACCGATCATCAGAGGGATACATTCCCCCCACAATAATCAAGACCACAACAGTAGAAAGCATAATTTACGAAACAAGAATCAATCCTAATGGCAGGTGGTCTAGTACCCCCTGCCACACGCCCTCGCGGTGGCTTACAGGTAAAGAAGAACACACGGTAGGTAGAGCGTTCGGCCACTTAACGGAAGACCGTGTAGAAATCCTGAAGAATATACACACACCCTCCCCCAGTTTTACCCAAGCTGTGTGATTTTTTGAACGCCAGATCTTCCACGGAAACCGAAGACGACTGAGAGAAAGTAACTGACCTACTACCCAGGTGTACACGTATTTCACACTAGGTAGGACTCAATATGAAGTCACCTCTACCCTAATAAAACAAACCAACACCAAAGGGTTGCTTACGGTGGCTTTTCCGGAACGTCAATCTTTAAGAGGAACGAAGTACTAAATTACAGTAGAGGGATAAAATATGTACTTGCGTGAACTACCCAAGGTACACCTGTAAATGCATAGTTCTTTTATGAATTTGTAGGTAAACAATTAATACTGGCTTAAAAACGTTTTTAACAAATTGAAAAATAAAACTAAAATGGCTTTTAATGAAAACCTAATTTGGAATAACGTCAAAAAAATGGAGGCCAAGAAAACATTAAAATTAATTTCAAATTTGTAGAACAAAGACGACATCATTAACAAATCAGCATGAAAGTTAGCACATAATGTATACGAGTACGTTGAGACTGATGATTTCCATGTTTTCCTTTAGTGTTTTATCCGAAGAAATTATGCCCTATTTCCATGAACCTTCCAACAACTAATAAGTACTCCTTTCGTTGCAAATAAAAACTCTACACGAACCCAGCAACTTCGAGAATACGTTCCAATTTTACAGTTACGAAAAAGAATATTCGAAAATACAGTGGATCTGGTTGGTGAAGAACCTTGAGACCTGGTTTCCCACTCTGAAACAAAGTTTTTGATTTTATTTATTTCGTCCTCTCTTGTGGTGAATGCAAGCCAGACAACTATCGATGGCAGGCATCTTAGATAAACATATTTTAAAAAGCATTAGTGAAATTTTTAAAATGAAGCGTTTCGTAAGGCTCGGAAACTTGAGACGCTGAGACAATAGGATGAAAGTATACTGGAGGTCCTTGAGAGACGGGTGTGAAGAAGACCGGAGAAAATAAAACGGACGAAAAAGAAAACGAACGACAAGTTTTAGATATGGTATTGAAAGAGAGACGGCTGTAGGGAGAAATTCGAAGAAGGCTGATAAAGCGGGGTTATAGGGAAGAAAATGAAAGTACTAGTATTATGGATGGAATAAATGGAATTAGAAAGTATGCAGAGATGAAGAATGGATTGTTTTCATATTCAGCATGAGACTTGAGGATATTTTATGTCACGTTAGTTAGGACTTATTGTGTGAAGTACTGTGTGTAGTGCCATTTTCATCGAAAACCAACACCCAAACCCGGTAGACTACTGGAAAAAAACGGAGATATTCTACTTAGTAAGTACTTCCGTGAAAGAAAAAGACAGCGTTATCAGTGGTCTATCTCGAGTTTCCACTCCCGTCAACCTCCCTTCCCTCCCCCGCCACTCACGAAATCTCAATCACCGTTTAATTATGCGACAAAATCGCACCGGCACCGCCGCGGCACGCGGAATTCTTGTTAAAATTCCGCCTTCCCCCCACCCCACCCACACTCCTCGAAGCAGTACGCGCTGTCGAACCCGCGAGGAGGAACGAGTGGCGGCGCGCCATTGTCCGGGGACCCAAGGAAATTGGCAACGAAAAATAAAATCAGGGACCCCGAACGCAAATTACAACACCATTCGACGTCACCCGTGTCCGGGGGGGAAAGGAGGGAGAATAGGGGTTGAGATACTTTTTGTCTCTCCTCCTCTCTTTTTTTTAGCGACGGGGAATTGTTAACGGATCGAAAAAAATATACACACGCACACGTTGACAGAGCCGAAGGATCGAATCGAGGAGGGTCAGGAGAGGACGAAAAAAAATAGAAATAATATTCGGGTGGGGAAAAAAACGGCACAGGATTCTTGGAGGCGTTCCGAGGGGTGCCGGGGGAGGGGGTAGGTTGGAAGGGGGTCGGAGAAAGTAAATTTCACACGCACAAGCACGCACAAACGCGGACGGAGGACCGAGAGAGGCACAAAACGCGCACCCTCTTCGGCACGAACGGAAGTCGAAGCGGCGGGAAGAGAGAGAAACACAATTACCATTTCAAAATCGGAAAAAAAATCAAGCCACGCGTGAAGAAAAAAATACGTGAACTTGACCGCTTGAATTAAAAAAATATACATATATTTTAACATATACGAGTATATACATAATATTCTACGCTGAAAAAGTGTTTTTACCTTCCCACCCACAATTCCAAACCCGACCCCTGGGCTCATACTGAGAGCACTTTTGGAGCGGTTCGAAAAACACAAACGAGCTCGAGAAAATAAAAAGAAAACAAATGGATAAAATTTAAAAAAAAAAACACGCGACGAATGAAATAAAACCGCGCGTGAGAGAGAGAGATGGAGGAGGAAGAGGAGGGGTTGGGGTTGGAGTGAGGAAACAAAAAACATCCAAAACGCACCTCGAATCGCTAATTTCAGTTGATGGACCAGAATCTTTCTCTCGAGGGCGACCGCGGTGTTGGTTGAGCGGGTATGTGGGTGGCTCCGAGGGAGGGGGAAGAAAAATAAAACGTGTTAAGGAGAGGTAGTTTCGGGGAAAGGAGTGAGGAGGACCGGTGGGAATGAGGGAGAGAGAGAGAGGGACGTTTGGATAATGGGAGGAGGACGCAGAGGAATGGAAAAAAAATTTTAAATAAAATTTTAAATACGAAGGGAACGTGGCGAGGAGGAAGAGTGGCCAGGTGAGCTTACGTTGAGGGGAGACGAGGAAAATGGCTCGTAGGTGGAAGGAGTGACTTCGGAGGGTGGAGGAGATGATAGGTAAGGAGTTAAAGAAAAAAAAACAGCGAGGTGAAGAAGAGGGGGGACGAGAGGAAACGGGAAGAAAAATAATGACGAAAGTGCGCGGGGATTGAGGAAGAGGGGGATATCTGCAGAACAATGCGGAATTGAAGAGAGCGTGGTAGAGTGGGAGGGGGGAGACGGCATAAATTCCCCGAAGAGGGAATGAGAGAGATGGAGGGGAGAAGGAGAAGGCACGTGAGCAAGAGTGGAGGGGCCCAAAACAGAGAGAGAAGGGGTGTGAGAGCGAGAGAAAGGGTCGAAGAGTACGACGGAGGGAGGGGGAAGAGAGAAAATAATGCACCGTGGAAACAAAAGGTTATATTGGGAGAAAGGGTTGAACTGGTGATGGGAGAGAGGAGAGGGCGGAAGGCCACACCACCGGGAGGGGGGAGTGTGCGGAGAAAGTAAAGCGGGGATAGCGTAAGGGTGAGCGCGTATGGAATTTAATGAGCGGAATGGAGAGATAAGGGGGGCAAGGGGTGCGCTGGGGGCGAAGAGAAGGAGGCGGCGACCTCCTGGGGCGGGGCGGGTGGAAGAGGAGACCCCGGGGGGGAGGGGGGGGAGTAGGCGCGGAGGGCGAGGAGGAAGAGAGAGAGAGAGAAAGAGGGAGAGAGAGAAAGAGAGTTGGAGAGAGTGCGGGGTAAACACCCGAGAGTGCGCAAATACGCCCAGAGTCGGGCGATGTAAATAATGGGATTAAAAAAAAATGAAAACTCTTCGTGAAGCAAGAACACAGGTGTCACTTGTGTGCTCGAGGTAGGGAAGAAAAAAAAACGTACACCCACACACGCACACGTTTATAAACCCTATTCCCACACACACACACACACACACACACACACACACACTGCTACGTCGAATCGTCAACTTAACGCTGCGAGGGGAAAAAATACACACGTACACAAGTGAATCACGCTCTAGCGGAGACGTTTGCGTAGTTTACGTATTTTGTTCCCCCTTTTTCTTTTATTTTTGCTTCACTTCCACAATTGAAAAGCATATTCCCCCACGACCATTCCCTCCCCCCCACCCACGAGAGCTAGGGAGGAGTGGTTGCCGTTCGGCGGTCGTGGCGGACGGGGAGGGAAAGGAGGGTGTGTGTGTGGAGGGGATCGAATGCGAAAAACTGTTTACGGAAGTTGAGAATACAAAAAAAAATTTTTTTACCCGTAACCTCCCCCCTCGGGGCCCCGAAACATAATATGCACAACACGGATATATGTATATATAAATCACACACACACACACATGTATATGTGCACACTTCAGTTTCGTTAAAACTTTTTCGATGGTTTACGAAGTTGTTCTGAAAAAAAAATATGAAGAGGGAAGGACGCCAAGTCGCTGAAATTTTCAGAAGTTTCAACGAGTGGCGCAGGCGAGCGGGCGGGGAAAAGAGACGAGGCTGAGCCAATTAAGTAGCGGCGGAATGGATCCGCACGGTTCGTTGCCAACCACTCGCTCCCGCCTCTGAGGGAAAATAAATAAAATCAATGCAGAGGGCATCACCGCTCCGACGACGTCGTAGTCGTCTCGATGGCGACCCAAGAGCCACCGCGCCAAAACCACACACACACAACCTTCACCCTCATCCCTCTCACCACTCCATCGCCCCATATTGATTTCAGGTAACGTGACGTGCATAATTTCTAATTAAAAACGAATGACGAACCTCTGCGACGCGAGTGCACTCGGATTAAATGGAGTGCGCTTGCTTTCAATGGAGGACAGAGTCCAGGGGATCGGGGCTGCGGGAGCGAATGGGCTCACCATCCCGAGAGAGGAGGCCCAGGTTCGAATCCCGACGGTGGCAATGTTTTTGAAATCCGATGGTATCCCAGTGCCGCGTGGAGAGCACTTTATCTCCCCCATTAACGTGGGAACTTGCGATACGCAGCGCAGGTGTACGGGAAGGGGTAGCTAAACGCCGGGTGGGCGCATATCATTCGAGAGGGGAGGAAGTAACCGAAAACCTATGCAATTCAAGCAAATGATATTAGCCTAATAAACAGAATTCAAGCATAACAGTATCCAAGATCCAAAATACGAGTATTGTACTCGTATTATCACTCAGCCAAACGACAAGACAAGACTTAAGAGTGGACATGAATCTGTTGACGAAATGGGAAATTAGTGGGATGGTATAAAGAATAATGCAAAATGCTGTGATACCTCTTTATGCCTGAAGGGTGTCATACGTTGGAGTACCTACAGTAGTACTTCGATACAGTAATTATCATATTCCTCAGCAGAAAATGACCTCTTTTGAGATTCTATGGCAGAGAGCATCTTAATAATTCACCTATAAAATCCGACTTGTGTTGGGGCAGACCTCGGTCCATCAAAAGGGAAGTTACAGATGATAACTCCTTGCGAGCTTTCCTCAGGGAGTTAGTGTCGAAACCGAGTTTCTCCTCCCTTCTTTCGCCCCCTAAAGAATCCCCCCAGTATCAACTATCACCCATTCCTAATATCTCATCCAGCGATGCTGGTGGCCGCTTCCCT
The DNA here is from genome assembly GCA_037158775.1 of Hetaerina titia. Classification (NCBI taxonomy): domain Eukaryota; kingdom Metazoa; phylum Arthropoda; class Insecta; order Odonata; family Calopterygidae; genus Hetaerina; species Hetaerina titia. The sequence goes on along the minus strand of CM073775.1, from coordinate 62,388,664 downwards.
TAAGTGCACAGAATTCAGCCGAACGGTTTCGGCCCACGTGGACGAAAACCGGAAACGAAATTAATGATAAGATTAACGCCATATAACTCAGCTCGAGGATAATTTTTATTTTCCACTTTCCATAAGGACCTCCATTTAATCACGGCAGTCGACAAATCACGTAGTTTTCAGTTGGATAAAAAATTATCAGCTATGGACTTACTTAATTTTTCATTTATTTTAACCTTATCTGCTGATAACGTTCTTGCTCGCCGGATATTTTTACGAAGTCCTAATGGTGGAGCTGGCCCAGATAGTGATGGGGAAATATTGGGCCAACGGCTATGGGGGAGGAATAAGTACTTTTAAATGTAATTGATGGGCACTATAAATGGAAGGAAGAACAGCGAATGGAATAATAATAAAACGAATTATATGGGGCGAGACTGAGACTACATAGCCCTTCTTCCAACTAGCCCCTAGTCATTTACACGCATAAATAAGCCAATAATAATTATAACCAAGAGTATAGACATTTTTTTTGACTTTAGGAAAACACGAAATAAAATATATTAAAAAGTAATGATAAAGAAAATAGATGGTACATCGGGGAAGAAAATTAACTGGAGTGTTATAGAAAACATACATTTGTAGAAAGAGCGAAATTATTGTGAATTGATGTCCTTAACAAGGATGCCAGAGGGGAATGGAGAGGCCGGATAGGCAGTGTTAGGAAGAGGAGTGAGGCAAGGTTGTTCATTAGTACTCCTGCTGTTCAACGTATGCGTACTTGGAAGAAATGATTAAAGAGGCATGGGAAGAACTGGAGATAGTAATAAAAGTCGGCGGGGAATCCGTAACATCAGTTAGGTTTGCTGATGACCAAACATTAGTTTGTCAGTCAGACAAGGGGTTGCAAGCATTGTTGAGTGAATTATAAATTCAATGCAATAGACAAGGGATGAGAATACATGTAAATAAAACAAAGGTAAGGCGGGATTCCAGAAAGACAAGGGCTAAATTAATCATTAAAAGATGAGGGAAAAAATAGAGCAGGTAGAACAGTTTACGTATCTCGGAAGTGTTTCGGGCCAACACGGTCAAAGTAGTAGGGACGTAGGGAGCAGAATTTCACTTAGGAAAGAGGCTTTCACAAGAAGGAGGGAGTTGACGACAGTGACGTTGAGAAAGAATGAAAAGAAAAGACTCAGGGTGGGGAAGGTGAAATAGACCGAAAGGAAAACAAATGAGGAAGTGCTGATAATGGTGGGCGAGGAGAAGGGTTTGTTGGGAGGAATCCTGAGGAGACATGAAAAATGAATGAAAAGCATATTGATTGGCAGTGGGCTGTTGAAGACAGTAATAGAGGGGAGAATGTTAGGCAAACGAGGAAAGGGCAGGAATAGGATAGGGATATTGAACGGAATGAAGTGAGGAAGAAAGTATACGGAGATTAAACGGGACTTTGTAGGAGAGTAGGCTGTTTATTTGGTACAATACGTTTATTTCGTAGTTATGTCCATCCAAAACCTACCTTAACCGGTAAATTACCTAAGGTAGTAATATTTAACGGAAAAACCCACGGCAGGAAAACATCCACACAGGAAGAGAGGTATGAAAAATCTGCGAAGCCTACTGAGATATGACTAATGAGCGTATAATTGGGGGATTGCAAAAACGGGATTAATTCTTCCCCCAGAGAACATCTAATACTCACAGATAAACCGAGCATACCGTGACGCTGGTGTTTACTCACGGATACAAGAAATCCCGAAACTCAATCGTTGCAATTATACCTAACGTACATGGGCGCAATGGAAGTAAATTTATGGTTGAGAGCATAACAACCAATGTAAACAGTCATGCAAACAATAAATGAAAGTAGAAAAACTTTGTTACAATCCACCACTTTGTTGGAGTGGTGGATTGTAACAAAGTTTTTCTACTTTCATTTATTAAAATGAACTTCCACAAAGTTGAGGCTGAAACTATTGAGTCATGCAAACCTTGGAAACCATACTAAGAAACTGAAGTAAATACAATATTTTACCGAAATGACATAACAATGACATGGCTTTAAAATTTAAATATTTTAATTCATTTCGGTTTTTGAACACTCCATCAACGTTTTCACCCGATGAGTAACTCAAACTTGAATTTCACAATTGTTTCTGTGTAAACTCAGTGGCACGGGATTAATACCGTGTACCTCGTTAACACATGAATTCTTAATGCTCAGGCACGATTTTCACGCGAATGCATGATAAAAAAATTCAGACAAGTTCCCCGACGGAATTTTCACGTCCGTTCCTTCACCCCGTTCATCAAAATTTACGTAGTTTTACATCCCTCCCCCTTCTCCCGGCCACCGTCATCGAACTCCCAGGCTTCCTACGTTTCCTCGTGATCTTCTCCTTACCCTGCTCTGAATTCCAAACGTCGCGCTCCGTGGCAAACCGAAACATCGAAGTCCTTCAGGACCCGAAGACCTGCAACCGTGCCTTGCTTAACGAAGGGGCTGTATGTTCTCGGTTTTCATTGTGCTCGCTCGTGGGACGAGGGGAAAGCATAGCTGAGAAGATTATAATGGTTACAGCACAAAATCCGCGTCTACGTTGCGAAGAGGTGCCATTTTATAAGCGCGAGGATATACAATCATCGTTACTTACGAAAAAATCCGAATGAGACTTTAGTGTATGACTAAATGGGATTAAGATTAAACAGACGAATTGCTAATGGCCATCCATTATGAAATAATTATAAACATTCTTTGTGATCCCAATTAATGGTAATTTAAAATCCGCCTATTCAACCTTATAAATAATATATTGATTTAACACCTTAATAACTTACTATGATTCAGAATTCAAGTGATCGACAGTATGTGATTGTTCGTTATTTAGTTTCATTGGTACATTTTTTTAAATTTCCAATTAAAATTATTTGTCGTAAATATGTGCATTATGGCAGAAGAAAAGAAAGGTACCTGGAAGAAATTCAAAAGAGGCAGAAAAATTAGATATTGGGTTCACTGAATGGCAATAAAATTCAAATTAACTGCAATAAATACCGTAGCATTTAATTTAGCGGAGTCACCTGCTAAAGTGCAAAAAAAACCGAAACATTTTCAAGCAAAAATTCACTTGACAACAATAGGGTTCGTGCTCGATTCCTTACGCTTCCTGCACAGTGCCTTGTCCTTTAAACAAACAACAGAGGCATACTCTTACACTGTGAATTTGCAAGGACTTTAAAGGTCTAAAAGTTACTGTATATGTTCTCACGAATTACCGAACCCTATGTATCAGCGTTTGTTTGAAACCCATAGCACGACTACGATTACATGCATTAATTAAACTGAAACGTCTCTTTTTATACGATTACATGCAGTGGTAATTCGCGTTAAGTAAATTAATACGCTTTAACTGTTATAGAATTAAACTGCTGTCATTTTCCGTTCTCCTCATCCTTTATTAATAGAACTTATCGACAAACAATGATTCTCGGAATGTCGATATATTTTTTATTTCAGAAACTTGATCAAAACTAACAGCTACTGAAAACTAAGCCACAATAGTCAACGCGAAGGTTTGTTTGAAATATGAGGGCAGAGCTCACCTTTTACTAGGACCGACGGTGGATGAAATTGACACATAATGTTAGGGGGGCTAGCTCCTTTCACTGTGCCACTTGTGGTTTCCCAGGTAGAACCGGTACCCATAAAATCACACAGTTTACGCGAAGCTGAGGGTGCCCAGAGGCGTCCCTTGGAATCGAACCCGGATCCTAAGGGCATTAGCCCCGCACAATATACACTGGACTATCACGTCCACAAACAACTACTAATAAGGTTTATAAAATATTGCTCGAGATTTTGTTTCCTAAGAGGGAAACGGACTCCTGATTAGGGTAACTAGTTAGGGAACCACTGATAGAACTAAGGTTGAATTACATATCAATTCTCTTGCATGACTTGGAAACATTTCCTTAAGATAATGTTGAAAATATATTGAAAGCCCCATCGTGATATGGTTGGAGAGATCAAGTATAACATCGACAGATTTTTATACGTAATTTTTCCCGCCAAGTCCATATTGTTGTAGTTAACAGTACCTCTTTTATTTGGCCTATTTTCCATGTTTATTGGTAACAAAAATTTGAGAAGAATTTAATGTTGATGCTGCATACCTGGTTTGAAAACATCCCCTAGTGGTGCTTTCCAAGGAACTAAGTAGATAGATTGTGGGATATCTGTGCTTAGAATGTAACCAAAAGTCAGCAAGGTCCCAAGACAAAGCGAGGATTTTTCCTTGAAGCCATGATTTGTAAAAGACAAGAAAACTATTAAGCGATCCGTGCATTGCGGACAGCCAAATCGCTCTCGATTCGGGGCAAAGAGGAGTGGGGGGGAATTGGAACGAAAGAGGATGCATGAGAAGTGATTCAATAAGGGAAGGAGAGGCAGCATAATAACCAGAGATTACTCTAATTGGAATTGAAGTATACATTACCGGCAAGGAAGCGAGAAATCATTTTTGAACAATAGTAACTCTTGGGAAGGAAGCGAGAAATCATTTTTGAACAATAGTAACTCTTGGGAGGGGGGCGGGGGCGGAAAACTAAAAAAACGTCATTAGGGGTTACCAATCCCTTGATTTGTTTTGAGCAACGCCCCTCAAATATCCTTCTAACCGCCAATCTCTTCACTCCTTCAAAAGAATCGTTTCTAGAGGCAATAACTTCTACAACCTGCTTATCGTAATTCATCCTTGACCTCCATTAATTCCTTCAATCTGTCTCCTTGCAATTATGACTCAGGTAACTATCGTGGCACGGGATGTGTCCAATTAGTTTCCCTCATCATCTAGTGTCTTCCGTAGGTTTCTCTCTTGACGCCACACCTCGAGGCGCCTGCTTCTCTGCACATATCACCGATACTCTTTCTAAATACATGAAAATTAGGGATGCATGGACGATGAACACGAGGTAACAAATATATTCGCCGAAGGTTCTGCGTGCTTTATCGATCACCATCATAATTTCCGGGGCCGCACGTAAACTTCGGAGCGAGACCTCGTTATCCTAACGTCAGTTATCCGGGGGAGGGCTTCACTTTCGATTTCATTCCCCGCAACCCACTTGGGCACGCGTGGAGAATAGCACCGAAGAGAGAGAGGATCGAAGCGCTCGCCCCGGGCCGAAGTGTAAGGGAGTGGGGGGGAGGGAAAGCGGAGAAACAGAGAGATCATTAATTGACGAGTTCCAACGTCATCCACATGCTCGGGAGCACGCGCTGAATGCGACGGGGGAGGGAGGATCTGACACCACTCCCCTTCCCCTTACCCTGCCTGCGACTCCTTGCGAGGAGCGGGAGACATTCCCCACGGGAGGACGCGAATAATGCGACGCGCGTTCGACGTTAACGCCCCCTGCACCAAAGAAAAACTTGTGTGCCAACCGAAATATCAGTAATGTGAACCATTGACGAACTCTGACACGGCAACATCATTCTCATCACGGTTATCAATCCGCTGATTGGCCTATAGCGGCTCTACAAGCGATCCTTCTCCCTGGAGCAATCTCCTCATTCCTTCATGGCTCCTCCCGCTGACGCCTCCCACCGATGGCTTCTCGCAATTCATCCTTGGGTCTTCCTCTGTAATTTAGTCCTGGACTTCCTCCGTAATTCTTCGCCTCTTTGGTACTTTCAATTATGGTATTCTGTAAACTACCGTGCCTCAGGATGTGTCCAATTAGTTCCCTTCATCCGAGGTCCAACAATATTATGATAAACTTCGTGAAGCGTGACTGAATTATCAGAAGGACCAGGTCGAGAATCACCAGCGGATCGAAAGTTAATTCATACATTCGATCCCTTATTTAATTTAAAAGGTCTTATTTTATAATGACGTTCAATGCGTCTCATTAATCCCCGCCATCCTACGGCATTAGAGGCGATTGAAACAAGTTTAGAGGAATAAGCCGTAGAAACAATTTCTTTCAAATTTTAATGCTCCCATGAATGCTGAAGGAACAGAATAAACTGTCATGAAGTCGCCCGAGAAATAATTTTACACTACGTAGCCTAGTTTATGATCATTATTCTACGCAATTCTTATTCCACTGTAATCACCTCTGTCAGCTCGCTTCGCGTGCGCAGAGCAGTAGTTGAAACTTATATACTGTAATTTAAAGCTTTTAGTAGAACTAATTTCTGCCATAAGATTTAAACTCTTCCGTTTTTCTGGTCTTTCAGCAATTATCAATGTAGCTGGTGCATTCCTGCCGTGAAATCAACCTTCCGCCAATACTTCAGCAGTGTCCCTCCCGTATGGTATCACGCAAACGTCAGGGCACCAGGACTTCATTATGTAAATGCGGGTGAATGCCTAAGTGATTCACGTCATCCATTTACACTTCCACGAGGAGTCGCGACACTCTTTCGATGGACAATTTGCATTGCTCTTCGGTGTTCAAATTCGAAATCCGCAGAATACCACGTGGGGGAGGGAGATGGGGGGAGCCGTGATTACGCGGGGGATTCGACCCAAAAATCAACGACTGCGTGAAAATCCATGCGGGAGGGTAGGACGTTGAGCCCGCTCCCATCTCGAGCGTCTTGAACCCACCGTGCGTCGCTAAAAGGAGGGACGATTGATCGCGGTCTGCATCTCGCGTGTACTGGGCCGAAGAGAGAGGTTTAAGAGCGCACGAGAAACGGAACACCTCCTATGTAGGCTCCGAAAAAAAAAAGAAAAGGCTCCTCGAAAAAAATTTCGCTATCCAAGGGGGATTTTAGCGCGGGGTGGGTGGAAGTCGGAAACTAGTCATGCAAATATTTTTACATCTAGCACGCTCATGAGGGTGAACATCGACTTGATAACAACCTTCGCATTCGAAAAACTCCGCATTCCTACTAATGAAATGCGACTCTATATAAACCCTTCTCCTCCGGAATATCACTACTCAAACATTTGAGAGAAAATTTACTTTTGCGAGGCATTCCCGATAAAAAATAACGAGATTTCATTTCGAAATCAAATCAACGGATACCGACCCAATTCAATCCAATTTGAGAGTCCAGGATATTCATTAATTATTAAAACAGAGCTCCAATAAGTACACGGGTACATATCTGCCCACTCGAATAAGCAACTAGGCTGAAAATCAAAGATTAGATGATTGGCTCGTCATAAGCATGAAAGCAGGAGTGCTATGCATCCGCATGAGATACTTCAAAATAGTATTGAAGCACTGTGCACCAAGTTACTCGTACGTTTAAAGCACGTGTACGTTATTTTTCTCGAAAACCTAAAAAAATGTTCCGCTATATAAACAGACTTCGACCCACAAAGTATACCGTATAAATTCATATCTACAGGCAACACTGTTTGTCCTTTCTTCATGCAGAAGTAATGGCTTTCAATTCAAATTCTAACGACATTACACTTTTCAAATTACACTTAAGTTAGGCTTATTTAATTTGGCCACATATCTGTACGATCTTTTTGAATGTTGAACAGAAAAAAGTCAACGAAAGATATAACGCATAAAATCAGCAGACTGTACCCTACTTGTTAAGCATATTCATCAGGGACCTGATGTAGAGTAGGTTGCTGGATTGTGTTTTGTTAGGAGTCACAAAATACTTATCTGGTAGTTGTGTCCATCCAAAAACCTATCTTAACCGGTAGATTACATTATAATAATAAGACCATTTAACTAATTTCTTCTATATCCTTAAACAGTCTGCCCCAGGCACATTTCAATAAATGAAATTATATTCTTAAGACATTATATTTCTCATATTGATTCCTTTTCATCATATCATACATGACGTTCTCGGCCACATCCGTCATCTAAAATCCAATTATTTATCGGGAACTCATTTTACACCAAATCGCTCCTATTTTTACCTCAAACACTCCTATAACCTCCCTGGTCCTCTGCGGTTAGCCGAGATAATCCCTCATAGTGGATGAAAACAAGATCAAATTGATATGCATTCGCTCTTCTATGAGACTTAGTTTCCAACCAGGTGCTGCCGACATTTGTCTCGCGTAAGTTTGACACCGCTCTCATCAATCGTTTCCCTATTCCACAATCCCTCTAAACTCAATCTCAAGGTTAACTGCCACCTTCATTCAGAAGATCAAAACCCCACGTTACTGCATTCCGAAAAATTAAGGACGTACAATGAACTTCTTTACTACGGATGATGACACAAGGGCAGTCTGTCGTCCGCGAAAGTTGGATTATGAGATTTTACATCCGACGGTTAGGCGGACAGAAAAAAATCTAACGCATTTTAACAACAATTTACTTATTTAAAGATACACTGCCAAACATTACAGTTTTGGATAGTAAAAAAGGAAGGTATTACACACAATGGACTTGAACATAACCTTCAAATTTAGGGAGAATTTTTATTTTTGAATGCTTAGCTCAATGTTATACATACATCTAACTGAAAATTCTTCAGAAAAGCTCCTGGAACGAAAGACAAAATTCATCATATTAAATTAATCTAAGGTCACGTATTCACAAACAAGAATAAGAAAGAAAAACATAATCTAAGTGACTTAAGTTAATTCTGTAGGAGTACTGAGCGAATACGTAAAGAATTGATTTAAAAAGCATGATGTGTGGTACTTGATCAGAAGTTCAAAAAACTTTGGTTTTAATAAACTCAAACGTTCTCGGAAAGAAAAATAACCACACCGAATGCAAACGGTTAAGGAGATTCATGAACGAGGCACAATTTAGGTAACTCATATCCACTTAAAATGCTGCAACCGACATCTTCCCATTTAGATCCCAACGACAATCATCAACGCAGTGTGCTGAAGAGAATGACGCATTTATTGCTGTCCATTTCATTGTATCTCCCATGAATTTTCTAGACTAATTTCCATTCCCTACGCATCTACAACTACCAGCCACAGCAATAAATCTGAGCCGAGGGTCGCTAGAGGCACCTACCGGAATAGAATATAGGCATGTTAGTACGCAGTCCAATGGAATAACACATCTACCCATGACTACAGTTAAGTCTACTTTAAAAAAAACCCTCAGTCTCACTCAAGAGGATCGCCTAAAAATAACGACACGATTCAATCCCGTGTTCAACGATCGATCATAATACATATTATATTTTGTTTCCTCCCTCCAAGGCATGGAGAACCATCCCTGTTCGACTAATTTTCTCGCGCATTAGCAGCACTCCTCCGGCTCAATGGTTTCTTGAAGCCTACCGTATAAATCTGGCTATTTCATTAAACCATTAGACTGCGTCAATCGCTGTGAAATCATGAGAGGGGATTTTCGTATAAATCCACGGATAGCTTCGCCTTTTGGATGCCTATTCTGAACTCCCCGAGCTGTAATTCAATTTGAATTAATACGTACATTCCCGCACACGAGCGCTCCGAACTCGAGGGAAACGCGAGACAACGGCGGATAGAACAACGCGATCACATACATTAAGGGGCACCAGATTATCGCGTTGAATTGGCGACGGCAAAAAGAACGAGCAAGCTTTCAGCATCTCTCTCCCCTCCCCCAGCCTCCCAACCCTTCACAACCCTCAACAATCGGAATGCCTGCTCGAGGCCCGCGGGAGGAAGGTGGGGAAGACACACTCGAGGGAAGAAAATCCGACGGAATCCGGTGCGGGCGTAATTAACCCCTGAATCGACCAGGGCGGGCAGGTGATCGAGCGAAACTTTCCGGTGGTTCCGGCGAACGTGAGAGGAACGCATCGCATTCCCATCGCGGGGAGAGTGCGCGGAAACTCAAGCCGCGATATATCGGCCGCTAAAACCAACATCCCAAACTCAAGAGGCCGCTGTCCCCGGAGACCGAGCTACTTGCCCCATCCAGTCCCCCAAACCACCCTAAACTCACCAATAGCACATCCAAACTCCTTGGCGGAAAGGATAATACCACTCTCACGAAAGGAGCATAATAGCCTGCGAAGAGATGATAGGGATGGAGGGAGGGAGGATGTACAGGGAGGAAGGGGTTGAAGACTTCACTACGTCTGCCAAAGAAACGAATAGGATGTGGAGGAACCGATGAACTTCTCCATCTGAATATTGTTCCGAAAAGCTAACCAACCCTTTGACGAACGTATGCGTGGATAAGTGAGTACGGAAACCTATTTATTTCATTGTAATTTAATAGATAAAAATACATATTTTTTCTCTCAATGCCTGGAATGTATTTAAAATGTATTCACAAAAATTTAACTGTTGGACCCCGAGGTCATAATCCAGTGTCGTCTTTTGTCCAACTTTTTTATATCAATAAAAGTATACGCGGAGATTATGAAGGGAAAAAAATTGAAACAACAACGAACTTGCAAAAATACGAACACATCCGTTGGCAAAGAATGAAGGTTGCCGAATCTGAATAGAAAAATGTCATCCCGAGCCGGGAACCAAAATGAAATAAATATATACACGCACACGTTAACAAATGTAATGTGCTCATGTTTACTGATCATTGGTATTCAAAAAATTGAAAGCATTAAATGGAAAAAAAATTAATTGGGGAAATGAGCATAAAATGAACGGGAAAAATAGAAAAGAAAGATATGGCGACAGAGAATATGCATTTATGTTGAACAAAAATCCAAATTACTACCACATCAGAAAAATACATGTTAAACTATAAAAAACAAAATAACCATAATAAATGATAATATTTATAAATTATTTAGCTATTTTCTTTTGACTTAAAACAACTCATTCATAAATTTATTCACCTAGAATGGAGGCAGGAAAAATGGATGAAAGGCGTATTGAGTGGCAGTGGGATGTTGAAGAAGGTAATAGAGGGGAGAATGTTAGGCAAACGAGGAAAGGGCAGGAACAGGATAGGGATGTTGGACGGGATGACGGGAGGAGGGAAGTACATGGAGATGAAGAGGGACCTGATGTAGAGTAGGTTGCTGGATTGTGTTTTGTTAGGAGTCACAAAATATTTATTTGGTAGTTGTGTCCATCCAAAAACCTACCTTAACCGGTAGATTACCTTATAATAATATAATGTAGTCATAAATTCCCATAGTTTCCTTATTCTTGAAAGAACTTAAGCTCCATTTTCTCACAAACAACACCTCAGCATATAGCACTTCATCTGCACAACCTTATAACTGCGAAGTGATGGTTTGTAGTGAACGTAATCACGAAATAGTCAAGGAGATGCGCCCTCGAAACACGTTGGGACATATACAGTAGTCGTTTTTTAATGCCTCTTAAATCTTCTTTTTCCTATTTATCACATCCACGCATGTCTACATATCAGAATGAACAGCTGAAGGGGCACAGAGAGGAGGGAGAGTTGGAGTTCCAGACGCGTACATCTGAATCGACACGACAAAAAAACAAGAAGAGCGCTCCAGAAAGATCACGAAACTGTTCGGGAGGGGAACAGATTAGAGAGGCGAAAGCACATAATACCGGCGAGGGAGGGAACCGAGAACCCCGGAGATGATGATCTTGTGCCCCACGAGGAAGGAGGGAAGTCCGGGAGAGGGAGGGCCGTTGGTGATGCCGGGGTTGGAGAGCCAGAAAGGGTTTCCCCTCTCCCGGACGGAACCGGGCGGCGTGCACGCTGCACTAATTTCCGACGGTGCAAAAAAAACTAGGAGGGTGGATGTGTAAAACCCCCACTCACCCCCCTAACCCTGCCCCCAACCTGGGTCGAGAGGAATTGAGTTCGGGGGAGAAATACCAGGAATGTTCCGCGGGATTATTATTACAGGATAATAAGAGGGGGAGAAAAAGGAGTGGGGGGATCATACCGAATATGTTTTCGGGAAGGCCTCTAATGGCGAGTTGTTAAATAGGACGTAACGACCGAAACTGTACACGATTACTCGTTTTTGTGCCCATGGTAACATGAGGAATGATGACTACTGGCCGTAACAAGGGACAATTGTGAGAACTGACGGAAAAAAAGAAAGTTATTTTGTTCGTGGCACAAGAATTAGGAAATGAAACAAAACAATAACTTGGAATAGAGTCAGTAACAGAAATACACCCTCACGACTTTGATGGTCACGAAGATTCAGCTATGCCAAATATTTCATTAACAATAAAGAGTTATATATTCTGCGAGGAAGAACTTACATATCATCTTAATGCGTAATAATCAATCAATTGATACCGCCGTAATAATATTAAACATTGGATTTTGAGGACTATATTCCCAACAGGTATTATATGATAATTATTTCATCAGTATTTCAATCCTTAGGTTGGTACACAGCAGCCCTCAATTTCACTATACTTGAATGCAAGGCTGTATATTCAAGGGAGAATAATGCGGAGGTTTCCCGTTGCCTCCCACACTGCAGTGGTCTGTGCCACCAATGCCTAATGGTGACAGTGCTGCCTTTCACCATGGGTTCAGGTGGCGTTTTAGTCTATTTTTCTCGTTTCCCCGTTCCGAAGTACCATTGTTGTGGTTTTCCTGTTAATGTGTGGTTGCCTCATTCCGAAAAACCATTAACAAATTTTTACTTAAAAATTTTCGCCGGTCACGGGATTCGTGCCAGCGACTCCACAGGCAGACACGCTACCTCTGGTCTACCACCGCCTCCAATAGTGGAGTGGTTCAACTGAAGAAGGTAGTTGTACCAACGAAAATTTAAATTTTCCATGTTTTTATTGTTTTCAATTCACTCGTGTCTGACAAATGTTACAGTCACAAAGATATACTCGCAAATAAATGAATGTGTGTGTGTATATATATAAACCATAAACACAGTAATCAACCCGAAGGTCGGTTTAGTAGGTGATGGTAGAGCTCACCCATATACCAAGCCCGACGGCGTGTGAATATTCACACATCAGGGTAGGGGGGCCAGTTCCTTTCCCTGTGCCGGTTATGATTTCCCAGGAAGATCTGGTACCCGAAAAATCAACTAGCTTGGGTGGAGCTGCAGGTGCCCAGAGTGCCTTGCCCGGGAATCGAACCTGGGAACCTCCGGTCAATAGTCCAACGCTCTACCCACTAGACCACCGCGACGCGCTGTGTATATATAAATTTTTCCATAAGCATATATATATATTTACAAATCAATATGTATGTGTGCATGTACGAGCATGTATGCTTTGTAAATTGTACGAAAGTCATTCGTTATGTTTGGAACAAGAAGTCAAACACGCAGGCAACAAGATAGCTTCAGTTTAACTAGATTTATAAATTCCCTGAAAACTGTACTAAACCTAAAATAATCTTTATAGCAACAAAAAAACGGGATAAAAGGCATGCTGTTGATCAGTTACCCAATAAGAATGCCCATCATCCCACCAGAACGCGTTTTTCCAGTTTTTCAAAGTGCGCCGCTCCGGAAATTGTCACAAGAAGGATTAATAATTTACGCTCGACAACTTGATTAAAAACATGTTACACAGGTTAATTAGAGTAGGATAACATTTCGGATAGGTCAGCGGATAAGAAGTTTGCCACTACTGAATGATACAACACGGACCTGCACGACGGTCTTAGATTCCAACTGATTATGAGTGTAAAGAGTTGATAGCGGACGACGCGCATTGTGAAAAGACTGTGCGCCATCGGTACCTTCTTTAGTTTTCCCATTCCAATTCATAACGTTCATGGTAGTTGAAGAGACTTCTGCACTTCTGATTGTTTTCCCTCTTCTGAACGCCTTTCGTCTTCCTATTGATTCGTCAAATTTACTTCGAGGTTCCCATTCACGCAGTGTACTTGACAGCTGCAATCCAAGGAGCATGATCAAATGTACCAGCTATCCGCTTTTCATAAGTGTTTATTTTTTAATAGATGGATATTAAAATGGTAGGGGAGAAGAAATTGTTGTTGAAAGAAATCCAAAAGAAACAAGGAAAGTGTACGCAGAGCATTTTGATTGGCCATGGAATGTTGAAGTCAAAGATTGTGGCAGAGGAAAGAATACTAGGCAGGCGAGGTAAAAGAAGGAAAAGAATAGGTCTGCTGAATGTGAAGGAAGGTAGAAACATATGCGTGATTGAAGAACGTTTGTGGGGTATGAGGTCACGTTTTGTAGAGTTAGGCGAAAACTAAAATTTGGCGGTGGTAGTCTATGTGTCCACACCACTAATAACAACATTTACGAATGAAGTTACTGAAGGAAAATAGATACATCTCCAGTCCTATTTTTCTGTAATATTTGATACATCCGTTCACCTCTAGTTGCTAATGACATTTAACGTATGTACTTTGCTCCGGCCCGAAACCCGAAGCTCCCTGATTACCTATAACAGTAGTCAGTCAATAACCATATAAACGTAACTATCGCAAGACTTGGTTTACGTTCCCCGCTGTTCATCGAGTGTTATCGCCGATTAAGCTTTCGCTGTCTCTACAGATCGCATAATCAGGAAATATCATCACTGCTAATTTTGATACAAGCCACATTGGATGCGCAAACTCGAACGACGAAAATGACTAACACGCAGTAGCTACCGAAAGCCAAGACTTGAAACAATAACGCTGGGAACACTCGAGGAAAAATTCACACAAATCGTGCTTTCCTCAATTTAAAGAAGTTAACCTTTACAAACTGTGGAATGATGAACACGACTCGCTAGGGGGGGAATAGCAATCGAGAGCCCTAAACCCGTAAACGGAATCAATTCCCTTCACTTTTCTACGAATGTGGCCAGGCCGTGCACCTAAAACTTAGGCGGGCCGGTTCAAGGCCCGCGGGGCGTAAGCGTTATACAAGCCGGTGTCTAGGGATCGAGTTTATCGTGCGGCCGGAAACGGGAGACTCTCATCGACGGACGAGGACGTTCCGACCCCACGAATATGATCCAACTCGACCACCCTCCCGTTGATTTCACTGACAACTTCCATCCTTCGGCTCTCACACCCCTCCTCCCAAAGAAAACCTACCTCCATTGCCCCACCCACTTCCACTACGCCTCCAGACTCTCGGTCGGTCCACCACGCCCTCTCTCTCTCCTCTTCCCTCCCGCCACTCCCTTCCCATCCCCTACCAGCCAGCCATCCCATCCTGGACGTTAACAAGGAGAGTCGAGCCCCGTCGGAAGAATAATGGTAATTTACCAGAGTGGTTTGCTCCGGGGATAAAGATTGTGCTTGAAGGAGCGAGGAGAGGTCGGTGAAGGAAGAGGGGGCGGCTGGAGAGCGGTTTGGGGAGTGGGAAAAGAGAGTGGAGGAGGCGGAGGAAGGGAGGCGAGGGGGAATGCCCAAGGGAGGATGCGGCGAAGACGGGCGGGATGAGCGAAAGAAGAGATTAGGAAAGAGAGAGAATAGAAGGAATCGAGGAGAGGAGGAGGGAGAGAGAGAGAGAGATGCGGTGTGACTACAACGCGAACGTCCAATTTCGTACACCGTCACCCCCCCCCCATTTCAACCCTTAGAGGCGAGGACTATTTCTGCGCAGAACTGGCTCGCTCGGGGCTCACGCGAAGAACGGTTGCGATTATGCCGATTGGAGCCATCGGGAAGATTCAAGGGAAAAAAACCGTTATCGACGATATATTCTGAGTGAAGAAACGTAGACTCATGGAAAGGAGGGATGAAAAAACGCGAAAGTGGGATTAGATAAACAGCGTTCTGAGAGACTCGCTTCTAGGGGTGCATTGCAAAAACACAACAAACCGGTGAGGAAATTAATTGGCAGGGGAAAATGATCATCCCGACGCCTAAACGGAGCCAGTTTTACAACTTAGCAGGACATTAGCAGACCGCGAACGATCACGTTAATGCCCTTTTGTATCCAATTGGCCCACCATCTATCTAATCTCCATCTTCGGAAATTCCGTAAAACACGGATTCAATGGTTTTCCCTATACCAGACTTCACAGCATTTACAGAATTAAAAAAAGGAATAAAATACTGGCTTGGAAGTTACAGGGAAAATCGTCAAGTCTGGGTTAGCTGGAGATGTCCCGAGGCATCATCTGCTTTTGAAATCCCAAACATCTAGCCAATAATCGATTTTTTTTTACTTAATAGGTCATCACAATTCATAACATCAGTATTTTGCAAAGGAGGAACGTAGGCCTACCATTTCCGTGACTTATTCATCATCAATAGAGAAGGATTAACAGTTCCTACCGTCAAAAAACCCAATCTCATTTACAGTCGCCTTTATAATAGTTAAATTCGGACAATACGGACAATACGGGATAACAACTGTAGGGTCACACTCGGAGATAACAAAAATGCCACTTGCCACCCTCGGCGTCTAGGTAACAATTAGTTAAACTCAATTGCATACCCTTTCACTAACCTCCTGTGTGCTGTGTCAAAACCCTTCCCGCATGCCATTAAGTAATGTATTGCTGTTTACAGTATTGTTTTCTCTGCTCTTGGTACCCTAAATTTCCCCTTCCATCCCTTGTCCCTCTCCGTGGGGGAACCCTTTTCCTGCCTGCAGCGTTGGGCCAGATTCCTCACCTTGGGTGGGAGAGAGTTTTTAGTGGAACGTTCTTGTGGTGGTGGTGTTTCGCCTGGCTACTTCCTAGAAACTAGCTTGCACGTTCGTGATAAATTTCTTGCTGCATCCTAGGGTAAAATTATTTGTTGTAGTTAAGCGTATGTACTTGTATGCTTGTGGAGGTAGATGGGGAGGTAGATGTGTGTTTTCATGCACGTCGAATGATGGGATGTTACGATGAATGTGTGCACTGCTGTGGATTGGGGTTTGCATGTGTGTGTTGGTTTTGAATGCGGTATTTCTTTTTCCTTTTTTGACTGGTGACCTAACACCCCCGCCACACGCCCTTGCGGCGGCTTGCGGGGTATTATGTAGATGTAGATGTAAATACTTAGATACATCCGATACTTTGTGGAAATCGTTTTGTAAAGCACGAAGGAAGAACCAAAAAGACTTTGCGTTTCCACAGGAAATAATTAACTGTTATCGACTAGTTTCGCTACACTGTAGCATCATCTGGACTCCTGCATCATAAATTCTTTTCTGTAGAAACGCAAAGTCTTTGGTTCTTTCTTTGTGCAATAATTGCACTAATCACTTGTTTTGAATGACATGAACCGACAAATATCTGTTCGCTATTCAAAAGATGTTTCCGCTGAACGCGGGCAAAATATATGCGTACGGAAACTGGACGCTGTAAAGAAACAATTAAACGAAACGGTAATTTCCAGCACTTATTTTCACATTAGCCCACCGCGTCATCATCGAGGACAAACGCGAGCGCAGATATTCGCGCTTGGGAGTCAACCAAGGGCTTCATTTAGACACGATATCCTCCCATGAAACTGGGGCTGACACGCTCAAGTAAGAAATGTTCGGATACGCCGGGTCCTGAGGATGGAAAATTAAAACTTCCGCAACTGAAAAATTGCGACTTGAGATCCGAGCGAACGGCGACAGAGATGGTTCCTCTGGGCATGAAAGTAGACGAAAAATTCGTCCCCGGGACGGGGGAATGCGAACGGAGGGAGACGGTGAGGGATGGAGGGAGGGAGATGGAGAGGAAGGCAGCAGCGGGCCCGTGATGAGATGCTAATTAATCACAAACCCAGGTGAAAGGGAGGCAATGATAAAGCTAAATGGAGAAAAAGATTGAAGACGTGGATAATGAGGAGAAGAGGGATGGGAGTGGGAGGAAGAGTGGTGGAGAGAGAGAAAGGGGCAGATGAGATCTCACTTTGCGTGAAAGGAGGGAAAAGATGGGCGCGTGTACTTTGAAGCAAGGGCACAAAGACTTGATTAAAATAATCCACCTGACTTGGCCAGAACGCATGGACGCTTCTCTCAGATAGTTCCAGAAGTTAAATAAAAGTTACAAGTACAGTTCTGTTTTTTTTTCATTTGACCCACGAAAACCTACGCTAAATAACCTATTTTAGGCATAAGAGAATATTTCGTGGGGAGAAACTTGATGAAAAAAAAACTTTTTAAAAACCTTTTCCACGATCTGAAACGCCAATCTTTACGGTGAATGTTTCATCGAAATGGCATGTGCTATAACGTTGCGAATTTTTTTATCAGACATTGTTTCTAGAGCCGTTTGGGGTATTTATGAGATACCTTAACTAATGTGAAGTTGCAATACTCGAATATTTTATGAGATTCCTTTAAACGGAAGTTGATGAAGAAATGAAACGACATACCGAAATGATTCAAGTCATAAAAAATCTGATCAGAAAGTGCCATTATAAAATATACAGTCCCGAATGCTTTTTTTATTCAGCAAAACATCTTTTTTTATATCCAAATTACCTGTTTTGTATCATTAAAAATGTAGATGACCAGACTCTATAGTCACAACAGACTGCCATATCGGGTCGGGCAGGGCAATTACCAAACGCTGGTACATGATGCGGAGAGCTTGCTGTTGAAAAGAGAGAGGTAATTACATGCGACTGGCCATGATTTACGACCGCCTATAAAGGGCCCAAATTCTTAATTTAATTTCAGCATTTGCATGGAAATGAAAGCTGCAACCGAAGACACCTTTAACATTATTTCAAGATTGTTATTAACACGAGAACTTTCTCTTTCCAATCGGAGTCTTTTAATACTTGGAAGGAGAGATAGATAAGTTGAAGGACTGGCTGCTCCCACAACACCGACCGCACGGCAACTAGAGAGGAAGAGGGACAAATGTGATCCGCGGACCACGGCAAGCCGCGCTTAGGATCGAGAATTCCACTGTCGGTCACATTCAAAAACGGGAGGAGGGAGGGAGGGAGAGAGAGAGAGAGGGAAAAAAGCGGGTAGGAGCCCGCTACATCAACAAGGGAAACAAAAGGACGGCGGAGAGTTAGAAGGAGCGCGAAAAATACGGCGGGGGCATGAGGAAGATGGACCCACGATACTGACTCGACGGCCATGAAAATGATGGGAGGAAACAATGGAGCTTGGCAGGGTGGGGAGGGAGGGCGAGAAAATTATGAGGGAGAGCCGACTGAAAAATGGGCGCAAGCGGATTGGACAAAAATGTGGAGAGATGTATGGTGCACGGGCCCGGGTAGGTAGGGCTTTGAACGGCGGCGTGCGACGCAGGCCCGACCATCGTTAAGGGCGTGGATTTATGCACGTGGGCAGAGAGTCATCTCCGATGTCATACGAACCCATTGTGCCCCAACTAAACAATACTGAAGCCATAAAATGCATGAGAAACTCGGTTGCACGGTGAAGAGGATGAGAGATGGGATTCGGAGAAGGTGCGGTGGAAGGACAGGACAGGACGTTGCATACGTGATAAAGACTGGAGGATGAAAATGGGGAGTTTCTGGAAGGGAGAGAGGACGAGATGACGAATGCAACAGCGGAGGGTAGTGGCTATCCAACTGTGCGAATCGATTACGCAGCGAGGTGAGCAAAAACTTCAAGAAACCTGGTCACCAAACACCTGGCGACTCTATTGATGTTGAAAAACGCGCAATACGATTCCACTTTAAGCTCACCTTTTAAAAATCTATCCATGTAGAATTTGTTCAAACGGTCTCAGGGGTAACTCTGTGGAAATACCTAATATCCATACTTAACGATAAAATACAGCATAATAATTTTCACACTTATGTATTGTCACACGCCGAATATTGCTTCGGCATGGCCAAACGATTATCAAGGTCTTCTATAATGGTATTTTTGGCTGTAACAATGGTTGGAGTGCTCCAATAGACAAGTGCGGAAATTTTCCCACCGATTTTTTTAATCTTAAAACACGAACATAAATTTCAAGAAACTGTAACAGTAACTTTAACGGAGTCACCCGCTATGTGTGCATTACAATGCAACCATTTCAGAGAGTAAAAATCATTCGCTTCAGAGTGTAAGAGGACGTCTCGGTAGCTTAATTGGTTAAAGCACTCGGCCGGATATCGAGGGATCCGGGTTCGAATCCCGGTCAAGGCGAATGATTTTTACTCTCTGAAATGGTTGCATTGTAACGAACATAAAATATTTTCACGAAGCTACGCCGGACACTTTTTCAAAAACTCTACCTTCCACGTCTACCATGAAGGAATCTTACTGAAGCACTAATTAACTAATCTACTGAATGAGTTTGTGTTTCCACAATGAAAAGCAAAATATCAGTCATGTGATACCATCACATTGGTAAGAGGAAAAAGTTACGCTAGTTGTCAATTAATCATGTCGACGATCATCGACGAAAAGACGATCAACTGTCTAATCTTCCCAATGTAGTTATAAAAATGAAGAGCCTTTCTCTTACCTAATTCTCATGCAGAAATAGTGTTAAAGGCACTGTGCCACGTGGACCATTGCGAGCATGCTTGGTGCACGATCAATCCTTCAAAAATTATTCGGCTTCACTATTTATCTCTCAAAACGTTTTTCCCTTCCTCCAATCTGCTTGAAACATAAACGAAAAACTGAAGGTCGGGGGAATCCTACGTTCACGTCTCCGCGTGCTAGTCCGCCTCACAAATCGATGTTGTCAGAACGAAGGCATCGCCGCTATTCACCATCTCCCAGTGGTGAAGGGACCGAGGGAGAGAAAAAATTCCGGCCCCCGGGGGAGAGAACGGACGTAGTCGGAAAGGAGCTCGTCTTTAATTAGGATAGACGCCGACCAATGAATCCACAACCTAAACAAAAATAATGCGGAGATAAAAGGAGCAAAGAGATTGGATAAGTAGCAGAAGTGGGTGGGTTGGGGAGGAGAGGGAAAGTGGAGGAGTGGAACGGATGAAGAGGCGGTGTTGGCGGTAGGAGGGTGTGGGGGCCGCGGGAGGAGGGGGAAAGGGGGTAGGAGAGAAGGAGGAAGAGCCAGCAAGCAGCCACTGGTTGATTTAATTTGGAAGTCATAGAATCCCCCCTCTCAAAGAGCATCTAGCCTCAACGAGAGGGGAGGGAGGGAGGGGATTTTTCCGATAAATGTAGGTGGGGATACAACACACCCTTCCTCCACTCGGAACCATTATTTGCATTATATTGTGATGGAATGAAAATTTCACCGCGCCATTAATATTCAATACCCCGCATTTCCACCACAAACCAAATAAGCCGAATGATGGCTGGGAGGGGAGGATTGGGGGAGGATGGGAGTGGGGGTTCACGACGAAGAATAAGAGAAACACTACCCTTCCCCGGGTGCAAAATTTAATACGATGACGATGATCGTCCGGAAGAGGAGGATGAATTATTCACGGTCCGTGATGAAATAGGCGAATGAAAATGCTCCCGAGGAGGAAAGCTGATGAGGAGGGCGAGCATTTAAGACGTTTAAAGAAGGGAGGAGAGGCGAGTGAGTTAGTGGGGAGAGGGGGGCGGGGTAGAGGAAGGGCGGGAGAGGGACGGAGTGGCATGAAGAGGGCTTGACTCCGTGATGAGCGAGTGGGAGGGGAGGGGGAACGGCAAACTAAGGCGAAGACGCGGTTAGGCGGAGAGGCTGCCGGAACGGTAGACGGATCCGAAAGTGCCTCGGCTGAAAAACAAGACCTTAGCCAACTAATTATTTAAAAGATTTACCTCTCACTCCGCCCTCGGCTACGGATACCCGCGAGTCTCGAGAAGAAGCGGCGAAAAAGGAATCGGAAACATGTCAGCGACGGACGAGAAACATTTTCATTTGAAAAACATCGCGGTGAGAGACCTAAGAACGTGTCACGAGTAAGTCGGGATAACTTTCCATCGGCTTGTTCCATAATAATAAGACACAAGACCACATTTTACGACTTGATAATTTCTTACCACGACTCGCTCCGATTAACTGCACCATTTTCAACTTTGAAACGTTGTAAAGCTTTGAAAAAAGTCGTGATAAAACATTACTCGTGGAAACATTCAGGCATGCTCTCCCTCGATGTGTAAATGCTTCCATTTGTTAATATCAATTGTGGATTTACCAAATCAGATGATGGAAAGCCAAGGGCTGAGAATAAGATATATATAAAGGAATATCATTCCAACTTCCCATTAATTGGCACGCTGGAAAAAAGTGATCGATTGGGGCAATTGTGGCTACGTACTACGTCCTGCGTGGGAAGTTGAAAATGGTAGTGCTTGTTTAAGACGGCTACATGTTCGATAATAAACAAAAACGATTAGAATTGTCTCTACATTTTTCAGTCGGTAACATTCTACACACAGTATATGGCTGCGTAGATTTTGGCGGTGGTGGCTTGAAGAATTCTGCATATTCGGGTCGTCGACCTGAAGACGCCGGATGCAACTTCGGCGAAACTGTTGTCAGCTTCAAAAAACAACGCGGTGAAAACCCGAATACGCAGAATTCTTCATTCTACAAATCATCATTCTTCAACCCAACGAAATTATGAAGCAATATTTACACTCGCAATATATTATAAAAACCAGTTGTCAAAAGGGAGCGTTAGAAATTTTGGTGAAAGTACACCTCACCTGGTGCAGGTGGAAGGCTTCGCTATGTGTAATTCACATTTTCGAGGAAGGGCGCTACGTGCTTCCCTCGTAACGAGTGCGGTTTCTTCTAAGGCTATGCCACTTAAAAAGTCACGGGACTTGGATTTAACCAGATGTACTCGGAGGTATCACCATGAACAAGAGAACAATGAAACCCTTCGAGTATACAGCCGAAACCTCTAACCAATCGACTAAAACTAGCACGCCGCCGCTAATGTAATCAATATTATAATTAAAAATACAAGCTCGGTTACTAAAGAGAATGATCGAGCTGAATGCATATTTATGCTTATTTATTCACATGTATTTAATGAAAATTCCATGAAAATCCGTAAATTTTACACTTTCCTTACCATTTTAGCCTGACTGGTAGCGAACGCCCACTCTCGTATAAGACACCTTCTGAATATTACTGTCGGATTCAAGCGCCAAAAAAGAAAACCTATTCACTAGGAGAACTTACGATCATCACGGAGCACACAAAAAACATCAGACATCTGGAAATCATAGGAAAGGATTCGGATATTATTTGCTAATGACAAAAGTAAATCGGCATTCGTAATTACTTATTACTCTAGGAATGATTAATAATAGCTTCCGACTCCGAATTCAGCGGCGCCTGGTATACGGTTACCTATTCAGAAATGCGGAACCGGACCGGCTGGTTCATCTCCTGAATTCTTCTCGAAACCAGCACGCACACTATTCCAACTCCAATTACTGCCTACATTTGCCAACAAACATTTCTCAAAACCGCCCAAGGACTAAACAAAACCGAAAGATTACAATTTGAAAATCCAAAGCTCTCCTGAACGGTCGTAAAACGCTACTTCATCGTCCCGGAGGGGGTGAAATCGCAAAACGACAGGTTTCTACTTTGGCAGCCGCGGCATCCATCACGCCTCTGAGGAGCGCCACGCACAAAAATCCCATCCTGACACCCCGAAGGCTAGAGCGAACGGATAAACGAGAGAATTCCTCCCGGACTGGAGACAATGGGTCCGGCACCGGCAAAAAAAAAATATATATATATATAAATATATATGTATCCGACGGCCGATACTCCGGGGTCTCCCGATGGATTTGACGAAGGGGGGAGGGGAGGGGAAGAAGGGAGGGATGGAGGGAAATGAGAAGAAGGGGAGAGGGAGGTAAAAAAAAATAACTGAGGCAAGCGTCTTACGAAAAACCTTAAAGTATAAATGCTCAATTCGAATTCCTCCGAGAAGAAATAAATCTCTCCATCTTTCCCAAATAATAATGGTCGGCGTCGACGTTTTCGGGCACGCCCACTGGAAGGGCCGGCGTTATCCGATACACGTCTTCAAGCTGGGAGGGGGGATGGGAGGGGGGGAGGGAGCCGTTTACTTATTGAAAAAAAGGAAACAAATGAGAAAGAGAGTAAGGGAAATGTGCTAACAGATCTCGAGGAGTGGGGGAAAAAAAGAAAACGTCGTCTCCCACCATTAATTATAATGCATTTGCGGGGAGGATGCCTGTAATGACTCCCTGGCCCCTTCTAACTAAACGGGTTCGCCTCTTGCGTATCCCCTTAATTGAGAATGGAGACCTTGGGATGTATGGATAAAGAGCCACACTCAACGCATAAGCCGGAGGGGCTCAAAAAAAACATTCAATGAAGGTTAATTCAATATTAACGAAGTTAATTCGGTAAGAAAGGCAGCATAAGCATCGACTAGGAGGATGCAAGCTTGTCTACGCCGCGAGTAAAATCATCACTAGCAAAAATCGCATTGGACAAAATCGTCACGCATAAATCACTTAATGTCACGTATATAGTCACGTAATCGTCACGTCACGTATAATGTCACGTAATCGTCATGTACTCGTATAAGGAGATAATGTTTCTAGATTCAGGTTTTAAACATTACCCGGCATTCGGAATATGCACAATGTTAACCCTACTTTGGAGACTGAGCTTGATTTCTCGTGGATTACGCACTCAAGGTGAAAGCGGGAAAACGTTTTAACCGCATGATCAACGTGTGTAAACTGCGATCAAGCAATGAGGAAAGCATGACAACGGGCTTCCCCGAAACTCCTACCAATTATGGATAAGTAGGCAACTTGTCAGCTTTCCTTTTTAAGATACATCAATACTGCAACCGGCGGTAAAATCTTTAACAACTTTCTAATTTAATATACTCATAAAAACTAATGCCAAATTAAAAGAGTGACACTCGTGAATTATTCAAGAAAGCCAACAGAAGTCAACGATATTTCACTTGTTTTCAGGCATCTCAAGTTAGGAGATGGGATCCATGATTTTTGGATGACTATGGAGATATTTTTGTTCTCAGGTCGGTAATAAAAAGAAGCCTTTAGCAGTGCCTAACAGTAAAAAATTTTGAGAAATCCTTAATTTTCATTTTAAACCTGGCCATGTGTACTATTTATTAGCAGTTACTCAAGAAACAGTCTAGAGCTTGATACAAATTACAAAACCATGTCCATTAATACCGACCTGAACTACTCACCTGATATGGCTGACGCTTACAGCTCAATAGTGAACATAGAGTCAGCTTCAGAATATCTGCATAGACTTAGTTTTAAGTTTGATCACTTATTAAAGATCAATGGGAGGTAATGAATTGACATATGCAACCATTTTGTTGCTTGTACTTAAGGCTTTACATAAGGCCTACAGTTGGACGATGAATATAGATCTTTTCTTCAGGAATGAAACCATGCAATATTAGAAATCATTGGCTAAAGGTATCACACCGAATGCAAAACTTGTATAAAAAGTATCGGGAACAATTTTTTCCTGACGTCTGAGTGAAGTGCTGAATTTAGACCGTC
The DNA here is from genome assembly GCA_037158775.1 of Hetaerina titia. Classification (NCBI taxonomy): domain Eukaryota; kingdom Metazoa; phylum Arthropoda; class Insecta; order Odonata; family Calopterygidae; genus Hetaerina; species Hetaerina titia. The sequence continues at coordinate 62,363,490 of CM073775.1, read as the reverse complement.
GGTTACCAGTGCAAATGATGGCAGATTGTATTGGCATTGATAAGATAATAGTGCATACCAAGATTTGCGCTAAATTCGTCCCGAAGGTCTAGACGGACGACCAAGAGCAAAGGCACAAAGAGTGTCTGTTTGCGATGACCTTCTGCAACGGCATCGCGACGATTTCCCAACCACCTACAGTCCTAACTTGGCTGCCACTACCAGCAGGCTGTTTCCTATTTCCAAAAGTGAAATCCTCCCTCAAAGGACACCACCATGTGAGCCTAAATGCCGTCAAAGAAGCTTGCACGCGTACACCTGCGGACCTTTAGGAATACCGGGGAGCTTTCGCGTAGTGGAAAAGCCACTAGCAAAAACGTGTTGGCGATCAAGGGATGTACTTTGAAGAATAATGAAATGAAATAAGTATCTTTCTAATCCCAGACACACTTTATTCAGAACACGACCTGTCGTTTCAATGATCAATATCAGTGACGATGACGATGTGACCATCATCAGAGATGATGACGTCCAACGTCGAAGCCTAGGTCGTGTTCTAAATAGAGTGCGTGTGTGGAATTACAGAGTTATTTATTTCATTTAAATATGTTGTGCAAATTCCATGAAGTTACGCCAGAGACAATAAATTTCCATTGAAGAATTGTTAGGGCATATCTGAAAAAAATCAATTTTTCCGAAACTTTTCTCGATACCTTTTATACAAACCTAGAATAAATAGCATGGTCATTTAAAAATTCATTTTCAAAGTAGATCTATCATCATGATAAGGAAGGTAAATGTGCTTTTTTCCGGCGAATGAATATTTTGTTACATTAAGACTATACTACTGTCATTAAAAACAAAACTGATGACTTATATTGATAAAACAAAAGGGAACGTACTACGGCCGAATGAATGCAATGTCCCCCGTGTCCCCTAACTAGTGCCCCCAAGAGTACGGCTTTGGGTAATTTGTATTAATTGCACTTATATTGATGTTAAATTGTAAACACAAAATTGGAGATTATGACAAATCGGAAAAGCTACTTACTCTTCGAAGAATCTAAGGATCATTTTTTCAAATATGTGCATTGTGACATAACGCTATAAATATATTTCGGCTAGTGAACGAAACTAGATATATTCTTGCTGGCATACAGCGATGCATCATTGCTTCGACACTGACAATGGTTAATCAGTGAAGCCTCCCCGATATCACATACTGGTTATATATAGTGACTCTTCTCCACCCTTCCCTCCTTTTATCACGACGAGCTGACCTCCCTCCACCCTTTCCCTCCTCTCCCACGACCAGCCCACAGTCTCCCTATCCCTCCCCCCGATCGCCCTACCCGCCCCCATCAGTACCCCATAACCCCCTCCCAACCCTCGGGGGTGGACGGGGGAGACCCGGCAGCCTGCCCAGTCATTATGCATTATCTTCCACAAGACTCATTCCGTATTCGAAATGGCTCGTTGTTTACAATGAGGGGGGAGGGGCGGGTGGGAGGTGAAGGGGTAGGGGGTGGGTGGGAGGTGAAGGGGTAGGGGGTGGGTGGTGCTAGACGTCCGAGTTTAAACAAACCCAAAGGGGAAGGGAATGGGGGTTTGGGGTAGGTGGGGTGTATCTAAGGTGAATGCCGGAGGAAGGAGGTGGGGGGAACAGGGAAACCGGTAGGAGAGACGTACACATTGAAATGGCGGGAGCCACAGACGTGAGGGTGAGAGGGTGAGGCGAGAGTGTTTATACGAAACGTTTTCGAACAAACTTCAGGCGGGGTGTGCAGACGGTACGACATAAAAAAAAAGAACGCGGCTACTGAAGCGGAAGGTAGTCAGTCCTTGCGGATGTAACGATGATGATGCAGTGGGACAGCCAGAAACTAAAAACAGATAAACAGCAGAAAAACGTTTGTCTGGAGAAAAAAATAATACGTGGTATTTTTTGAACGGCACTAAAGAAAATCCACTCTTAAACCAACGTGAAATGCAATTGACGATTGTGTTACTAATTAAAATATATCCCTAGAAAAAAATTAAATTCAGAGCTAAACGACTTATTCGAAGTATTTACACGTGCAAGCCATGGTCCATGTTCATGATACAATAAAAAAGATACTGTATTAACAGTCGACGCCTTGCAAATTTAGCATCTGTTGTATTACTGAACTAAGCATACAGAAATTATTATGCTCGTTTTTTCTTGCTGAACACACTAGTGTTTCCAGATAGAGCTATTAATTAAAATTGGCAATTTTCCACAAAATAGCATTTTTAATACGACCGGTTTCGATGTAAGTACAGGTAAATCATCTTCTGGTGTTACATCTGGTAGTTTCATCGAAACCGGTCGTATTAAAAATTTTATTTTGTGGAAAATTGCCAAATTTAATTAATCGTGATATTCCACCATATCACGCCTGAAACGTCTCTTTTTATAAATAGAGCTAGTTTGTTCTCTGTTTGTATGATTTAATTATTAATGGTGGTGGTCTCTTCTCCAATAATTTTCCACTTCGACATTCTTGTAATTTCATGTATGGTACGTGACCACAATTCTTCGCATACTGCACGTGCCTGGTGTGGAAGGACTGCCACACACCTTGACAGAGATCTCCAGATTATCATGAAGATGAATTATAAGTAGGTTTTACCACAGCATGCGTAGTATACTAATTAATACAAACGTTACATCGGATACTCGTTTAAGATTGGACACAATAGATTTTAGAAGACTAAAATTCGAAAAAAAACAGTAAAAACATTTTAAAACGAAAAAAGTGAATAAAAAGAAACAAAGAAAATTTAAGGAAATGAAAGTAACAGAGAAAAATATTAAACTGGATAAATGTCAACTCTTTCACCGATTCCTGATGACCTTGATATGAAAACGCGGACAGGTTTTGCAAAACAATGAAGCAAACGCTAAAACACATGATTATATAATATAAAACCTAAATCAATTGATACTGCGCGTAACCCAATACTACCTGAATTTATTCTTGATTCTCTCAAATGACGAAATCGCAAATTATAACACATTTACGGACTGATCAAAGGAATTACTCTCACACGAACTGAAAGTGGAGAATAGCACGAATTGCCTATTCACAAATCCATCCTGCGGGAGGCATAGTTTACCCACAAATCCAATGAAATTCCTTCAAACGTAATACCATCCTCAGTTTTCCACGAATGAAAAGAAAGAAGTCGACATTTTTAAACGTGCGAGACTCTCTCTTGAACCAAGAATCAGCTAAAAACTGCAAGCTACTCTTAGGAACAATTATGAAATCCGGCCAAAATTCCAAGGAGAGGCGCATCGGAATAACTTAAGCAAAATATTTAAAACGGAAAACTCGAGAGACGAGAGGTGAGGAAATGACGCAGTGATTCCATTCAATGCAAATATTATAAAAACACTCCCCCAGCTTCAACATTGTGATTACACTAAAGCGCATAAAATGTACTTAACACTTTCAAAGAGTCGGAGATGAATTGAATTAAAACTTGAAAAACTCTCGGAGGATTGGATGCGAAGAGGGAAAGAGAGGAGAGAGAAAGCCATGCGGAGCAGAATGCACTCGCTAACGGTCATAAAAGGGACGAGGATAACTGTATTGCTTACATTTCCTGGCCTCTTTGTTCATTTCATCACAGCCATTCTGCTTCATCGCTAAGAGCTCCATTCAATACGACGCCACGAAACACTCCTTTTTTTTCACTCCCTTTCTATGCGCGGGGCACAAAGTGAAAACAGGCGGAAAGAACAATCCACCCGCAGCACAGGGCGACCAATGCGAGACTTAAAACCGAAAAACGAGACAAACACCCACAGCGACGTCATTACTATATTTCAATATTTCTTTTTCCGCAGGAGAGACTTGAGGGCTGACGGAAACCATCCCTCAACGCCCCCTCACATTGGCCAGGGTGCTGAATTTACGGAGTGTCCCGGTGGGGGAGAGGAAAGAGGAGGCGGAGAGCGAGGGGATCAACTAAAACAACCATTACGTCAAGTTTAAGAAAAAGAGTGGCACGAACCATTGATATAATACGTTTACGTACACTTTCGCGAGTACACACATACATCTTTCTTTCCAATGCTCTGAAGAAGACATTCGCGGAGGCATCGTCCCTTGAGGAATTCTGCCGGGGGATGGGGAGGACTTTTCGAGGTGGGCGAGGACACCCGATTAAGTGGGATAAATGGGGGAAGGCGGGGGAGGGCACGGCGATGTAATTTCAGATGAGGGGGTAAAATGGGGTTGGGGAACGGGATGAAAAAATGGACAATAGGGGTGCCACCCCCGCCTCGATCCTCCAAGGATGAGGAAGGGTGATGCTTCCCCCGCGACTGCAGGTATTTCATCTCGAGGGCGTAAGGGGGTGGCGTACGAATGGGGATGGGCACGGTGATTTAAGATGAGTGGGGCGGGATATCTTGTCGGGGATGGGAGGGGGAAGAAAGGGCGAAGTGTACTAAATCGCGAGGCCAAACGGGGCGTGAAAAATTATTCGAGAGAGAGAGAAAGACGCGGCAAACGGGAGACGAGTCACGCCCTTCCCTCCATATCAAAACACACACAAACGACGGGGGAAGGCGACGGGAAATCCGCTATTAATCGCCGAGGACGTTTAATGAAAACTCGACCGAAAAAAAACAACAACGCGCTGCAAACACGGTTCCGACTCCAGCTGTACCGGAAGATCGTATTTACGGATTCCCCGGGGCCGTTAATATTTTTCTAAACGCCGTCAGCGAGTGAGGAGTCTTCAGCAGAGGGAAGAGGGAAACGTGACGGAAATTCGTAAGTGTGGGGAAAGGGAGAAAGGGATAAGTAAAAAAATAAACGATTCCCGGCCACATTCCGAGATACCGACCAGTGCCGAGGTGGCGATCGTCGCGTTAATTTAAGGAAACCACGCCCCTTTGGAGGGCCAGAACGGAGGCGACCGGACGTTTGTCCGGCGTTTCGCGAGCTTGCGAGCGATTTACGCCCCGAAGACATATACGCTCGTCCTCACCGACGACAGTTCGGCGACCTAAGTGGGATAGGGAAAAAAATTATAAACAGCACGTCGGTCTTCGAACGTTACAGCCGCGCATCTTCAGACCGAAGTGAGGGCAACAAAAAACACGAACGAAGCGTCTCCACTCGTCTCGGAGTTGGCCCGGAGAGGAGCGAGGGGGAGAAGAGGAAAGACGGGTAAAAAAAATCCTTCCGCCTATAAACATACCTCCTTTAGGAAGAACCCCGGGGGCGAGATTGGGGCTACGATGGAGGAAAACTAATTAGATACCTTGAGGAAATAATAAAAACATTTCGTGAGCACCTCATCGAGAAGGGAAATAAAAGGTGGGAAGGGAACTGGAAGGGTGGAGAGAGCTATTGTTTCGTTTATCACTAAGGAGGGTTGGAGTTTGATGAGGCAAAAATCATGGGATTAGGGGGTTGGGGGAACGGCGGAGAGGAAGGGGGGAGTGAAGGGTGGAGCGGTCGGGGATGGGAAAAAAGGAAGGAGCGTTAACGGAGGAGGAGACCACCCGGGCACGGCTAAACAGGAAAGCGCACTCCCTCCGAAGTATGCGCTTTAGGTCAGGGAATAGCGGGGAGGGGTCTGAGTAAAAACAGCGGATGGGAGGGTGGGGTGAGTTGAGGCGCCTGGGGAAGACATGACCCCTGAAGAAGGGCGCAGCACTGACAGCACTACGGGTCACCTTCGGAATATAACTGACACTCGTCAATTAATCATCCAGTAAGAACATACTGGCCACACTCTCATTGCGGAGACGAATACCTTACACTTAATATTTTACACAGAGATGCCATAGTCCATGCAACTAAATGCAACTCCATTATGTGAAATATTTTACATAATTATTGCTAATTAACATCTAAGCCAACTATATTCTGCTGCTGCATGCCTGGTGCGGAATCACCAATGTATCTGGTACATACAATAGCAGTGGCCTACAGGGAATCATGCAGATGTAAATTGCAGCAAAAGGTACATCCGTCAAATTTTTCACTCAGTTCAATACTGATCTAGTGAAGATACTCCAATTATTTACCGCAGCGTCCACTTACATGTATATCCATTCATCTACATTTTACCCCGGTAGCCACCAAGAGGGCGTGTGGCAGGGGATGCTCGGTGAGTCAGTCATTAGAATAACTATTGAATGACCTGTCGTATATTATTCCCACAATGGTGGCCTCGAATAGCACCAGAGAAGAATGATTTGTTACATCGATTTGGTCTACAAACAGCTTCCCTTAATACTGTGAATTTGCCCACCATTGTCAACTAGTCTCCGCTAGCTTATCGGAGCGTGCACTTACGCAGGGTCAACTTATTGTAATGCTAAATTACTGAAGTGTCAATTTATTGAGTTACAAAAGTTTAATGGAGTCAACGGTTACTCAGGGTTAGCTATTGATACCTACCAAAAAGAACATCTCCCCGCTCTATAAATATTAAATGCCAGTCCATCTTCGTGATTAAATTAGAGGTTCAAGGTCCAAGTGGTTTTCTTACTTTATGGATATTGTAACAGTGGCACGCCGTACCTTCGCATGAACTAGACACATGCAAACGGCAACAAGTTAGATTTGAGATATTAACTTTCATAAATTGGCATAAAATCTATACAAATTTTAATGATTGCTCCAAATGACTAAGTCAATGCATTTTTGACGTGGCATTAGTCTCTCAAAAGATTACCGGGCATTCATTTTTATTTGCAAATATTTCTGTTAATGCGCGTTTTCCCTAATGGCCATACTGATTTCATCTACATCTACATAATACCCCGCAAGCCTCCGCAAGGGCGTGTGGCGGGGGGGTGTTAGGTCACCACCCAAAACAAGGAATAAAGAAATTTCAGCTATTGCATCAAATGTTAGTCGGCGCAAAAGGTAAGAAAACAATGAATTGAGCATGAAATACCTGAAATTCACCAGAACTTGAAAAGTTGCTCGAAAAATAGAGTCCTCCACGACCACACTCAGGTTTGATGACGCATGTCCGCCTGGCGAATTTATGCACGACAGACCACTTCGCCACAGCCCTGCACGCCCTCCGACCACGGCAAAATAATTAAGATACGAGAGAAACGCGAGGAGAAGGGTGAGGGGAGGGTGAAAGGGGAGAAAGATAAACGAAGATTTGGGCGAACACCCTCCACGGAGCACAAAACGTGACGCGGGGGTGGGACGACCAGTAACCGAGGACTGTGGGAGGTCCGAAAGAGAGACGAGCCGAAGGTGGGCGACAGGGAGATGATGGGGTACCACAGGGGCCACCCTTGGGGCCACGCGGTTGAGAGGAAACCCTCCCGCTTCCGACCCACATCACTCTCGCTCCGCAGGGTCGTCCCCACTGTTCAAACCCCTCCCCCTTGCAAGCAGCGCCCATCCTACCGCATTCCAAGACACACGAAAGGCGAGGGGGAGTTGGAAGTGGAGGAGGAGGAAGGACAGCAGGAGTACGAAGAGGAGCGAGATTTAGTGGAAGCGATGCAATGGCGGATAAGCGAAATTCTTCTCCGTGGAACCTCGAGTCGGGAAAGGTGGGAGTTCTACGGGAAGGTTGCGAAGGTGCACGAATGAAAGGGGTTGATAGCGGGAGGGAGACAGTGAGAAGGAATTTGAGTAAAGAAAACTCTGCACAGAGGAGTAGTGACAGTGGCTGGTAATGTGGAGGCGAGAGAGAATAAAACGTGGAGACTAAGCAAACCCGCAACATCAAAAATCAAGTATAAAATAAATTACTGGGTACAATTATCATTTAAACACCACTTCCATTTACCCACTAATTATATAAACACTGATTTCACAAAATATACACAGACATTTGGACTCGGGTCTAAGTATATTCTTAATGGGTGCAGGAAGTGGACGGGGTTTGGAAGAACTCGGAGGTAGTGAATTGGCTGGAGAAGAATACGAATTCAGATTTAGAAATTGTAGGGGAGAATAGAAGTTTCTAAGCACACAGAAAAGAAACAATAAGCTGTTTGCCGAGGGTATTCAAACGCAGTGGGGAAAAGTATGAAGGTAAATGCATAAATGATGAGTTGGAGATGGGAAGTAAACAGTATTTCCTATCACGCGAAAGTGAGCACTAAATATACTTAAAGGATAATTATAGGGGGATTTCAATTTTAGAAAATGAAAAGTGTCATGTTTAGAGTAATTCATAGTTTTTTTTCAATTTTTGACATCGATGAGGGTATTATAAGGAAAAAAGACGATTAACACTTGTTTCTTGCTCAAACGCTAAAAAGATTACATAAATGACCGACTGAATACTGGATCCACCTTATAAAAGATTTGGGTCTGCCTGCTCGAAAAATGATAGCGCAGTACTAGGTTGACTTATGTCGGCAAACGAAGGATACTGAGAGGATAAAGATCACGGGCGTGGTAGGCATAGAACATACCTACCTAAAAATGATTTCGAAATTCAAGAAAGACAAAATGCGTAATTTAAGTGCAAGGACTGATTTCCGATTCAAAGGATTGAATCGTTGGCAATACAGATGCGCTACATGAAAAATGACGAGTTCCCGGAGTTCGGCAAATAAAAAATCATGAGCATCTTACTTACACCTCTAGAAACATTAAGAAAGCCATCCCAAAAGTAAATGTGGAATTGATGTGAACTTTATATTAAAGTTTTGGATTCAACAAAACGGAACAAGATGGTAAGTAGATACGGATCGTGAGGAAGAAAAACTCGGAGGAAGGACTGATGTTTATGATAAATTATCCTCCATAAAAACCTCCCGCAGAATTTGCGAATGCAGTAATGGATGGCGTTGAAAATTCACGAAATTACTATATTTTTTTCCATCCGAGACAAGAGAGGGTAAGAGATCGGTCCGAGGGACATGAAAGAAAGTTGGGAAGATTTGAACCTAAAAGGGTAAAAATAAGAGATAAAGGCGAAATGAAAAAGACGGGGTGAGGGAGGGCAAGGACGCTTTATTCGAACCAAACGGAAACCAGAGCCCCTCCTCATATTTATCGTCTTAGAGTAAATAATAAAGCGAAAGAACGATGCAGCTGAAAAGAATGTCTCAACAAAATAAAAGAAACAAATAAAAACAATTCTTTGATGGCCAGCATGCTTTGAGGCCTCCACTTTTCGGGGTCAAGCTTTTTTCATAGGCCACGCTAAAACATAAAAAAACTGTTGGTGCCTGGGACTATTTATTCTTTCACACTAAAACGCCCGACCGAATGAGGCGAAATTTGGCTTTATGGTCCAAAATTACATATTTAAAATTTATAATACTATAAAACATCCGTTTGAGGGATGATAATCGTAAAGGGTTTGTCGAAAGAACGTATTACCAGGAAGACCTTCACTAATACTGATTATACGTGGTCTAACATAAACCTGAAGCAAATGGAAACGGCTAATTTCACGCAAAGAGAATTGAGTACTTTAATATAGCAATGGTTTTTTTTACGATGTAATGAAGTATCAAGAAATAAATGAGGTGAATTTTTCCAAAGGGTTTACTTTCTGAATTTTATGTTTTCTTAATCAAAAATTCGATAAAAATAATAAAATATACGAGCAATTAAAAGGACAACTAGATAATGCACACGATTCACCATTGCATTGATTCAGCATTTGTAACCAATTCTACAACTTTGCAGAACTTAGTTGACATTAGTAAACTGCAAACGCTCACGCTGATGTTCTGTGGTATCAAATTTAAGCACCAACTAAACTAATCTCCATCTTCAGAACTTCCATTAAACACGGACCCAAAAGTTCGGTAAAGGGGTGTTTAGTACGATTCTCACGAAGTCAGTTTGATTGCCGAATTACATCACACGCAGCGAAGGGTATTAAGACTTGTAAAACGTTGCTAAGACATATATTCAATTGTTTCTGCTAAACGTGACTAATTTGTACCTGATGATGATGCCTAAGCGTTGAAACTAGTGGTACGAAAATAAAGAACAGTGGAAAAGTACATTATGTTCTTCAGTCAATGAATTTAATGGTTGCTAAGACACACTTAAAAGCGTCTCAAGAATTATTACAGGAACTACAGGTAGGCTGGGAATCACCCACGCAGTGAAGGTTTCATTACAGACCAAATCTCTAGTATATATGAAAAATAGGTCTCTTCATTGATGAATTCGAAAATTCATTAATAATCCCATTGTATTGGTGCAGAAAGATTCATGAATATAAATTTTGGAAGCAAAATAATAAAGAATAAACCTGACAGATTTAAGATGCCATTTCTCTTTTACAGATTTATGATCCCATTGAAAGATATGAAATTACCGGAAATGACTGCCATTTGGGGAAAAAGTATCTTTTAACAACAATATCTCTCTCTCTCTCTCTCTCTCTCTCTATATATATATATATATATATATATATATATATATATATATATATATATAAATAACTTTTGGACGGCAGAATAGAACACAGAATAAAACAGATAACACGTAAAAGGACACTCACACTGTAGATGATTTAAGCTTTCGGCCTACTCCGAGACCTTCTTCAGGTCAGACTGTCAGTCAGTCTGTCAGTCAGTCAGTTCAGTCTGACCTGAAGAAGGCCTCGGAGTAGGCCGAAAGCTTAAATCATCTACAGTGTGAGTGTCCTTTTACGTGTTATCTGTTTTATTCTGTGTTCTATTGTGCCGTCCAAAAGTTATATTGCTCTCGTGAGTACTTCCGCATCATCGATATATATATATACTCTTGAAGATGACGCACTCTGGCGACGCACAAACACACAAACACTAGGATAATAAATATTAAACATACAGAAACATAAAAGAAGGACACTTACGGTAGATATTTACGTTTCGACGGCACGGCCGTCGTCATCAGAATATATATATATATATATATATATATATATATATATATATATATATATATATATATATATATTCTATAAGTAAACCAAAATGTTCGATGGATTACATGATGCCGAAGTATGCACGTATGTAGTACCATTGGGTCAATAGCGTTTTCTGGATGGTGATTTTATGAGTGGCATATTTATGCGCAAATATGCATGCTAAAGAATAAATTTTTACTGAGCTAAGTTCGCTAAGTAGATCTTGAGCATGAATTGGCTTGTATATTATGCCGATGGGAGAAAAAGTTTTCCTGGTGACATCAAAGAGTACAAAGGAGACGCGGCTGACTATAACCTGGTGGTCTGGAGAAAAGGTCCGCGAAATATGTCTCTATTTACAAAATAGCTCGAGAAAGGGATTCGAAACGTCTGTGAAACTATTCCAAATTGCAAAGAACAAAGCAACTGATGATAATTAGTTAAAACTGCAAAGATAAATAGACCCATAAAACAACAAAAAAACATAAAAACAACGTGCCGTCATTTTGACCATTTATAAGAGTCACGCATCGAAGCTTCTTCGTAAAATGTTAATGTAAACAAAGCCCTCCCCGCAAATCAGCGTTAATTAAGGGAATAACTACCATGAAATGTCGCAATATCTAACTATCATTCAAACATACGCCCCAGGTTTTGACGTGAGATGTAGGAATATGAAATATTAATGCCTAAATTTAGCTTATTCAACGTTACAAATATTTTTTTTAATATTTGGAATAGATACGAACGGATATCTTTGTTACGATCAAATACTTCGCCCGCTAGATATTTCGCAAATATAAAATCCGCTCATTAATTTTAAAAGCGCAAACTATCCAAAAAGCAAAGATCACCACGTAATTTATGACCGAATGAGAGACATATTTTTCATCAATCCTAAGGAACATTTAGGACGGGATTGAATGTTTCAGCCCTAAACCATCGAAGGGGAGCTAAGTGGTTTACCACGCGAGAAAGGTATTTCCACACGAGGTATACAACATCCAGAGAAGGGAGGTTTGCGGTGTCGGGAGGGGGGGTGGAGGATGGGAAACCACGGGGTGTCACGAACCCATTGTCTTCGTCTCCAGGGGGAGGAGAGAAAGAAGGAACCTCCGAGGGTACTCTCCAGGAGAGGGGAGGGAGAAGAAGCTGCGGGGAGAGGAGCTGGACGATGGATGGATTGATGGTAGGGGACCTGGCCAACGTCAAGCACCATCGCTCCTGGGTTGGAGATAGGCACGCATTGCTTCCCACGGGAAGGAAAGCGGTCGGTGGCGGACCACAGCACCTTCCCCTCCCCCATGCCTACATCACCACGGACGACATGCACCGGGCTGATGCTGCGGGGTTCACGCGATTCTTATATCCTACACCCTGTGACCCAACATGGGAGTGTGTGGCAGGGGGAAAGTGCTAGGACAACCTCCTTTATCAAAACCTACACAATACGCCGTTACAAGCCGCAAGGCCAGTGGCAGGGGGTGTTAAGACGACAGACTAGAATGTATAAATATTTCTTTGCGCATATACTATATGTGTGTCAATACACATTGATATATAATATCTATTTATTTATTTTGTGCATATATAATACATATATAGGTGAGTGTATGTGTGTTAATACTATTATAAGGTAATCTACCGGTTAAGGTAGGTTTTGGAATGGACACAACTGTTTAACAAATATTCTGTGACTCCCAACAAAACCCAATCCAGCACCTAGTCTACATCAGTTCCCTCTTCATCTCTGTGTACTTCCCTCTTCCATCCATCCCGTCCATCATCACTATCCTGTTCCTGCCCTTTCCTCGTTTGCCTAACATTCTCCCCTCTATATGTGTGTTATGCATATAGAAAAATCTAAATGGCTCCCAGCAAGCCGAATTTAGGGTGTGTGGAAGGGGATGCTTAAATGTCGCTTCGTATCATCACGTAAAAGTGATTATTTTGTGAGAAGTGGTTGGAGGTATCTGAGATGCTGGTTCGGAGAGAGATCAAAAAAGCACGTCGCCCTACCTTCTCATCTCATTACACTCGTCCGAGCAATAAAATTTCTTTGAGGTGGACCCCGCATACGTATCTTTCAATTAATGGTGTTAGATGCATCGGAAGGAAGAGTAACACCAAAGTACGTACCTAAATTATCGCCAGATACTTAATTTGGCCTGAACTATCGCAATATAGTATGATGGGTGCGGAGCCGCTGAAGGACCTCCCATACGGTGAATTAAAAAAAAATCATTCAAGAAACCTTGAACAAAAAGCTTGAAATTAATCTATGGCAAAATTTTTAACATTTGCACATATTTGCACCTTTTAAAAAACTGCGATTAGCGAGATTCTACAGGTAGAGTGAGTTTAGCGGTCCTTGAGGTCCAAGGGAATATACTCGGGTAGGGCTTTAAGAAACTTAACATTGCTTAAAAATTTCTACTAGAAAGGGGTAAGCCTGACGGGAATGTAGGGGGCATTAGGTTGCGAGCCCCTTCATTCACAAAGGTATCAGGAAATACTTAAAACTTTAAAAATGGTACCGGACAGCCAGTTTTTTTTTGCGACACCGATGCCATAATTCAGGCCAGAAATTATATTTGTAGATTCGGCCACCGGGATAAAACGAGAGAAATAGAAGGGGATACTGACAGATTTAGTACTCGTTCTTCCCTCGCAATAACAAGATCACATTAAAATTAAACCTAGTTACCCGAATATTTTCAGTAAAAAAATAAAATGTAATGATTTAGTCAAAGAAGGTTATCCCACGATGTAGAATGCCAATGCCGCTTGAATTAGTACGTGCATTTGGGTTTATGGTCCTATTTATATATATTTATATAAATATATATATTTACATGCATGCATGTCTAATGCCATAACACCCCCCACCACACGCCCCCGCGGCAGCTTGCGGGATTCTCCGTAATGGTGGAATGGTTGGCGACTGCTGTGGACACTAGAGTACCTCTCAGTCATTATAAATCAATTTTAATTTGGTATGCATGAAGCCAATGAAAAGAGTATTTATATCCTTAGAGCCTTGCGTCAAGCCCGAGCCACCTTAGATGCGAACTTAGCACAGCGGACGGAAATCTCTCGAGCATGAATAAATCACGAACGCTGCTCGGTGAAGAATGCATGCCCCACGGAGAAGAGTCCGGCATCCTGCCAACCTAGTTAAATACTAGAGCAAGCATCCACGTTTTTAGACGCCTATCCCGAGAGACCTCAAGGGAAAAGACGACGTTCAGTGCGCCCTAGGGCGGTCAAGGACGAGAATGCTCCAAATGACAGCGTCAAAAAAGGCCATGCTAACGCGATTTTAACCTTTCAACGGCAAGCTAACTTTTTGGCGGGAAAAGGCTCGAGCCGAAATTCAGGAGTACGCTCCAGAGTTCGTAGCAATTTACGAAGCATTTTACCGCTACCACTGACAACATTTTAATCCATTAGTCGATTCTTGAAAGAAGCGAGGGGAGGATCCCTCAGCTCGCACTGAAAAATACCGCTGCAGGATGGATTATACGCAAATGTACGCGCTGTATATGAAATACGCGCTCACTATAGTAATTTTCACAACAGAATTTTACATGAATTATCATTAGAATTTATTATATCTCCATACATTAATAATTAACATTTAATCGAGAAAATTCAAGTGAATAATCGAAAATATACTGCATTACCTCTGACAAACCGATTACCCCAAACTAGCGGATACACACTCCGAGTTATATCAGCTTGAAATAAGCATGTAAAATGAGTAAAGTGAAAATGCTACTTAACCGTATTCGTTAATGGCAAATAATGCAATAGTTTCACTGTAAAATGGCTTATGAAATATGAGCAGAGAGTTAATATACACATTTCAAGAGCCCGCAAGGGCTATCCCACAAGTAAATAGTGGAATACGGCACAAACGCAACACGTGATGCTTTGGGCGCAGGAGGGGAAGTGGGTGTGAAAATGACGCAGTGCAGCCGATGCCGACATGCCAAACTCTTGAGGCCACACCCCCCACCTACTACCCCTCATCCGACATACTCTCGTAAAACCTCCCCTAGCCCATGTAGCTAAACCGTCCGCTCGGCCGTGCTCCCGAAGAGTCCGAAAGAGGGACCTCGGGAGCTGCGAAGCGTTGGGCCAAAGCGGTCGGGAAAAACCCCTCCCCCACCTCTCTCTCCCGCTCGCTCCCGAAAAAATCCAGACCACTCGAAAGGAAAGGGTAAAAATGAAAAAAAAAAAGATCTCGACGCCGACTACGCGGATCGTGGGGGGTCTAGGGAGGGAGGAGAGGCCGTAAACCTCTCGTGTTCGCTCCCGCGGTCTGCGGGCCGCCTCCCGCGCCAACGACGCTCACTCGGCGAGCGCTAAGCGCGGGGCGGATTCGATCGCGGGGTCGAGTCCCGAGCCCACCTCGCGAGAATGGAGCACTTCCCCGAATGACGACGCCGCGTGGCCCACTTCTCAAACTCCGCGGCGGAGCGAGGAGAGATGAGCGAGAGTGATGGATTGGAACCGCCGAGGTGGCGACTGAACGTGAGGGGGCAATGGGAACTGAACGATAAGAAGGGATGGCGATCGCAGAACAGGGAATGGATAAGGCGATGGCAGTGCAGAGGAATCCAGAAGAAACCACCAGAAGGAAGTTTGAATTGAACTGTTTACGGAAATTAACAACTGGATATCAAAATTAAATCTATAAGCCGCTACGGGGGCTTTACGTGACCAGCTATTAGGATAATTGGCTATTATTAAGTGTAGTCTATTGGCCAAAGAACGTTTTTGACAGATTTACTACGCACGTATTTCTGCTTTTTTAAACTCACCTAGTACGACGCTTACTCTAAAATACTCTAAAACCTGGATCATAAGAAACTATTATACAGCTCTACATAATTACTGCTTCCTTTAAATCCATCCAACCTGGTTTTTCTTTTCTACCTCTGCCTCGTTTAATCGAGTTTCTCCTCTCTATCAGTCTTCAAATTTCCAAGGCAAATTCAATGATTTCAGGCTTAACTTGGTGAAACATTTATGAACACATGAATGAGTATACTTTGTATATTCTAAACATGACTTGACATTTTCTCAATCGTTTATTGTGAAAATATATACGTAAGTTTACTCATTCTGTGTTCCCACAGCCACTCAATATGCCCTACATCCATTTCCCCTGCCTTCTTTTAATTTCTCCAGACAACCCTCTCTCCGCTCCTACCACTTCTTCCTATTTTATCCTTGCAGAGGATTTTACTTTTCCCAACCTTCTCCACATCCACATCTAGCACACTATATTATTGCACTAATTTCCAACTGAAGTGCCCACGACTTCCTAGAGAGGAGAGTGATTCGTATATTACTCTGTTCTTCAACCAATTTCCCTTAATTTACCGACGTCTCGTTCCTCAAAGAAATAATTTGAAACTAAAATTATTCTCCTGAGTCTTTCTAATGATTAACTGCAGTTTCCTGTTCGTTCAGAACGACTTTCCCCACACATTTTACTCTCAAACGATTTGACTTTTCATGGCGCGTTAGCTTAATATCACATATAAATTACGTAATTATTACTTTATACTCAAACTTGGCCGTAAATCCGTATCATGCTTAATTCAAATTGCTTTTCAAAGCAATGAATTCTTGGCAGGACGGGTAACTTTTATTATTTCCATGGTCGACCCACGGTGTTCCCACATCTGATCACGCTTCCAATAGCATCAAAATTAAGCGAATGTGTGTTTACTTGAGAGAAACAGCCAACTGGGAATACTCTATAATTGGATTTTCATGTATGCAAATGAAGATTGGAATTAATTCAACAGGATCATCTGGCAACGAATACCAACGACCAGCACGAACTCAACGATCAGCTGAAATCAAAAGGCTCACGTAAGCATTTATACGCTAAAGGTTGACTCTTGTTCTTTTTTTTTTAGCAATTTAGATTCTTCATACACTTCGAATGTCAGCCAGAAAATGAAATTACGTCGCCATTATGCAGAATATGAATAGAAAATGCATCCCAACAAGAAATGAGTAAATAGTCTTCAGAAAATTCAGAAACAAAACAAGAATTATTTTTTCAATCAGTGGATGTAAATTAAAAGATATGTTCCCATTAGTTAATGCAGTAAATCAAGGATCCTCGCTCTGCACGACACACGTTACCAACGCATTTCTGTTCAGTTATTTAGAGCTCACTTTAAATACGAATGGAAATGTGCAACTGGCAAAAGTAAAAACTTCCTTCATGCTTACGTGATTAATGGGGTATATATATAGTTCAGTATTAAACAGAAAGTGTGCTATATTACAAGAGCTACAATTCGTCATCCGGGATGCACGTTTCACGCGACACATAAGAATAATTGGCGTATTTAATTCCTCCACAAAAAATATTTCGTACGTAGGTATCCTTATAATAAAAATGTAAGAGAGAGGTGCTATTCCTCTTTGATTAAAAGACACTTTTGGAATACGTAGCAAATAGTAGGCACCCAAAGAAGGAAAGGTTAATTAGGGAATCGGAAATGGCCCAGAGAAGATCCTATACATTTTTTTAATTGCTACAAAAGAGAGTATGGGTGACGGGCATGCTGGAGGAAATACGTTGGGAACTTGATTCAACAGAACAGACTTTCAGAAAAGTACAGAACACCCAAGTTGCTTACGAAACCGAGGGAATTACTTTGGCCCCCAATTATAATGGAAGATTTAACCACCAGGATCTTTACTTTACAGAAAAAATAAGAGACGCCACCGAATCAGACTCGAGTTCATCCCTGCCACGATACACAAGCATACGAATTTTAACCCAATTACTCGATAATTTATGTATAACCATAAAAACCATAAACACAGTAATCAACCCGAAGGTCGGTTTAGTAGGTGATGGTAGAGCTCACCCATGTACTAAGCCCGACGGCGTGTGAATATTCACACATCAGGGTAGGGGGGCCAGTTCCTTTCCCTGTGAATTTATATATATATATATATATTAATAACTTTTGGACGGCACAATATAACACAGAATAAAACAGATAACAAGTACAAGGACACTCACACTGTAGATGATTTGAGCTTTCGGCCTACTCCGAGGCCTTCTTCAGGTCAGACTCTGAACTTGAGCTTTCCGCCTACTCCGAGGCCTTCTTCAGGTCAGAGTCTGACCTGAAGCTCAAATCATCTACACTGTGAGTGTCCTTTTACTTGTTATCTGTTTTATTCTGTGTTATATTGGCCCTCCAAAAGTTATATTGCTCTCGTGAGTATTTCCGCATCATATATATATATATATATATATTATACCGGGTTCGATTCCCGGGCAAGGCACTCTGGGCACCTGCAGCTCCACCCAAGCTTGTTGATTTTTCGGGTACCAGATCTACCTGGGAAACCATAACCGGCACGGGGAAAGGAACTGGCCTACCCCGATGTGTGAATATTCACACGCCGTCGGGCTTGGTACATGGGTGAGCTCTACCATCACCTACCAAACCGACCTTATTAGGGTTGATTACTGTGTTTATGGTTTACTATTATTTTCCCAAGAGGAGTTAGGAACAGAACTCAGTTCTGAACAGTTCTGTTCCCAACTCCTCTTGAGAAAGGTGATTGCACCACCGAAAATTCGAGACCCAGTGAGTCCCTCTTTTATGTGTTTCTGTGTTTGCGTCAACTAGTCCATTTACATTATTTATATATATATTTTTTTTCAAACAGGAAATCCTGCCATATGGCGAACAAATATTCATTCACAAGGAAATAGATACAAGAAAAAGGGATAGGAATATATGTAAAGGACGATCACTGGAGACGTAGGGCACTTGGTGGGATAAGACTAACAAATCTCAGCGAAAAATTAAATTGAATCAAGTGGAAGATCCGGTGTTCAAGTCCCGGTGAGTAAATATTTGTGCGCACGTGATTTTGCCTGATTCCGCCTTCCCCATGTCTCCTGTGTTCGTCCTTTATATACGTTCCTATCCCTTTTCCTTATATCTATTTCCTTGTGAATGAACATATATATACATGATTTTATACATATATATTTATACACACATAGTATTAGAGCATAGTGTATGTATGGCTGAAACTAACGCCCACCAACCCCCACACGGCCTCGGGGCGGCCTAAATGGTATTATGTGGATGTAGACGTCTCCAAAGGAAACTGGTAAAAAGGCCCTGAAAAAGCAAACACTTTAACTCAAGAAAAATGATCAAATGGTGAGTAATGGGGAAAGAATTTCCCTTTACTATATCAAGGAAGAGAGGCATAATTCGAGGAGGAGGCAGGCATGGAGCAGGGTGTTAACATAGAAAAACTAGACGACCATCCCCTATCCTTATTCAAGAAAAAGCTTTCCCTCGACCGAATTACATTTCAAACTAGAATTTACGCCCCTTCCCCCAAACAAGACTTGACCCCCTCTTAAGAATTTCTTAATAGGGGCACCCCATCGTGGCATTGTATCCAGATGATGCAGGAAGAATATCTCCTCTTGAAATGAGGCAACATGTATGAGGATTCGGTACATACCACATTAAAACCTGTTTTTTCCTCAATTAATATGCTCACCGTCACCGACTGATGTCACTAACGCTCAAATACAAGGGCAGTTGAATGAAGACATTACTCACCTGCAAGGAAAGAGAAAATTCAGTATTACATATTGTATATATTTATGGAAACCTTGTACACACATTACAATATACGAAAATAATTCCAATTTCTAAAATAAAATATTAACAGGCAGTGTGTGTCCAAATACAGCAATTGATTAATTAGTCCAACTTCATTTGCTCAAACAAATAACTTTGTCTGTATTAATTCTAATCGGTGCTAACACTATCCTCAAAGATAAAAACAAATTTGTATCTAAGAAAGATCATATGCAAACCGATACTCTTGGAAATCAAAAGCCGAAAATAAACACAGATAATTTTAGCTGTACACCGTCAAGTGATAAGGTACTGCGGGAAACGTGCTTAATATGTTCTATTATATGCACTGCAAAGTTTTGCCTGAGCGAATGGAAAGGCACAGGTACCTGTATAAAGGCACTGAGAGCTAAAAAAAAAGCTAACAGATTATCCAGAAGCGCAAATAAACGGGTTCACCCGAAAAAAGTCAAAGGCAATAATTCACATGACTTCATAATCTTTTCAGGTAAAAATGAATGCCGACCGACTTGGAAAAACTTGCCATGGTATATCGGTAGATATGCATTCAATTCCCCAACAACCTATTTCAGATACCCTCTCCGCTGGCGAACTTAAGTCCCTTTTATTGATTCGCCGTGCTCAAGAGGAGCATCTAACCCTAAGGTCATTAGCACCACTGGGATATGTGGGAGACAAAGACGGAAACGGCGGGAGAGGGTGTGGCCACTGCATGCGGGGAAGGGCGACAAGAAAAACTCCACTCTCGAAGGTCGACTCCGACTCTCAAACGAGGGAAGTGCGGACCCACATTTAGGGTAAATGGAAACGGAGGGAAGAATAGGAACTTTGGCTTGGGACTACGCGAGATCTCTTTTTCCACGTCGGTTTGCGACGTGAAACGAAAGGTTCCAAACCAATGATGAATAATTATTATCCTTGAAATGAGACAACCTGAATCATCATGGATAGTAAACACAGTCATGGCAGCTTCTGCATCGTCCCAAATAAGCAATTGTGTATTAAATATCGTCTGAACGCTTTCCTGCTCGCCCCACATTACTTTGATATTTTCGCAGACGTCGATATTCTTTTTTTTCCCTACACAGATGATAATGATTTTAATCTTGCTTAATATGCGAGAAATACTTTTTTTTAATTTGCAAAGTTTTCATGTTTCTTTGGTTTAAAGATTTCTCAACTAATAATAATGATCCATGCTTAACAAATTTGACCAGAAATTTTTTTCACTAAGTAATATTTGTCTAAAGTCTTCTGTGACAACCCGTGCCAACTCTGTCGTAAGTCTTTCGTAAAAACCAGTCTTTCATGTACTGTACGCGACCGCAACTATTAACGTTATCTACACAGGCCCCAATATTTGCCAACAAAATAGGACTAATCGCGTTTACGTTTTAACGTCGAGAGGAAACTTACACCCGGAATGGGGACAGCAAGTGATGGAGGCAGAGGTCCAACGTTTTAGTAATAGGAAAACGGGAATAATCCATGCAGGACTCCTTGGTATCAGCAATAAGTTTGAGTGCAAATTCTAAATGCATCCAAAAATATTGCAAAAATGGCGACTTTCATAAATTGCTAAGAGGTATCCGTGCTGTAGTATAACGAAAGCATTCTCACAGCTCGGTACCTATCTGTAAAGTTTTTCATTTGGCGAATTAATACCTAGAGTCATAGGCAAGTTGAATTAACGTATATGAACACCCTAATCAAATTTTCATACTTCCCCGTTTTTTTCCCAATATTGTTTCACTTGAAAACCTCCACTCTTCAAGTTTCGGGATGAGCATCATATAGACAGGCTTCCTTGTTTCGGACCATTTCCTGTGTCCTTCCCATTTTTCCTCTTTTACCTCAAGATTCTTTTTCCCCCCTGAAAGCAGCGACTCCATAATGCTGATGATATACCAGGCAGAAACCCGCAGTAGATAGCAGGGGATCCGCTGGGAACTGCGACACTTCGCCCCCTAGCATGGGAGGGTGAGAACGAAAGCAAGCAACCAAAGGGGGATTTCCTCGAAGGATTTCAAACGCAACCCGATGGCTCCATTCCTCAGGAGCTACTTGCCCCACATTATCAGGTCTCCCAAGTTCCCGCGGGCCTGAGCGCAATGTGTGTACACTCCCCGGCGCGATTACCCATATGTACGTTACGTACGTACATCGATAGCATACGCACCCGTACGTACACTCACCCACACTTACACACAAAACGCCGTCGAAATCTGGTCGCTTCCGTGTTTACAGGACATGCGTCAACAATGGACCGGGAGAGAGAAGCCAAAAACGATAAGGCTAAACACACATCCACTCCTTGCACTTCTCAAATTTTTTCCCTCTCTTTACGAAGAGGTGACCGTGGAACACCTTTCTTAACGCCAAACACTTCGCCAACGGGATAAGGGACGATCCGAAGAGGCGGAAAGCATGAGGACACAAAACAGAAGCTCTCGAACTACGGGTGTTTTCTTTATTTTTTTCAAAGCAGGAAAAACTGTGACGGCGTGGACCGTGGGAATCGATGAAGACTTTCTATTCCATTGGACAAGAAGAGCGACGGAAAGAGGAGAGAGAGGTTGAAAATGGAGAGGGTGTCCGCAAATAATCACAGTCAACACTAGAAATCCGAAGTACTTTTCAAAAGGATTGCGGAAATTATCACACGCAAACCAGTTTACCATTACCCGATTAAGTAACTAAGGAGACACCAAAAATGTTACAGGAAGAAGCGGTTGACTTGGAGGCAACTCAACCGTTCACATAAAATTTAAATGTGCCCAACGATGCGCATAATGCGACGTCGTAGTAATGATTGGGAACTGTCGAATTTCATAGCGATCAGTCCGATCGTCCCTCTTTATTATCCATTTGTCCCTACCGTCGATGTACAGCTAGAGATGATATTTTTGAAGGCAGCCGTTCCGTTTAGGGCAGATTTTGATTGGACACAAATTATCTGTCGCTAAATTTCTAAGCATCGCCTAACAAGATGCATCAAAATACCCCGCATGACAATGAACCGTTCTTCAATTCCGATTGCATTCCACCTCCCGTACGTCCTTCAAATCTATCCTTGTCATTTTGCCTTAACGAGCAACTTTCCGGACCACACAAAACCACTCTCCATACCAAAGGTTTCGCTAACCTTTGTCCAACAACATTAATTAGCGTCCCTGTCATCAACTACCTCCACCTTTTGCAAGTGACCTCATTACGCTCCGTCATGAAACGATTATCGGATCAGCGTTACGCCATCAAATTTTGCGTGGAAACTGGACAAAACTGAGAAGAGACTCATGACATGCTCAAAGCAGATTACGGTCCTAACGTCATGGGTAGATCGGGTATTTTCGAGTAGCATAAGTTGTTTCGTGAGGGTAAAGAATATGTTGGAGACGCCGACAATTCAGGACGCCCTTCGACCTAAAAATATGACGAAAATATTGCAAGAGTGAAGGTTTTGTTGGAAAGGCATTGCATATTAAGTATTTGCATGGTTTCTGATGAACTTGGCAACCCTAACAGTGGTGTACAGCGACTTGTGACCGTAGATATGGGCATTAGAAAGGTATGTGCGAAGTTGGAGCTGCGAGTGCTCTCGAACGAACAAAAGAAAACTCGCACGCGGATCTACCAAGATCTTACTTACTTTTGGAACAGACCTTGTAATCATTATCACTTGTCTATTTGTGAGGCAAAATAGTTGATGAACTTCTAATAACGCTTGCTTTAGAGCATATGGGATCACATTAAAATATATTTGTAAATATTTTTGCTCAGGTTCAGAATACCAGGAAACCCTTTTCTATAACTTTAGTTTATTTCAACTGTTTTTTCAGCCTACCCCTTTTTGATTACTAAGTTCTCTTCGGATTTGCCAAACGAGATGTCATTAGCAATAGATTTCGTGTACTCTTCTTATGATTATTAAAATACCACTTGAATGAAGCTAGTTCAATTCTCCCAAGCATATTAAGTAATAATTATTAATTAAACGGTAAACAAAGAGAATAATCTGTTTACTTCGACTCGGGTTAAACATTTTCATTGAAATGAAGCATTCAGTTTTAGTGAAACCGTCTACTTTGTAAATTCCAAAAATTGTTATCTGTTCCAACACCGCCATTCCGTGTACATTTTTCTTAAACATATTTTTCATCATTTTCAATTGAAATTCAAATAAACCATAAATCTACTCGTCTCCTTGCCATGGCACTAAGTTTCTCTCGACTATTTAAGTAAGGCATACGAATTTTATAAATGAATATTACAATCAGATATAAATATTCTTGGGCTCTGCATGGAAGAGAATTTTCTGAAAACACAGAGAAAACTTCACTACTAGGATCATACCCACTGGGAAGCATCAGACTCTACTTCCATTTAATTAATGTATTTATATTTATTTAGTGACAGTGTAGCAAAGTGGATAGAGAGCTGGGTTACTAACCCGTGGGTCCGGGTTCTATTCCCGGGCACGCCATGCCCCTGTGCACCCTCAGCTTCACACAAGCCGTGTGCTTTTTCGAGTATCAGTTTTTCCTGAGAAACCATGTGTGGCGCAGGGAAGGAAACTTGCCCACCTACCCTGATGTCTGAATTTCACGAGGCGTTGGGCTCATTGGTATTGGGTGAGATCTCGCAAGTATCAAGCCGGATATTAGGTTGATAAATGCAATTTTGGTTTTTCTTTAATAACCCGTTTCTACATTTTTTCGCATTTAGCACCCCAGGTCACTTCGCGTTAATGGAAAGAATACTTATTCTAGCGCACTGTAGAACTTGATGAACTCAACAGTGGATCCAGTGGCGGTCGGTCTCGCATAAGCGGAGTTAAGCGTAGATAGTTGACCAGAGAACGGAACACCTTACGGATAAGGCCTACGGTCCACCTCCAACCCACCCACTCACGAGGCGAAGGCATATAGATAATTGCGTGCCATCGGAATCGAAAAAAATTCGGAGGAGGGAAGAATGGGGACCGGGGACAGGGGAAGAAGTGGCGAGGGGAAACGGGGATTGGGAACTTGTGTTCGGGCACGAGGATGTGTGTGGGTGTGTTCGCGCAGGGCGAGTGAGAGGGTACGGGGGCAGAGGAACGACACCGGGAGGAGCGAGCAATATTCGCTACTACCGGAGTAACGAACGATCCGAAAAGAGGGCTCGTCGCGGGGACGGGGGTGGGCAGGATCGGAAAATTTAAAATAAAAGAAAAAAATCACCTCCGCGAAAATAAAGAATCTCCCAGGAGAGAATGGAAGATATCAAGAGGGGTGAAGGTGATGGGGGAGGAGAGAGGGGAGATAAAAAATAAGACGCGCGGGGGATGAGCGAGAGGGAAGAGGGTGAGCCGAGCGCGGGGAACGATGTGGGGGGATGGCGAGTGGGGGCGGGGGCATCGCACCCCCGAAAACGACGCGGAGAGAGGAGGATGGGGCGGAGGGAAATGGAGAAAGCAATAATTTAGCAGAGTAAGCGCTGATGGAAGAAGGACAGTGTCTCGGGAGGAAAAGTGCACCGAGTTGGGGGGGGGGGGTAGGAGAGGGGTCTGAGAAGGGTAACGGGGAAGAGGGGGGGAGGATACGAGGCGAGAGACCCTGAGAGGGGTAAGAGGAAGGTGGAGAGAACGAGAGAGACCCCTTCAAGCAGATCGATGGCGAGGGAGAGAGAGAGAAAATACGGGCAAGGGCTTGAAGGGCACGGAGGGGGAATTAAAGAGAGAGAAGGATAGGGTGGGGCGAGTTTTTCAAATGGGGGAGGGGAGAGGGTGAGTGCACTGGGAGTAGGCAGGGGTTATGAGAGGCGTCGAAGGTTGGGGCGGGCGGTATGGGGAGGAGGGGGGTCGAGCGGAAGGACGGAAAGGTTTGGTGGCGGAAGGACTGAGGGAGTAGGACGAAGGATGACAGCAGGGGGGTAAAGGAAAGGGCCATGTGGGGTGGAGGAGCAACCGAAGTGGGGGAATGGAAAGAGCGAAAGAAATTTTGGGACAGAGATCTTATAGGGGATCCACGGCAGCGAAAATTCTACGGCATCTCTCTCTTTCTCTGCTTTCCATTTAAAAAAAAGAAAAGAATCAAACGACTCATTTAAAACGACAGACGCGAATATTACAAGAACCTAAATCCACGCCATACCCTACGAGCGGCTATATGGGCAGGGGTGCTAGGACACTAGCATCCGATTATGTAGTTGGGTGGAATTACGACCATGCCCCGGAAATGCTTTGCGCAAGGAATGGTGGGTAGGATCAAAACAGAGTAAGCATCTTATCGCGATCTGCATATATTATTATTAGGTAATCTACCGGTTAAGGTAGGTTTTTGGATGGACACAACTATCAAATAAACATTTTGTGAATCCCCACCTAGCAAACTAATCTATATCAGGTCCCTCTTCATCTCGGTGTACTTCTTTCCTCCCTTCATCCCGTCCAACATCCCTATCCTGTTCCTACCCTTACCACGCTTGCCCAACATTCTCCCCTCTATTACCCTCTTCAACATTCCACTACCGCTCAATACGCCTTTCATCCATTTTTCCTGCCTCCATAGGATTTCTCTCAACAAACCCCTCTCCTCCCCCACCATTTTTAGTACTTCCTCATTTGTTTTCCTTTCGGTCCATTTCACCTTCTCCATTCTTCTCCACACCCACATTTCAAAAGCCTCCAATCTACGTCTATCCTCCTGCTTCAGTAATTAATAAATCAAGCTACGAGGCGTATTCTTAAAGTAAGTACCGTTTGCTTATATTTAAATATTGGCGCTTCAGAACACAGTTTTGCTCATGTAGCGCCATCTACTGATTCATTGAGAAGCTATAGCAGTATTTGTTTTGTTTCAGAAGTTGTTTGCTTGTCCGTGCATGCAAACAACAATGTCCGCGACAATCGTTGATCCCGCCAGCTGTGAAGTGCGTTCTGTCATACGATTCTTGTATGCAAAAGGATTGTGGGCTGCTGAAATTCATCGGGAATTATGCCTAGTTTATAAACCTACAATGAGTGAAGGAAAGGTTAGACAATGGTGCTGTGATTTTAAAAATGGACGAACAAATGTCCATGACGAAGAGCGAAGTGGTAGGCCCAGTATTCTGACCGATGAAATTATTTCGCAAGTAGAACAAAAACTGCGATGTGATCGTCGATTGACAATTAATGGCCTGGCTGAACAATTTCCTCAACTTGGACGCACTACTGTCTACAATATTGTTACGGAAAACCTCGGATACCACACATTGCGTGTAAGGTGGGTACCGAAAATGCTCACCGACCACCACAAAGAGCAAAGAATGTCCAGTGGACGAGAGTTTTTGGGTCGTTGGGAACTCTTTAAACCACCCACCGTACAGTCCTGACCTTACACCCAGCGACTACTTCCTCTTCTTGCACTTGAAACAGTAGTTCGGTGGACAACGTTTCGAAACCGAAGAGGAACTCAAGAATGGCGTTGTCGATTGGTTCAACCCTCATGCGGCGAGTTTCTATGCAGAGGGGTTAAAGAAGCTGGTGCAGCGGTACGAAAAATGCTTAGAAGTGAACGGCGATTATGTAGATAAGTGAAGTAGGTTTGTAGCTAACTAAAAGTGCCAATAAAATGTGTTTTATATGAGTATATTTTTTCCTGTGACCAAACGGGCCTTACTTTATGAACACGCCTCGTATATATGTATACTCTCTCCGCCACCTTCAGTCAGTCAGGGGTGAAAATATCAATGGAAAGGGATTTGGGATGAGATTTTCAACTAACGGATGATTAACGACATGTAAGTTTTCGCAAACATAATTTTTTCCGGTTGAATGGATGATCTTTCAAAGATACTTCACTAAATTGACTATCACCGTATAGGTGGCAAATAATAGCTGGACTAAGAAACAATTGGTTGAACTGCATGTGTTAACCTTGAATGATTCTCATATTTTGTTTATTCTACCATTTCTGGCGAAAAGCTGTCTCATATCCAATGATTTCCAAATTCAGATCTGTAATACTGTAAAATAAATTTCAGCTCAATTTTTTTATGATCCCATCAGAACACTTTTTTCCGCTTAAATTTCCTAGTATATAACGCTTATATTTCCTCATGATAGGCGCTTTCCTTGCCCCAATCTCATATGAAGAGGACAGCATACCCGGATATGGGCAAAAATACAACGCTAAGCCTGAAAACATTTCCAACAGTAAGTTTAACAGAGAAACTTGTTTAAATAGCTTCTAATAACAAATAAAGAGTAGCATTTATTATTATTGAATAATATAACTCGAGTTGAATGCAACAAATCTGTTAATGGTCCTAAAATCCATTGACCCGTGAGCTTAGACTTGCCACGAACTGAAGTTCACCGAATTACCGAGAGGGGCAGGGAGACCGTTCCAGCAAGCCTAATTGCCCCCATTTTGAAGCGACGGGGCCATTCTCATTTGAAATCAAGCCTCTACAAGTTCATTCATTTACAAACGCTGGAAGAGCCCCTAATTAGATTCTGGGATTAAAAAACATAAGTTCAATGGATCACAGAGTTTCAAACCATTAATACTGAGAGATTGGGAGTTATACGTTTCCGTCGAATACAGGATGCGGACACGAAATGCTATAGTAGTCATACAGTGTAGCAATTAAGCATTTTAAGAATAAAATAGGGGGATTGTTTCTAGGACGGGTACTTTTGCTGGCCTTTTTCGACGCGGAGACCTTCGTCAAAGTCTCTTCGTCTCCAAAAAATAAGTTTCCCTAATTCACAATCTTCTTATAATCAGTCAACGAAAACATCGATGGCGTAATACTGTTGCTACCATTACCCGAAGAGCAATGGCTAAAACGAGGTACACGACGATTCGGAAAAAATCCTCGAGACATTACAATAACTGAAGCAATAATAGCCCACCATCATTAAGAATAATACATTAAAGAGAACGGACAGTATGGGAATGAATAATGAAATAGAATAACATCGCTCGGGGGGCAATGGCGAGCGCTCCACGCTACATGCGAAAGATAAGAGAGAAAGAAAATGGGTCATAGCAGCAATTTGCTCACACGAAAATCTCTCATTAGCCCTCCAACGATCGTATCAACCTCACTTCCCGGTTTTTCGCGAGGGTGCTCCATGGAAAAATAAAAGTTATTTAATGAGAGAAAAGTTCATTTGACGTAGATATAAATGTCTCTTACGAGAGAGTTAACTCAAAACATAGCCGGGCGAGTGCTGAATGACTGCTGTAGTGCTCTTGAAACTTGAAGCGAAGCCGGCGATAATCAGAAAATCGACGGAGCACGAACTCTGTTTTTGGGGGGAGGCAGGGGAAATAAAAAGCACGACCCACGCTTGTATCCGGGTAATTGCGCAACTGCCTGATTATTATCATGAATTAGCTCCAACAGAGGAATGAGAATCGGATTGAACTGGAAGCCAACGTGGAAACATACATCTACATCTATCTACGCTATAAAATTCGAACCTCCGGTCCCTCCATCATGTTAATTCGGGTGAATTTGATGTATTCATAATAATAATAATGTCAGATTACATTTGGAACCTTCAATTATTATCGCTGGGGCACCAAAACTTTTTTTTGTGACGGTTGCAAATTACGAAAGGGATAAGAGTTTCGTGTATTTTTAATGAATCCGTGTTTGAAATCCATTCTTCTCATTTTATCCGGGTTTTCTAATCTCTAAATTACGTGAGGGGCCCTAATGAATCCATCGATGTAGAAACCGACTAATAGCAAAGACGACACCCATTTATTATATTTTATTTTAGTCAAGTACTGAAAAAATTTCAAGAAGAAAATGCAGTCACATGGAGTGACACGAGTAACAAACCTACCAGGAGGTACTCGGGATTCCTGGCGACCACGCCAGGAATCCCGAGTTTCTCTTCCCCCTTTCTCTGACCTCTCCGCTGCCTGGTTACCATGTATTCTACGACACAGATGCCCTCACTTTATGTGCAAGAAAGCCGTAGATTTTGCTCAAAGCTCCGTGGTAGCAACACGGTGCCAAATTGGTAATTTTCAGTAAATTTTCCCTAACTTTGAGCCATAATATTCGACTGATCCAGATAGAAATACCGATGAGGAAGCGAATTTGATTAAAGAGTACATTTTTCAAACTGATTTCCTAAAGAGTTGGGAGATACTCAACAAACGCTTCTACTTCAAACTCAGCATTTGAACAAGCCCCACTCATTACTTATTGCTCAGCAATTTAATTTTAAGAAAATACTAAGCTCTAGAAACATCGTGCTTATGGTATTTTTACGTTGTAAATTATTCCATGACATTTCCATGAATTCACAGGGCAATTTGTCTTCTCAATTTCTGACAGTATCAGCAAATGCATATGACATGAGACAAATTTTAAAGGCCAATTATATCCCACTTAAGCCATACCAAGTCTTAAAAGCGAACATTTCAGGCAAAAATAATGATAAATGACGTAAATTTTCCCTTATAGCTTCGAGATATTCAACCAATTACCTCCATCGGTACAAAGTAGAAAGAGACTGCCTAATCGACTGCATATCTATCATTAACAACATTTCCGCAGTGACTAAATAAAGTAAATGGAATTACATAATTCTCCAAGCTCAATATACGCTCATGATATTTATTCCACGACTGACAGACATACGGTTTACGCTCAGAGGTTTGTCTTCCGATAGCTTAGAATTCAGAGAAACGTAATTACGTAAATGAAATTCACAAACTTTTTACGTGTTTGTGCGTAGTGTGTAATTTTACCGACGCTTTCATTTGTGTCAAGCTCTCAGCAACACTCTGTAGGTACCTGATGCATGATATATATCATGCTAAATAAATTATTTGCTAAAAATAGGTCACGATCAATTCAAAGTTTGTATGAGCTTTATAAATGTACGGGACACTCCATTTTACTTCGGACACTGAAGAAATATGCAAAAAAAATTATGCTGGCAGATTGGACCATCCGGATAAAATTAAAGAGTGCGAATCCTTAGCCATCGTATTTAAATCATAATTAACTCCCCAGGCGTACGCGATAAAAGTAAAAGCGCATTGAAATATCACGGTAAATGATATTAAGTTACTCTAAACCGAATTTTTCCGAAAAAATTAACACTCCATAAAATAAATGCACAGTCCGCTACGGTAACGTGATTAAAGAACCAGTTAATACCGAGGAGGTCTGCAAGACGGTGTGTCAACGTAAGGTTATACATCTCACAAACGCCCATTCACAAAATTTTCACCCATTACAAATATCACAGGTAATTTGAAAGACAAAATGGCACTTTTTCAATGAACCAAATAATTTATTTCGAACTAGGCTACGACGTATTACAACACCATCAAATGATGATGACACCTACACCTATACACCAATAAATCTTTTTACCCAGTGGAAAAGTACATTGCAATGATCATTCAATGCGTTTCAATTCTATCGCATCAAGCCTTATTTTACTCCAGTTCGTCAGAATTAAGTAAGGGAGCAAATGACGCATTTTATACGAAAGAGAAGTATTTTCTATCACAATACACATGCATTAGCATAGCGATAATGAAAACATTGGATGCGCCTTGGGGTGATGCATAATGATATTATGTGAATTAAACGAATTATCAAGTCAGAATGTAGATTGGAGAGTCTGGCGTCTCCCCTAATTTAAGTGGTTGCATCTTTGGTTCATTTATTTTCCATTCCCAAACAAAAAGGTCTTTAATATAGTATATATGATGAGCACAGGCAAGGGTCAGGTTTTGGATCCACACAGCGCTAAGTCCCACTACATATTTAAGTATTTAACATTTTTTCTTTACTTAGCGTACATATAATCGATTCCGTTTTCATTAAATATGCTTCTGCAACCAGCAGAGTCCTCCCCTGAAGACCGCATCATTATGCTGTTTTTTTCTCTCCAAATTCGGCCCAAACACGTGAACGCGCAGCTCCTCTCTCTGATCTAGCTCATTTCCGCTTACTTTAATATTTAACGTAGCCTTCTTACGTTCATTCACATCCAAGATTATTTTCCTCAACCCCACGGAAGGCTCAAGTAATCCCCGCACACGCGGAAGAATAAAAACCCCTGGTCCCGGATCAGATCCATAGATCACCGACTTGAAAAGGTCGACGCGCTCCCGAACGGGCACCCCGTCGACGAGGGCGTGGAAACTCATCGGCAGTCGCTCAGAAAAATATCTCCTCCACCGTCCACCCCAAGCGCTCCCTCTCCCCACCCACTCCATCGGGAGCTCCCTCAAACGGAAACGATCTTGAAGGGGGTAGGGAGCGCGTCTCCGATTTTCGGAATCGAACGACTTCCCTCCCTCCCTACCTCTCTCTGTGTCGCACACGCTTCGCTTGGTTCGCCGCGTCCTCCCACCTCCCCGAGGGTGTTCCCCCTAGGGTGGGGGGAGAAAGGCCCGGGGGGATGGGGTGGTTGGTGGGAGGAAGGCTCGGAAAACGAACGTGGGACCAATCAACGCTTAGTGTATGTCCCCTCTCAACGTGATTGCGCTCTCGATTGAGAGCACCTCCCTCGTCGCGTCTATTTTTCAACCACCCCACCCCCATTTCCCTCCCACGAATCCTTCCCCGGATGTTTCGTTTTGCATTCTTAAAGATCCTCCATTGTATTCCTCCAAAAGGTAAAGGAAACAAGACTACCGGAAGAAGCGATAAATGGGAATATTTTTTCCCCTCGCGCATTGGGAACGGCAGGAAAGACTATACAGAAATGACTATACCAAAAAGAAACAATATTTATTTAATGATTGATAAATCATTTACCCATAGAGTAGATAAAATAACTACCAATGTCGTTACGGAGAATGATTTCCCCACATATAATTTAGATAAGAAAGACAGAAAAGAAAGAGGAATTAGAAATCGATGCCACAAAATGCTTCGTGTATGATATATTACCGGACCAGTCAAATAATAAATAAAATGACTTTTAATGATGTACAACCTTGATCTTATTGGCCTGAATATGGTTCAAATTGTCCACTGCTATTTCACATTTAGTCATAAGCAATCCAAATCTATCGACTCGAGTTTTATAAAATCCCATTTTCAAACGGGGGATCGTGGTTTAACACGCTGACTGGTTTACGGGCATGCCGAGCCGAGATCCCGGGTTCCAACCCTCGAGGCGGCGGATTATTCAGTGAAATGCCGTTCTCTAATCGGGAGCGCCACGTTGCGAGTTAGGAGAACACTTTTATGCGTCACACTCCACCCCGATTTATGCGGTTCTAATGAGCGCATTTCCACCCATATATCTACAATAAACCATTTGCGCAATTCATTGAAAAGACCTATGCTAACACATGCATGTCATTCTATTCCCTAAAATCCTTCCCACTCTCATGTTGTCTAGAATGTTTACAGATTGCGAAAATGACCCTGTCGCCTACTCGAACAAAGATCACTACCACCTTAATAACATAACCACCTGGTATATTGGCATTGTCTACAATTAACTTCTCAGAATATCCTTCTCAAGTTCATCCAATATCCAATGCATCATATCCATCGAGAGAAGACCAAGTCTTAAAACCCCTTGTGATGATGACTGGTTTACTTATAATACCTTTCATGTCACCAATCGCGACTAATTACAAAACGTACATGAATTTACTATCAGCCTCAGTCATAAGTTACTGTATAGTAATAATTACACATTTATGCCTGGAGTTCGAACCCACTACTATTTCATATGGGGTCGACCTTGGGGATTATACAGATGAAAAATTCAATGGTGAGTAAATTCGGTTTAAATTAGGTAATCTGGTGCCTCAATTACTTATTTTAACTTTACGCACCTTCGCCTTTTGTACTTATGACTTAAATAATTCAACTGTAATCTATAGCATGAAGAAAACTCAGCCTTAATTATAGCATTAATATTACACAAGAAGGATATAAAATAGACAAATGCTATAAATCTGGGACTGTGGTCCCTTAGGGGAGGGAGGGGGCAATAATTGAGCAATTACTCGTATACAGCATTATTAAGTTATAGAAGCATATCAAAGATAGCAAAGTATAGGCAGTAATTTCACCGGCATAAAAAATGCTGCCGACAGAAAATACAACATGGAGATAAAAAGCACGCCATAGACAGAACACGCCACCGCTTATTTAATAAATGCGGTACTTCTATTCGGTCTCTTCTCCAAACTTTCACACTATTAGCGATTTGATATTTTAAACAGCGTCCAATGTGATATATTTTCATACCCCTTGAGGCTATGCCGAAGAAGATAACAACTCCGAAAGACGAAGGCCTCGCTGACGAATATCATGCCAACTAACGCCGATACTCATCTGAGAGAATTGAGGCACGAAAATTTGGAGCGATCGAAAATGGGAAGATTGAAAGATATGGACGGAAAATGAAGATTGGGTAAATGATGAGAGCTATAAAATAAATGAGACCAATGATGAATTTAAGGGGAAACAAATTTCAATTACTGAGTAGAAAAAGAATGGGAAAACTTCATTCACTTCTTTCTCAACGCGGACTCACAAGGGAATTGCAAGATGATAAGGAACAAACCGGGAGAGAAGCCAATACAGATTTACGAAAAGGTTTTAATTAAAATACAAAGCAAAGGGGAGAAACGCAGAGTTTCGCAGATGGAAGAATGAATTCCAGAACTGCAGCAAAACAATTTTCAGATTACCAACCGAACGTTTCAAATTAATATCTACCGCAAAACAATTAAGGGAAGTCGAATAACAACGTGTAAATTATCTATTTTGCCTCGGGCAATCATGACCACAACATAATAGTGAAATGGTAATTATATTTTAATGACTCCTCAGAATATAAATCCCACAATTCTGTAAATCGATTTATTATTCATCACAAGCACTGAAATCTCCCCGACGCTATCCAACATTTTATTATCTTGAATTGCTTCCTCTCTCCGTTTCTACCATGTATCATTTAGATTGCCACGTTATTAGCGCTTTTGCATACCTTCCATCACTTATAACGAATGAACTCGCGCACCCGACCGCACGACGCCTCCGCGAAACGTATCTACTGCGATATAGAGAAACGGAATACCCTATTACATGTACAGTTAGTCATAAATGCAAATCAATATTCATATGTGGGGAAGCCATGCGAGAAAAACACGAGATTACTAAATATTTCACCGTAAAAAAAAGTTAGACCATGTGAAAAAGGTTTAATAACTCCTACGTGCACTGAATACCATTTTATGATTAATCTGTAAAATCATATCCGGGGATTTTAGCGATATCATGAGGAATTGTAATATTAACAATAATTAACTACAACTGGCACTTAACCATAGGATAAACTATATTCTAAAAAATGGTGCCAATATCCAAAGCAACCAACCCGAAGTTTGGAAGAGCACGTGAGGACACGTGCGTAGCCGAACACTCACTTCTAGGTTTCTCAAATGCTGCCACCCCGCCCATAACATACCACAACATACCACATTTACCGAGACACGACATGTCCGAATTTATGGAATTTCGATTTGCATTTCCTGCCGCTCTTTTGATTCATATAGATATCCGTGTATTGCGTCCTGCATCAAAACGGAATCATATGTAACCGCTTCGTTCCAAGTCAATGAAAATATTTTATTGAGTGATATCAACGAGTACTCGATATCGACAACGTCAGCATCACGGCGCCAAATAAAATAAAAGATGACCACCACGTGAAACTTAACTTATTATATTCATTCCGAAGTATCAAGTAGTTAGGCTTTAAAACTGAACACACCTTACGTGTGTTCAGTTTAAAGGCACAAAACAACAACGCATTAGGGACAATATTAAGGATGAAGTCATCAGAGCACAATGAAACACCCTTTTCTTCAAAATAATAAAATACTGATAACTTTCAACAATATTTCATCAAATGGCTCACATAAACGGGAAGTTAGTGATGAAGAAAAAGTTTGTCTGTCATAGTGTTTAAGGACTTTCTACTGTAATTCCATGGTTCAAAGTTCGCTCTCCAACCAAGGATTGAACGACATAAAGTTCACTCCACTCCAAGCTCATAGAAATCCTTAAGGAGAAATTTTAACACCCAGTCAGATAAGAGGTGCATTTATTACCATCGAACGTAAATGTATGGGCAACTTTGACCGATAAAAACGAACGTTAAGTGGGGCAGTAAAATGAAGCGGGGGTATAAAAGACGTCCAGAGAAGATTTCTCGTGTGTGTGGGGGAGATGTAAGGGATCGGTATAACGAGCGCACTTCGAGTGTGCATCCGCGCGGGAGGAAGGAACGGATGCGTAAAACGATTAGGGACCGAACGGCACCCGAGACATACGAGAGCTCTGTAAACCCCGAATGAAACCGGTAATCGTCCGGAAACGATTTCAATAAGAATGCATAGAGGCCATCGTAAAAAACGCAGTCGAGCCACTCATGAGCATTACTTCCGATGCGTATCTACCCGTAGGCGAAAAAAATACAATCCAACCTTCATTCACCCTCCCTCCAACCCCTACGTAATTTCTTAGACCCCGGGGCTCGGAGAGAAATCATGTCGTGACGAGGCGAGGTCCACGCTCCGCGTATCTTAGCGATCTCAGAGCAGGAGCGTGGGTGGAGGGGTAAGAGCCGAGCAAACTGCGTCCGGAGGGGGGGGTGAACGAAATTAGAAATTCGGCCGTGGGGTAGGGAAGCGTTTAAGAGCTAATCTCTCGGAATCTCCCGAGGGGGAGGGGGAAGAACGTAACGCAAAGCAACAATCAAAGCGGACATTCCGTCCGATTACATCTTTATTATTCCTCCGTCCCCCTTCCCCCTCCCCCTCCCCCCCGAAGGACGCGGGTTCATACGGAGCGGAGGGTGGTGATGGTTAGGTCTATGTATGAGAGGCAAGGGAAGAAAAAAATAAAAACAGATTGCTGATTGCTGGAACCGATATGCGCAGATGGGGAGAGGGGGGGCAGCTCGCTGACAGACGATTGTCGTGAGTCATTTTCTCGGAGCCTGCCATTAAGATTTTTAAGGCAGGGACGACCGTAGAACGACAGTTAATCGTGGCCGTGGCAAAGAAAGGATGTTTCTGTCTAAACTTGATGGGTTCAGGCGTGACTTTGGGGAACTTCGCGTTAGATGAGAAAAAATAAATTTAGAGCAGTCCACAACAGATTTTTTTGTCACGCCGTCGGAAGTATCATCTTAAACAATCATGTTCCCTTAAAAATTAATTGCAATATTGAAACCTGGGTTCGTAAGGCGAAAACGGTTGTGGTGGACTACACATATTATCTCTATCCCTGTCTCATTTCATGGAGACGAAGGTTCTACGTTGCATCGACCTCAATATGACCTAGTATGTGATGTCGTGCTGCGTCGTAAAACCTCTCAATTGAAGGAATTCATTCAACAGATTAAGGCAAGATGTAGTGGAAGTTCGTCATTATGAGAAAAACGAATTTGCACTTTTCCACAGATTTATTTGTAACGCACAACGCGTTTCAATTCACCGAACCATCTTCAGGTACAAGACAAGATTCGAATTGTGATACATCATATTGCATGGGGAACGGGAGGGGGAAGAAAAAAGTGAGGAGTAAGGTCGGCGGGGACAAAGAGGGGAAATATGGAAAACCCAAAGAAACTAAAGAAATGGAGGGGTAAAATGAGCGGAGGGTGAGGGGAAGATAAGCACTTTTGGTCATTATTGAGAGGAATTCATTTCAATGAGGAATAGTAAGTGCCTACCTGAGAAACAAATTTCGGACGTTCGACAATACATTTGAAAAATAAAAATATAATTAGATCATTGAGATGTCGATCAATCTTCGACGGCATCATTCATTTCATTACTTCAAGTTGGTATTCGAGGGTAGCGACATTAAGAAAAAAGATAATAACGCCAAATCTCATTGCTCTATGATAATGAGGCGTTTGTACGTATATGAATGCGAGATTACTATTATAGCTGATCTATTGCGTGCAGGAAGGATTTGGCCGAGATTTATTTCATAGCTAATATTTCTAAAATATTTTCAACTCCAGCTCATCCAATTTCCCTCATCCTTCTTGCCGACGAATTTGAAGACTTTTTCCTACTATTCGTTCCTTATCTAACATACCATCATTCTTCCTTCAACCTCTCACTACCCTTGACAACTCCTCTGTCCCTCTTCTCATCTCCTTCAAATTTCTCCAATCAACATCTACTTTCATGTAATCACTTCTTATTGAGGTGACGACATAATTTTTTCGTCAAACTTACCCTCTTTCAAATCGTTTTTTATTTATTTAAACTCAAAAACATTAATTATTTCAAGGTCACTAATGGAGAAACACACAGAACACGATCATGATATATAATATTTGTTTGTTTTGTAGCTTCGAGAACGCGTTCGAGACAGTACATTGGGTAGAATAAATGAATGGATGACAGATGACAGGAGTAGATTGAAGTGATAGGCGACTTAACCGCACCCAAACTAAAAGGAGTATTACTCAGCGTAGAATGGCTGGTGGAGAGTCCGGATGGGAAAGTGTTAGGAAGAGGAGTAAGGCAGGGT
Organism: Hetaerina titia; assembly: GCA_037158775.1. Lineage (NCBI taxonomy): Eukaryota > Metazoa > Arthropoda > Insecta > Odonata > Calopterygidae > Hetaerina > Hetaerina titia. Next base: position 62,325,382 of record CM073775.1, on the reverse strand, counting down.
TGTTTGTCCATTATCACCGGTGCGGTTCAACGTGTATGTGGACGAAATGGTAAAAGAGGCATTGAAAGAATTGGAGATAAAAATGAAAGTCGGTAGGGAATTCATAAAATTAACTTGGCTAGCGGATGATCGAGCTTTAGTGTGTCAGTCAGAAGAGGGGTTGCAAGCATTGCCGAGCGCATTGTCAGCGCCGAAAGTCAGTGCCATAGGTATGGGGTGAGAATAAATATATATTGAAAACTAAGTTTGAGCGGTTTTCTAGAAAAAGAAAGGCTAAGTTAAATAGTAAAATGGGAGTTCATAAATTACAGAAGGTGAAACACTTTGCCTATCTCGGAAGTGTTTTGGACCAAAAGGTTGAAATTAGCACGGACAAAAACGAAGAGTTAGGTTAGGCAAAAAATGCTTTCCCAAGGAAGAGGGAATTTATGACAGGGACGTTAAGGATGTTAAGAAATTGCTCGTCAAAGCTGATATGGAGCGTGGTTTTGTACGATGCGACAACATGGTCATTGAAGCAAATTGATAGGCGTAGGTTGAAGGATTTTGAAATGTGCTTATGGAGAAGGAGATGGAGAAGGTTAAGTGGACAGAAAGGAAAACAAACGAGGAAGTGCTGAGAATAGTGGGAGAGGAGAAAGTATTGTCGGGAGAAATCCATAGGAGGCAGGAAAGATGGATGCAGAGCATATAGTATTGATTGCCGATGGGATGTTAAAGACTGATAGAGGGCAATTGGTATTGGGCAAGCGAGGAAGCAGTGGGAATAAGATGACCAAGTAGGACGTAATTATGGGAGGAAGGGTTAATGCGAAAATTGAGAAGGTTGTTGTGTTTTGTTAGGAATGGCAAGGGAATTTATTGCTATTCATTCTGAGTCCATTTAACACATAAATTTAACGGTAGAAAACCAATAATAATATTTCAATATTTCAACGTGAGGATTACATTCGAGTATTTATTTTTCTAATGATTTTCAAAACTGGATAAGAGATTAAGCGAATTACAAGAAACAAATTTTCGGTTTGTGGCTGAAGAAATTATTTCTTCGCAGAAAAATTCAGTCAAATAGTAAATCCATGCTTAACTTTTATAAGAACTCATGAAAATTATTTGAAATTACTTTTGCAGTCTGTTTGCGATCCCTTTCGAATAGAGATAGAAAATTGAAATTAGTCACGTGTACAGATCTTAATTAACTCTTCCTCCCTTTGATATTAACTGGAAAATTTTATTACTTCAATGAATTTCTCAGTCTCTCCGGGACTAAAACATTTTTTAATGTATTTAATTTCCATGACAACCCAAGTTTTTCTCATTCTTAGGCTTGTGACAACACGGCCACACACTTGCAACATTCATCAATGAACAAAATCTTTTGTGACTGCTCTACAAGACAAGATAAATATTCGGCTCTCCCAAAAAGATCTGCTTCGCGGAAAGACCTCGAGAAAATTTCGTCTCAACATGATTTCAAGAAAAACACCGAAGGACTCAAAGGCCAAATGTCAATTTAGTTAAAACGCTAAACAACCTGCCCCTAAAACCCTTGTCAAGAGTTTTCCCCAGTCTTACTTATTAATCTGAAAGCTCACTGAACAACTTAACGTAGTTATCTTGCACGTGGGCAATTTATGAGGCAAATAAAACTTCGGCATAAAATGAAGGCACACTTCTGAATAGATACGCAGAGAAAGTGCGTCACTGCTAAGGGCAGTTTCGCAACACGATTCAGGATAGCGTAAACTAAGCGAGGTTTTAAGACAAGAAACCACAAAAGAATTTTGCGCCTTGATCTCCGAGTGCCTCTCATTTTAATATCTCTTTAAATATGGAGCACAGTCTCTATGTCTCGGTAACTTGGTTGTTGAGGTAAGAGGATAAGCGTAGATAGGAGGCTTTCGAGAATTGAATGCGGAGAAGAATAGAGAAAATAAATCGTACGGAATGGAAAGCAAATAATGAAGTCCTAGGAACGGTGGGGGCTGTTGGGTGAATTTCGAAGAAGGCTAGTGGATACAGGAGATACTCACAAGCAATGGGATGTATGATGGTAATTGAAGGGAGAATAGTTATTTCGAACAGAATACGAGAGAGAATACTGGTAAAGGTAGATCAGAGTAGAGCTAAAGAAGAATGTATTGCAATTTATAGCGGGCTGTTTAAGGATACACAGTGTCATGCTAATCATGGCTTAGGAACAGTGTCATGCTTCGTGCCAGAGTGAATCGAAAACCTATCAGGTTAACTACTACTAATAATAATGCTACTTTTCTCGACTTGGTGATATTAATTATTAAGCCCACAGATCCAAATTAATGATGATGATTAATAGTATTTTACCGGTCAAGGTTGGTGTTTGATGTCTCCAGGGACCTAGAGTCAAACACGACACCAACTACCCAAGACTCACACATTATATGCATAACGAATCACTGTTTAACTCAACATACTTTCTAACTCCCATTTTTACTTCCAATACGCCTATTTTTTTCTCCCTCGCACCGCTTATCTATGATACTGACCAGCCTCAACTTTTCCCATCTTCATTGGATTTCTCCAACGGCCTACTCTCCTCCACTTTCGTCGATTACCCTCTCTGCGTACATTTCATTGTTACCATTTCCCTTCACGCCCACATCTCAAAAGCCATATTTGAGCGTTACTTCGAAATTAGTCCGGACTGTTTCATACACTTCGACATGAATGTTGGCTAAAACACCGTCCACTGAGCAATGATTGAGGGATTTGACTACACCTAATAATTTGAAGTAGTAGAGGAAAGAAATGAGCGGGAAATAAAATTGGCGATTTGGGTGTTGGCAGGTTAAGTAGTATGAAGATTACAAAAAGCACATTAGGAATGACTCTAGCATTGCGCGAGGAAATAGTGAAAGAAAGAGAAAAAAACAGAAGAAAAAGAAATGAAAAGATTATAAAAAAGTGGTAGAAGGAAGGTCGTGAAAACCTCAATAATAATAAGGCGTAATCGTAAACTATTATTATTATTAGGCAATCTACCGTTTAAGGTAGGTTTTTGGATGGACACAACTATCAAATAAACATTTTGTGACTCCCCACCTAGCAAACTAATCTATATCAGGTCCCTCTTCATCTCCGCGTACTTCTTATAAATTATAAATAATTGTATAACCAATATTGACTTTCATATACGCTCAAAATACTGGAGAATTATTAAGACATTTACAGATTACAACAAATCTTCTTTATCAGGAGTGACATGATTCGAGTTTAGAGCTCTTTATTTCACAAATACAATAATTATTCAAGTAGTAAACACTTTTCAGCTGAATATTACTTTTCCTTTTGTTTCAGCACCTAAAGTCCTTTATACTGTGCCAAATTTAGCGAAATATTGCCCTGTCATATACGCAAATTAGCTAGGCATTATTTTTTTTAAATAGCAATATCCATAGCATTAAAAACATGGAACCCTTATAAAATAAAATGAATTATTATTATCAAAAGCGAGTACATCGCACACGATTACGATTAAGATTCATATTAGTGGTATTACGTTCGGATCAAGTGCGAACAAATAATATCTTACACCACCAGGCTTCGTTGCGTCGAGGGAAACTGGAATCACAATTGCATTGTGCACGGATTTGAACGAAATTAAAAATGAGGTGCAGGCACTCGTATAAACTAATACTTTTAACAGCACTTGAAGAAGGAAAATGCAGACATAGGGAAAAAACTGAAAGAGGCAATAGTATTCCGAACAAAACCATAACAATTTCACATTATCGCAGCACGGCTTTACGTGAGAGGGAGAGAAAGAAAGACATACAGAGCTGACGAGAGGTAGTGGGGAACAGAATGGAAAATTTTCAATGGCCGTTGAAAACACGATCCAACATACACCGCTCAATGCATTACGTATTACGAACAAGAGCAGCTATTACAGCAAGCGGTTCCAGAAACTGAAGTGGGGAGGCAACGAGTGAGACGCGGGCAGGAATGATGGGAAAAAACCACGAACACAAATTATTCAATCTAAAAACTAACCCGCAATTTAAGAGGTCGTACACTTTCCACTCCAAAACTTTTAATTACCAAATGAGAAAACATGACTCGGGAAAAGTTTCGAGCACGCCACAGCTCCCGCGTCACATGTACCCAACAAGGCACACGGCACTCGGCGCCTGCTGGAATGCCCTTCCTAGCCGGAAATTCGCGGTCGGTCGCCGGGAGGCTGGGAGAGTGACGGCGCTGAGGGGCAAAAAGCTCCAGAAAGAGCTACGGCATGGTGGAGGGAGTCGAATTGACCCCTAGCCTCCCGGCTCATACACCCGCTCGCGTGCTCCGAGCACGGGGTGACGCAAAACTAAAAAAAAAAAATACAGATAACAAGGGAGAGAAAGCTCCCGAGTAAGGATCGATTTCCGCTTCAATTCCCCGCCACGATTTTATCGCCGCCCACATATCCGAAGTAAATTGCGAGTACGGATTGAACCGCTGACTGGAGGGAGAGGCGACTTTCAACACTCCGCGCTACCCGTCTTCGTGACAGCCCTTCACGGAGGGGCAGTGATGTAGGTGGGTTAGTACCCAGGAGGGCCGAATCGGTAGACTCACAGGGAAACCCACCAACCACTCCACGGAACTGAGACAAATTATAACCGTGAACGGGATGAGATGAGAAAGGCGGCGGGGCGGAGCGGAGTGAGCGGTGTGGTGTTGAGAGGAGCGGGGGAGCAAACGAAGAGAACTCCCCGAGATAACATAGAAACGGCCACCGAATCCATTAAGTAGGTGTGGCGCGGTTATCTCCTCGGCCCGACGCACGGAGTGGCACGGCCAAAGTACACGCCTTCCATAAATCCAGAGTAAACGAAAGCTTGGGCGATCAAACTTTTAAATGGGGATTTCGCTGGCACGAGAGGGCCTTGGGAGTAAGGGAGGGAAAGGCAGTGAAAGGGGTCGCCTCAATTGCAGCGAACGAGAAGGGAGGGATGAAATGCCGTGGGCGATGCGTGGGATTTTGGGAGAGGCTGAGAGGGAAGACGGGAGGGGAAGAGAAGTGGTGGAAGTGCTTGCTCGGCGAGTCACGGGCGATGCGAGCGAGACCAAGGTACGGGAGGGACGGAAGAGTTATGTGGAAGAGTGGCGGAGGACGTGGGCGCGGTGTGGACCTGGCTGTGGGCGGCCTGAGTGCTTGCTGCAGGCTGAGGATCCGCGGAGATAACCGTTTGGCGAGGAGTCCCAGGGAGCTTCGTAAACGTCGACGGATGGAATCATCCAAACTCTCCGCTCCATTCAGAGAGCGGATAAAGGGTGTCCGAACATTTTGATTGCATGTGGGGCGCACTGACTACCTAATAACCGCGTTCTTTCTCTATTGAATTCTAGAGCATTTCTGAAAAAAATAACTTCTTGCCTTTCAAACCATTTTTTACTTCGAATCCTAATTAGTACTTTCTACACTCGAATCGTGTCGTCGACATTGAACATTCTTTCTCTTTCTCTCTCACGCCACTCAACATAATATCCTTCCTTGCGTCATACTCTTCAACATCCCACCGCCTTTCAATATCTTTCTGTATTACGTTCGCTTTTTATGCATTTCTTTCGTATTGTTCAATTCCAATAACACTATTTAACTCAAAGCAATCATAAAGTAAACCAAAACCTCTTGGCTGGTATAAGTAAATTAATAACTAAACCAAATGAGCGAGCAAGATCAAAGTCCCTAGGAAGATTCTACAATTTCAAATAAAAAAGCAAAAGCGGTTACAAGGCAATTGACTTCTTGTAATGAGCACTTGTTTTTCTAACTCCCGCTAGTTGTGGTCATTGCCATCTAATGAAAACTTTAAAACTTACTAAATTCAAACTATTCAACCAGGGAATCGGGTCGGAAGGGGCGGATTTCTCTCCTCTCTCTGACTACCTTGAGCTTCCTACTGAACATTAGAGCCATCCATATCTATTTATTAGTAACAAACTAAGATTGAAAGGAAAGAACCAATTTTATCCCATCACAAGACAAAATAAAACCAAAGCAAGTCAAAATTAAAGTATCAAATATAATTAGGACATGAAACAAATTTCGGTTTGAAAAATTAACTCACAAATTATCTCAACAGATCTTGAAAGTACCTCAAAACTTTTTCCATTTCAATGATCCACTCGTCAATTTTCTTGCTTTGAAACTCAATTGAATCACACGCATGAACCCGCACCCGAGTCAACTCGCCAATCGGCTGATCTCACACGATCGATTTCAGACTTAAATCCGATAATTCGATTAGAATCGATTCACTCTCAATCGATTTTTAAACATTTCAACAGAAACGATTTTAGGCCATTTGGCTCAGAGCAATTTCATCGTATCGATTCTTGCCTTCGAATCCCAAACCTCGAGGCACGACTCCGTCAGGGTCACGCATTCGGAGATGAAAGAGTAAGGGAGGCAAAAGAAGAGAAAAGAGGAAAAGTGAAGGTGCATACGGAGGAGTCAGGAAGGAAAGAAAGGCAAAATGTACAGAACGTAAGGTACGCCCAGGGGCAACGGAAACGTAGGGAGGTAAACCATTTCAGCATGCGGAGAAAGGAAAATACGGATAAAATAAGAAATCTCGAAAATACCCAAATCCGAGATTCGACAATGCGTAACACGCAAGAGAGCTCATTGCTTCTCGTAAATTTAAGCAAAACTCAAAGGCTCTTATCAAGGAGCAAAGCAGAGCACCAGTGACATGGAAGAAGCCCTGAGAGTAAACATTGGAATGCGTGAAGAGTTTCGTAGGGTTGCTAAAAAAACAATCACACAAAACACAAATGTGTGTAAATCAATGAAGCAAACTCACTGGAATTCGGATTTACCTAATGCCGGAACGGTATGAAGTAATCTTAAATGAATGCTAATTTCAGATGGGATTAATGGCAACGCAAAGTCCTCTCTCACAGACTGTACTGCCGTCCTTGATGATTCAGCGTGACGAATAAAATGACCCCACATTAGATTCACTTCAAGCTTGTCGCGTAAAACAACAATGTCGAGAAAAATCCCCAAAGAGAGCATTGCAAGCTGTCACGCACGCTTATCAAATTTGTTTTTCGTTGCGAATTTTAACTGAATTAACTTGAAGCAATGTGCGTGACTGCGTGTAATGTTATTGGTGGCGTTTCCTCAGATTTTATGATCAGTCAATACACAATCAATCACCCTTTTATCTATGGCAGTCATAAATCCCAGCGTTGTGTTCAGCAGTCCTACCTCGGGAGCGTCTTCATTCCCTCAGAGGGAAAATGTTTCACTCATTTATTTTCGAAAACAATCACATCTCGACCTAAAAATGTCCACCCTTTGCTTGAACGCCACTTCGATCGTGATGATTGCGAGCGAAATTCTTCTCCTGGCGGGTTGTTCCAGTCGATGAACGAAGAAGATTGTGGTGGGACGCCTTGGAGGTGAATATCCAGGTCGCAATTTCACAAATCAAATTACGTCCGACCCAATGCGCGAAATGATCTCGTGAATCGATACAAGATAAATATGTTAATGCTGCCACCCGAATAAAACATCTCCCTTCGACCGGAGGAGTTGGTTATGCTAATGATGGACACAGAAGAAAAGCTCGGAGAGATTTTTCCCGAGTACAACGGTGGAGCTGGCGAGAAGAGGGGGGTCGAATGGGTAGTATTTGGCTCCTGGCGCATTTCACAGGGATCGCGGAACTTCCCCCTGGGGATCCAATCGTTGTTCCCGCGCCACCAAAAAAAAATTTTGCTCTCCTCCGGGCTGAAATACCTGCGTAATTTCATTTCGATGAGGCCACGGAATAATGACGCGACTTCCGACGGGCACTAATAACGGATCCGACGGGACGAAAGAGGCGCCCGTGGAAGTACATAAAATAGCAATCCAAGATATATTGCGCGCGCTCCGACCCATGGAAGTAATGAAAATGAGATACATTTATTTTTATCGAGAGTAATCAAATGAACTCGACGTACAGGCATGGGGAGAGGGAAAATGATTTTGAGCAACAGCCACCACCCACGATGCAATTTCCAGGGAGACTTAATAAAAAGGCGAAAGGGAGCATTAAAATAACCGGGCACGTTTTAACCGTGTGGAGAGCAATGGCCATCAAGCTAAAAGGGCACTTTGGAAGAGCAACGTCTAGAACTGGGTTTCATTACATTAAAATGAACCTGCTCTTTTTATTCGAGTTGTTTAAGACTCAAATTGAACCAGTTACGATAAAATGCACGAACTTAAATTGTTGACACTGTTGAAGTGAAGCGACGCCACCTCCGATGAAAAACACTCGACCGCAATTTCTGCTTCAGCCGAGACTCGTGTAATAACGTCTTCCACCAATCAAGGAGGCGAATGAGGCGGAGCGACGGACGGATCCATCGCCAAGATGTGCGAGGAAAATGAAAGGAAACCGAGATTAATCCCGACAGATATACGACGAGAATAATTACAATCGGAGCCCGTGATTGATATACCACTAAGTATTAGAAGCGAGCAGAATAATATATAAAATCATTAACGAATTCATTCACGCAGGAACCAATATAAATAGCTACCTATCAATCGCAAAGTTCCTCTCTGAAAGATTGTTCTTTTTCCTCCGGAAATTTATAACATTACAAGCCATTTTTTCCAATGCCATCGAAATGCAATGAAAAATTAATGAAAATCATCGCTCGTGGGGTGTAACCTATAGGGTGACCAAAATCGACAAACAAAAAATAAACCTGACCTCTGTGTTCTCTCCCTGTTAAAATAACAAGCAACTTTTGGATGCCGAAGGAGTAATAATATTATTATTAGGTAATCTACCGTTTAAGGTACGTTTTTGGATGGACACAACTATCAAATAAACATTTTGTGACTCCCCACCTAGCAAACTAATCTACATCAGGTCCCTCTTCATCTCGGTGTACTTCTTTCCTCCTTTCATCCCGTCCAACATCCCTATCCTGTTCCTGCCCTTACCTCGCTTGCCCAACATTCTCCCCTCTATTACCTTCTTCAACATTCCACTACCGCTCAATACGCCTTTCATCCATTTTTCCTGCCTCCATAGGATTTCTCTCAACAAACCCCTCTCCTCACCCACCATCTCCAGTACTTCCTCATTTGTTTTCCTTTCGGTCGATTTCACCTTCTCCATTCTCCTCCACACTCACATTTCAAAAGCCTCCAATCTACGTCTATCCTCCTGCTTCAGTGACCACGTTTCCGCGCCGTACATAGCTACGCTCCATATCAGAGTTTTAACGAGTCTTGTCTTAACATCCCTACTCAACGTCCCCGTCATAAATAAAGGAAAATTGTTGTGAATGAAACCGCTATGATGACCATGTATTCATATTTTGAAATAGCGGTTTAAAAAATATATTTTGAAATTGTACTATGGGATTAGCATTTTAAGAAATCGCGTAACCCTATTGAATACTGTCCAAAAAGCCTTATATTTTTTTATTATCAGATGGAAAGGTGGCCAATTAAGTGCTTGGTGCATTGTATATTTAAACTTGGTCCCTAATATACATTTTATTTTATCCACGAACGATAGGGGATCAAAATAACGTTGCCCGAACGCGCTAAAGGGGGAAACGTATTTCGGGTCAAAACTATTCATGGGTGCAATCACGCCCTGCCACACACCCTAGCGGGGGTTTGCAGGGTATCATGCATGTACATAATGTAATATTTAGTCAAGGGATCAGCGCCATTTTTATGAGAGAATAACGTTCGATTCAATCCTTATCAGACACCTATTAATGTCGAAGATTAAATCTAACGAGTTGGCGCATATGTCATATGGAATGTGACGAAATAATTCGCTTCGTTAACAGTATAAAAAAACATAAACGTAATAAAAGTAGAGTTCACCCCAACTGAGCCCAACGGGGTGTGAAATTCATACATCAGGGTAGGGGCGAGGCAAAGCCTTTCGCTCTGCCGGTTATGGATTCCCAGGAAGATCAGGTAACCAAACATTCAACCAGTTTGGGTGAAGGCTTGCCCGAGAATCGAACCCGGGCCCTCCTGTCATTAGTCCGACGCTCTACCCCTGGACTACCGCGACCCGTTTACAATATATAGTTACATAAAATAGAATAAAAGAAAGACAGGAATCCATTTTAAGTTGATTACTACAAGTTAAGAAAACTACAAAAAGCAGGGGTTGAACCACTATTTTCGTCTTGACCCTGAGTGTCGAGTTCTGAAGTGTTGTGGAATAGTTTCTCAAATCTATGAGATTACCTCGCCTATTTTGCATATAAATTACTTACGCATGAGAATAAACTAAGAAACAGCCCTGTAAGACTCTTCCCTTCTCTCAAGTTCCTCCCGATGGTTATAAATCGCAACAACACCATCTGCACTGCGATACAGCAAAATGAAACTGGGAGGGAAAGAACGCCCCTTGACTGCACCACTGGTCGACTGACCTGATGCAGCGACACGTGTCCAGCCATGAAATTCATTAACATTCAATGAATATTTAAAAGCGTGCGTAATTTATTTCGCAGTTCCCTAACGAGGAACTCGGAAGAGAGCGGACGAGAGACGGGGCGACAGATGAGGGGAGTTCACCGCGGAACCCTCCGGCCGAAGGGCCGGCATGGCATCCCGGTATCGCGAAATCGGAAGGGGAAGATGGATAGAGGCATTCGCCTACCGTCTTGAGAAAGCTTAATGATACAATCTTGGGACACATTGTTATTCGACGCCGATGCAAAAACGGACTTAGCGAAGAGACAGAGGGGCGGCGGGGGGGGGCATAGACCCGGTCTTGATTAGTGACCGGGTGGAGGAACCCTTAAACGGCGTGTTAAAAATCTGATCACCGGGGCTGATAATGGCGGGAACGAAAGGGAGTCGGTGGGTGCCGGACCTGTGCAGCAGACAACGACGAGTCCCGCGGGGTAGGTGGGGAGAGAGAGCGGAAAGTCTGAAAGAGTACTCGTGAAAGAGATCCCCTCGGAAGAGAGGAGAAGACGGGCTGGGAGAGATTTCTGAGATGCACGGGAGAGACTGGGGAACTGCAACCACACACTTCGATCGATAAAGAAAGCAAAGGGAACAGGAAGCGGCGAGAGGAGGGATGTGAGGGCTGGAGCGATGACGCTTAATTAAAACAGGAAAAAGCGCACGCGAAGTAGGGGTTCGTGGTTAATTGATGCGCGCTAGCAAAAAACACAGCCACACACACACACATACGCATGTACGACTACTTCGGCTATTCATTTCAAAGCCAAAGGGGGGAGGGGGCAGTACATCGTATGCACGACTAGAATAGAGATCGGTGCGGCAAAATCAATTCAGGATCGAACGAGGAACGCACGACCGATAACAGTTTTATTTATTTTTTTTCGAATAAGCACTTTACATCTCTCATTAATGAGCTAGCTGCTGGGCTTGCCGAGGGTAATTGAAGAATGCAGTGTTTCCACCCCTTCGTCTGCGAGCCCTCCTGACTTATTATTGGGAAATGTGAAGGCTGGTCACGAGAACTTCGCGTCACCTCCGTGTTTAATCTGACGATCCGAAGGCCTACAGGTGAAAAGCGTTCGTCTTCTGATTCCTAGCGAGTCGATGCGAACCACGAACGGCGTATCTCCTGTCGGAAGACTTCATTGTTTTCCATCGATGGCTCAAGCACAAAGAAGTGAAGGATTCCTCAGGAGCTAGCTGCCCCCTGCCGCTCGGTCGTCGGAATTGAGCACGCTCGAGGAGAGCCCGAACCTTCCCGCAGACCTCTATCTTCTTTGCCGATTGACAACTGAAGTACAATAACTGAAAAACATTTCACTGGCGGACGTCCACAAAATTTTATTGACGGTTCAACGTTATTCCACATTAGTTGGGTCACAGTTATCATGCCTGGACTGAAAGCCGTCGATTAAGTCTTCCGATTTGCGAAGTTGGATCAATACCTACAAGTAGATGGATAGTTTAACGGCGAATTATGCGAGTGTACGCTACGGATAATCATCCAGAGACGTTGGGCAACTCGAATGGGAGGGCTTACAGGTCCCTCCTTGAGCAAGTGTCATCAGAACAATACAAAATCCGCGAAAATACAGCAACTTGGCGAGTGGCTGCATTCAACCAAAATATTTCCCGAGGAAAAAAAATACTTGTTCCATTATGAAAGAAAGATTGAGCAAGGTTTTATTGTGCCGCGACTATCCATGGCATCGCGGTTAAACCGGTCGGGAAATGTGATGGGGGGTCTACTCTTTCAACGCGACCGGTCGCCAGTTTGCTCCGAGCAGTCTGAGCGGAAAGACGTTCCTCCGCGTGAAATGTGTTTATCGACTTTGTAACACATGGTTAGAGCCCCCATCCACACGTCCTTCATCGTTCCCAACTTCCTGACCCGGATCACCCAGTCCCCTTACTGTCCCGACTTGGTTCCGTGGGACTTTTTTTTGTTTACCCGACTGAAGAGAGCTTAAATGAAAGCATTGGGAGACCGTGGAAAACATCCACAAGCATCTTACAACGTTCCTGAGAGACATTCCCTTAAAAGTGTTTTCCAGGGTGCTTTCCAGGTCTGGCACACAGTCTCCGCAAGTGTGTAGATGAAGGGGGAAAGTATTTTGAAGAATATTAAAGATTTGTACAAGTGCGATCGATAAATCTATTTTTTACAGAGAATGCGCCTTAGTTTTATGGTAGACCCTGGATATGATCCGACATGCAATACAGAATACTAAAACGAAGAATTGACTGATGATACTGCCTGACTTAGACTCTTACTCATGAACAGGAAATATTTAGTACTGGTCCTTGGGTGTGATTTCGGTAAAAATTATAGAGATATGGTGATGAATGAGTGGGCCATAAAAGGACGCAGTTTCAATGCACCGATTAAAGACGAAGGGTGAAAGAGGCGAGCTTCCATGATTTGGGCAATTTTTAGAGAATAGAAGCGATCTGAACCACCTAATAGACAGATGAGGGAAAAGTGAATGGTTAGATAGGAAGTTTTAGTCCGAAAATTGTTGAAAACTGTGGAAGTGACTCTCGAGAAAAGGTACTGGTATACTGGAGATCTCAGAAACAAAACATTAAATTACTAGAAATTTTCTGAATACTACAAGGGCAAGAGAATTGCACAAGGGCAGGGCAGTAGGGACCATTTTAGTAAAGGGGGATGAGATTCCGAATATAATATAACATATGAGGATTTTCCTGTTTCTGGAAACATCGAAAGGGAACGGATACCTCTAACCGTAACGTCGTGATGGGTGTGTATCAATGTACGAGTACGTACGAGTCGTACGAGTTAAATGTACGCACACGTAGCTAATGTAAGGAGGAAAAAAAATTTAAAAAACAGTTAACTCTGTTTAAAAGTGAAAGAAAATAACACCGATCACAGTGCTGAACAACTCCAGCGGCACATAACACAGTCCAAGAAAATACAGCTGGAATGGATAATAGTTTCTACCCTATCACGACTATATTTAAACGAATACGCAACTACTTAGGTCAATTCTATACACCCCATTCCACGCTGCCGATCCTTAAATTGTTATTCCACACCTTGTGGTTGAACCTTTGGGTTTTTAACAGACGCATGAACAAAGAAGAGTTAAGACATGCAAGGACGCATTTCACGACGCAGAGTGGAGTGGAGCATAATGGTGAGAGAAACCCACTCCACATTTATACTCGTTATCATTAAGCGTTCCAAATTTACGGAAAATATGATAATTTACCCGTAAAGAATTTATTTCTGAACGATCCCAAATGGGTCGATCATGATAAAAAGAAACGTAATTGATTAAAAACTCTTAATGAGGGATTAATTGTCATGAGCACGCGATACACAAAGGCTCGCCCGCTTCTTTCACCTCTGCACGCGATCCGGTAAAGGATCTCTCAACCAGTGGTTAAGAGGCGGGAAAAATTAAAGAATTAAAGGCCAATTAAAAATGAATGAACGGCACAGATAATCACACAAACAGCTCTTCCTAAATGTCAAGACCGTGGAAGTTAATGCTTCAGAGCTAATAACCAGATTAAACTGTTATCAGTCCATGGCATAGCTACGTTTTGATACATTATTTGGATATCTTCTTCCCCATTTACTGCTATGAATTAAAAATCCAGGATGTGAAATGAATACGACATATCATTCACATACACTAAAAATAATGAAAAATATTTTCCCACCTGCCATTCTGGCATCAGAATCGGGGCTTGATCCCCGTTGAGAATTCACAGTATGTATCATATAGACAATATTTTTTCACAAACCAAACAGATAACCCAGTCACTAATATCTAGTCATTGCCATTACAAGCTTTGAAAGAATGATGGCCTCCGCTCAATCGACTTGAATCGAGTGTGAAACTGATAGAGCATGCCGTTTGACCGGAATTTTCATTCCAATCGTACCCTATCAACCCTCCATGGAGAGAACCCGAAATTAATTAAGACGGTCGAATTTCGTTAAAACCGAAAGCAAACACCGCAGAAAAAAATCCATGAGCTCACCTCAACGACTAGAACAACCACGGAATGAGAAGGCGAAATGATAGTTCAAGGGACCTGCGCAAACTATCGGAATGCATCCACGAATTTGGAGAGTGAACGGGAAAAAACTGCGCAAAAACAATCAAAACAGTACGAAACCGTACGATTTCGCGAGAAAATCCGCAGTGGATCGTGAACATTCGAATTTAGAATTCGACGAGGGAAAAAAATAATGTTGGAGTCGGAACGGGGTGGGGGAAGGGGGGGGGAAATGAACAAAAAACTAAAACGCGAAGCGCACATGGGAAGGGAAGTTCGCGGGAGGCGCCACGATGCGGAGCGAGGGAAAAAGAAGAGGGAGGGAAAAAAAGTGAAGACCAGAAGGCGGAGAAGGAGATTGGAAAAAGGGCTAGCGAGAGGCAGATTGAAACGGAGAGGTAAATACGGGAGAACCAGTGGCTGTGGCCAGACGCGAGTAAATATTGGCTGTTACGGAGCCGGGGGGGAGAGAAGGAGACGAAGGAAGGGTTGCAGTGTGGAGAGGGAGGGAGGAAGAAAGTGCGAGACTTGAGACGTCGTCTCCGGGGAAGTGATGGGGCCAACCGGGAACCTTAACGCCACGTTGTGGGATTGTCGATATACATTAAGGGAAGCCCACTCAGATGGGGGAACAGATTTGGGGAGTTAGACCGGGGTGATCCCAGGTGACAGGGGGACGTCGAGTTTTGGGCAATGGGACGTCACTTTGGGGACTTCCATAAAATGTCTGCATTCTTGGGCCAGCAGTCTTCTTCCTTGTCTGAGCTCAATTTTTACTTCATATCTACGGGTTATATGCCTCAGCAAACGAATTTTAGTTTCAAAATTCGACCTTATAGGTTTCGCGTAAGATCACATCTTTTTCTATTCTAGAAAATATAATTAGATTTCCTAGAGGGTTTTAATTGGATTACAGTTTTTATACTTTGAAATTTACACTGTTAGGACAAGAAAAAGCTTGTTAGATGAATAAAAGTACGAAAATTACAGACGCCATCTTGTAACACATTAAAAGTAAGAAAATAATCACTACGTTCTCATGAATACGTAAATTTTGAGAGAAAAAAAATGTATTTCCGCGAGTAAATACAAATTAGATAAGTTCTAAGAATCCAGTGAACCCGTTAGGGATCGTAAACAATAATTCTCGCCCATGTTAATACTTGAAAGATGTTTACCTTAAGAAGATGAAAATATTGCTACTTAGTTCATTTCAAAACGATTCTTCAAAATTATTTCAACATCGGAGTACCCATACAAAACCTGACCCGGTTGCAGTGCCTTAGGCGGGTATATGATTTAACGTAATGACGTCAAAGAAAAGTTTGCGATACATTTGCTATAATTTTGTGATGTTTTTGCCACCACCAGAGGCGTCCGAAGAGCCAAACCTTTTTTTGGAGAAATAAAAAATAGTAGGAATACTGACATTATGAAAGAATAGTTATCAAAACAATAACCTATTTGAATGAATAAGTCGTGCAACTGAAAGCTGGGGAATAAATAATTTCCATTGCCCGTATTAGAACAATACGAGATCAGATTCATCTTTAATTGGTATTTTTTACCTCAGATCACAATAGAAATGGTAATCTGATGTCATGATAAAACATCGTGGGGACACTAAGTTAACATACATAATGCTAACGCAACAGAATGAGCGAAGATAATACAGATAGGATACGCGCTACAAGATTCCTCCTATTCGTCACCCCGGCGAGTCTCATGGGTCTTCTTCTCGCAACATCCTGCTGCGTTTAAGCCCGACCATTACCAACGGGGGTTTGGAGCGAAGCCGGGGGAAAGGAAAGAGAGAGAGAGGGAACTAATATTGAGAGATACGAGAATGTGCGGTGCCCCCGTGGACGCGAGGGTTTATAAACCGCTCCCCGGCCACACTCATCCCGCACACAATTCTCGCGCCATCAAGACCCGACAGCTGAAACTTAACTCCTTCCCAAGTATGCAGCATGCGCAATGTGTATGCAAACGAGGAGTTTCCGCAGTTTCTTCTCCGCAAGCCCCCCCCCCCCCCCGCTATACCCTCCTCCAACTCCGAACTACACCAACAGCACTCCTTCCCCGCCCCCACTCACACGCTTCCCCCTAACCGTGCGCCCTCTTAAAAATTGAAAAAAAAAAAAATGTCCCCGGCGCACTCCTCCTGGCGGGAATTAACCCTCACCTCGGTCGTACGCGACGACGTCGACCTCGTGTGGGGAGGGATCGTGGAAATATCCGACGATGTGTGTCGCACTGTGACGTGTACCGATGGAAATCGCCTCGCCTCGGCGTTCCCACCAGCAGGGGGAACAGGATGGAAAGAGGGGTGCCCTGAAAAGGGAAAGAATTCCACTGGATCTTTTCGACTAGATACAGTCTATGGCAAGGGTGACGCCAGATAAGTGAGGGTATTAGACCAATACAAACGAGATAGCAAAATATGCCGAGTGAGGACATCCAAGCGAAGGGAGAGAGTTGATTGGAACAAGACTGAGATGGAGAAGAAATTGAGGGACAAGAGTGATGAATGGGGCGGAGAGGTTTTTCGACGCGATGACCCGTCAGGTAGATGGGAGGAGTCTGGATGTTGACTACAAAAAAGTAGAATGCTAGCATTAGAAACTTGACGCATTGTAAGGATGCTTAAAATAAGTCCGGGAGAGAAGCGAAAAATTAACTGGGAATCCGAAGGGCTAGAGAGACGAGTCACTTTTTACACGAATTAAAAAGAAAAAGAGACAAAAGATGGGTCTTGAACATCACGGAATGACTTAGGGAAATTTCTTACTGCATCCTAAGGTGCAATTATTTGTCATAATTAAGCGCATGTAATTAAATGCTCGTGGAGTGAAGAGAGGTAGATGTGTATTTGCATGCGTGTAAAATGATAGGATGTTTCCATGAATGTATGCACCACTGTGGATTTGGGTTTACATCTATGCGTTGGTTTTGAATGCGGTTTTTCTTTTTTCCCTTTTTTTGGGTGGCCACCTTAACACCCCCCGCCACACGCCCTTGTGGCGGCTTGCGGGGTATTATGTAGATGTAAGTATAAACGGTAGTCTATCGGCCAAGGTAGGTTCACGATAAGCACCGAGACAAGCCAACGTTAACACTTATGAGCCCCGCTTAACAAGACCCTAAACACATTACACCGTTAATACGATTCCGGTAAAGGAAGGTCGGGGACTAACACTTCTAAGCCAAGCCTTAAACGACAATAACACCCTACAGTATAATAAATCATTCTTAAACTTCACACACTCTCTGCCTCACTTCGCTCCGCCCAACATGCCTCAATATCTTCCCTTCCTCTACCTTCTTAACACAACTCCCTCACCTTTATCAGCGTCTTCAATTAGTCCATTGCCTTTTACAATGCTCTGACTCCATTTTCTCAGCAGTCCATGAATTATCCCAAACAACCCTCACTCTTCCGCCACCACTTAGTTTTTCTTTCTGTCTATTCCGATTTCCCCGTTCTCCTCCACGCCCACATCTCAAAATCCTCCAGAGAGTAATGGAAGAGAGAATAGAAAAAAGGAATCACGGGGGAAAAGGCCTCGTTTAAGATTATGTGAAACAAATCTTGGAAGCCGTGAACTGTGTTTCGAACTGGGAATTTAAGTGGGAAGCGGAGAAGTGAGAGGAGTGAAAAGCTGCTGCCAACCATCCTAAGGACTGTTAACCTTTGAAAAAGATGTCAACTAAGATTATAAAAGCGTCAGCTCTCAGCATTCCTTTTACAAAACCTTTCAAAATCCTCCCAAGATGAAATTCTGGCTGATAAACCAAGGCATGTGACCAGAGAGGATCTCTTCAGAAAATCCAAGTTGCTGTCATATTAATTCAGAGATGATGAAATCGGAGTTCTAGCGGCAGGGGTGACCTAGTGAGCAGAGTGTTGCTCGTGACCAGAAGGTCCTACCTTCGAATCCTGGAATTTTGCTGTGGATCATTCCGTCTAAAATACAAGCGGACCCAGCTACTCACTTCTATAGGAATTTCTGGCAAAAAGATTACCCCTTTCATACAGTGGTACACAATCCGCGGGTCACATGTAGTAGCTCTTACCTGATTTTTATGCCACCATCGACCGTTGGTTTGTTTGTTTTTAATTAAACGAGTCACGGTAATTTATTTTCTCCATTGAAATAATCATCATTGATAGTATACTTATTTTCAATACATATAATACCGTCGTCCCTTACGATAAAATTACGTATACATTAAAGGATAGAATACCTTGAATAGATGAAAAAATGAATGTTAGTCTACCGGTTAAGGCAAATGGCAACAATACAAAAACTTAATTTAATCTGGAAATTTAAATAAATATGGCTATTAGTTAGGTAGTTTCTTTTAGATCAACCCTTTTTGTACAAGATGAAAAATTCGTAAGGTTATTCACTAACTGTTCCAGGAAAAATAATTAAGTCCGTAGGAAAAATGACCAAACTCAACATTCCACTTAGGGTATTTACAAAAGTCAACATCCTTCACATTACAGACAAGACAATTGAGACTTATTTAGAATGGATAACATTTTCTCATATTTCCTAATGGCCCATTCATAGCTCACTCGTGGCACTCATTACGATGAATGAAACGTAAAAGCTATTGAGTTAATTTCAAAGTTTATTCATTCCTGCCCCGAAAAAGTTTAATCTTTGGTTACAATACTATGCACAGGCAAAGTTTAGTTACATATTTCAATTTTACAGCAATATTTAAACTAAAGGCAAAGTTAGTTCTGCTTGGGCACATTAAAACTGCGTGGTAAATAAAGATAAAAAAAGGTACAACTAAGTCCGTCCCGCTCTTTTAGCGCACATAAAATGAGAGAAACGTCATCCTCTCGCTTCGGCTTTGCGCCTCCACCACGCGCGTTCATTTGGCATTAGATTTAAACAGAGAGGCAAAAAAAAAACTTCGCGAATCTTAAAAAAAACCCCACCTCACATCCTCCTAAAAACACCCCCCCCCCCAACTCAAACGCCCGACACTTATTTGAACAAATTCCGCACAAAACTCCTCCACTGGCACTCGAGTAGTAGAAATAAAATGAAACAAAAACAAACCGCACGAGAACCTCATTCGCGGAGGGAAGGAAGGAAGGAAGTAGGAAGAAGTGAAGATTTTTAAAAGAGAATGAAAGCGGGGCGAGGAAAAACACGAAAACGTGCTGGTATTTTACGTGTTGTGTGCCTCCCCTTATTTTTTGCGATCATTGTTCGCGTTTCCTCTGTTTACTCGAAATGAAGAGGAGAGAGGAGAAAGGGGGACAGAGGCCGGGAGGGGAATGGGAGAGTCAAGGGAGAGAAAAACCACGGTCGCAACCCACACCACACATTCCCCTAGACTTCTCCCCCCGCCCCCGCAGCAGTGACACCTGAAGAGGGGCCGCGCGGGGAAAGAGGGGAAGGGATGGGGAGAGAGACTCCGGACGGCGTGAGTGACACTCTAGGCCCCTTGCTGAGCACGGCAAGCCTCCATTGGTCTTGAGCCCCGCCCCCCCGCTTAACACGATGAATAATCCTGGGCATGATTATGGGCATAAAACATGAAGAGTGCCAAGGGGTCGATTATGCACCAGATGCGATGGTCGCTCCGGGATCCGTTCTTGGAATAAAACATTGGCACATGTTCTATGCTCTTCTGGATTCTGGGACCTTTAGCCAGGCCAAGTAGTATAGTTATGCACAGAGGGTTAATTTTCGCGCATAATTAATAAGGTGGATAATTATGCGTGTACTAGGCATGGTAGTATAAGGAGAGAGGGTTTTTGGAATAAATCCAAAGAAGGCAAAAAAAACCTGAGTGCATTTTAATTGAGGGTGGGACGCTGAAGAGTGTGATAGAGGGGAGGATGCAGGTAATCGAAGTAGGCTGAGGAAAAAGGTTAGGTATGTTAAATGGAATGAAGGGAGGTAGAATGTATGCTGAATTAAGAACAGTATAGTGGTGTGTGGGGAGCCAGTTGTGGTTGTTAGGTGAGGCTAAGAAATATTGGTGTATTTGGTCTCCGTCCATCGATAATCTTAAACGGTACACTACCAAATAATAATAATAATATTACGCAGCACAACCTTACAAACAAGAATCAGACTATACAACATTCAAAATACATTTTTGTACCCTGAATTAATAGCTTTGCTATTGCACCTTCTTTTGGGGAAGTTGAAATTTATCATGCGCGTAAAAAATACAAATAAATAAATAAATAAATAAATAAATATATATATATATATATATATATATATATATATATGGGCCGCGGTAGTCCAGGGGCTAGAGCGTTGGACTACTGACCGGAGGGTCCCGGGTTCGATTCAACGAGCTCCACTCAAGCTATGTGATTTTTCGGGTACCAGATGATCCCGGAAAACCATAACCGGCAGAGGGAAAGGAACTGGCCCCCCTACCCTGATGTGTGAATATCACACGCCGTCGGGCTTAGTACTGGGTGAACTCTGCTATCAGCTACCAAACCGACCTTCGGGTTGATTACTGTGTTTACGGTTATATATATATATATGTATGTATATATTATATAAATATTCACTTTTCTTTCCATTTGAGAAATACATTTAATTCTTTCCAGTTTCAGCGCACAACTTCATGATTAACGCATTCTGCGGCCTTCTATCTACGGAAACAATAATAAATAACGGACTACGGGTACGCGAACTTACCTTCACTACGCAGTGACGATGGGTAGAGATAGGCAGTCGTGTAACGTTAACTCCAAAACATTCTGCCCACCCACCCTTCTTCACCACCACTCCCACTGAACTACTCCCATTACATACACAAACCTTCGAGCACCGGTGGCCGTAAGGCAAGAGTCAAGTCACTCACAGTCAAATATAAACATTAAAACGCATGAAACTGTGGTTCAAACCACCAAAGTCGGAACAACTACCAACTGCTAGTAATTAATTAGACAGTGCATATAACTAATGTCTACTTGTGACATCTTTTCTACGAGTGATTGACGACCGCAACGGTGTCAATGTTGTATTAACCATAACGTATATCTCGTTTATCAAATTCTAATTTATGGATGCCATCCTAATATCTTCTGCCTCATATGAAGGGTTGCAGGGAAACATGAAGAATTTTAGTACTGTTACAGTCTCAAACGTTACATGAATCAGAGAGATACTACACACACTACACAAAATTACGCAGGCCACCGCAAATTTCAATGTATGCATAAAATGCCTTATTAATGACTAATCTATCAATCTTAATTCACAAAACTCCGTAATATTACAAAACTAATGTGGAAATGGATTTATAGAAAAGGGATAATGCATGTAGTTACTGAAAATATTTATTGTTATTTTTATTCTTTACGAAGGTCTTTAAAATCCATTTATATTTCTTTAAATGCACATATTGTCCAGCGGGGTTATTAAAAACTAAAATATGAAGGGTTACTTATTCTTATTTTTGCAAGGAGTAGACTACGGAAGGAAAAGGGTGAGGAGGAAAGTTGGTAGGTTATACAGGTAGACCTTTGGTTTAACTTGAGTGGTTTTAAAAAAATCAGAGAAAGTGAAGCCTCCAGGTCAAGGGAAATCCTTTATTATAAAAAGGGATGCAGCAGAAGAGGAAATCAATAGCAAGGAAATGAATATTTGGGGTTTCTTGCCCCAAATTTAGGGATTATTATAATTCTCAAGTGGTCACTTTTTAAAAACGTGTGTTTACAATTACGTGACGATTCAGGTGACGTCATTCCGCGCCCTGCCCGCGGTTTCGGGATTCCAAGCGCTGCACTACGCCCTTTTCACGCGCACAATTATCCCCGGGAGTACTCATCGGCGTGTAGTGGTCTTAAGACCCGCAGAGGGTCGAGATGGAGAGCATCGGGCGGGGAGAACAGGCGGGGGAAGAGGGAAGAAGCGTCCGGGGGATGGGGGAAAAACGGGTGGGAGAGGGAAGGTGGCGGAGGTATAGGACGACCCCGAGTCCGGGAAATTATCATCACCATCAGCCCACGCAGCTGGGTAGGGGGGGGGGAACCTCTTCTCCCCATTTTGCCTCCCCATCAACCCCTTCTCTCCCTCCAGTTGCACACTCACTCGAACCCACCTCTCTCTTTCTCTCATACATTCTCACTCCCGGGAGAGGGAAAATAAGAAAAAAACCAAGGGTGTGGGGGGAAGAAGTGGGGTGAAATATCCCAAAAAATTTATATACACGACGACGACGACGCCGGAGGGGGGTGGAGGCGGTAGGGGGGGGGGGCGAGGGAGAAAAAACCGAAAGGGGAGGGGGAAAAATATCACCGAGGGGGTGAAGCGGGGGAGAAGTGGGCGACGTCGGGAGGGAGACCGAGGGGGAAGTCGGGGAAAGAAAAATGTACGCCGGGGTACTCTAACCCTCTCCCTCTCTTGGGGAAGGGCACACCTTCTTTATTAATGCAGAAAGCATGCCAACCAAGCAACGGTCCTTCTGCTTTTCCCACCCCATCCCTCCCACACAAACACCTTCCCTGTTCTTGCCGAACCCTCCTCCCCACCTCTCCCAGCCCCCACCGCCACATTCCCTATTCCAAAACCACTCCTTGCCGTCCCTCGCCGAGAGAGAAAGAGGAAAAAGGACTCGGGAGAGGAAATTAACTGGACTCGTAGATACCCGGCCGCGCTCGATGGGAGTAATTACGAGGAGAAGGCGAATGACTCCCGAGGTCGCTTGCTCCATTAGGGTCGGGGGTGGGTAACGCAGGGGACGGGTGAAAATTCCTCGGGGAGTGAACGAGGGGTGGCTGGAAGGAAACCTGGAGTCGGCATTGCTTCACCAACCCGATCCCACACTCGCGGAACTGCCATGAGGAACTGTCATCATCAGTATTTCATTCCTAGGATTGATTTAATGCAGCCCTCCATTCTACTATAATTCAATCCATGGCTGCATATTCTGGTGAGAATAATGTGGTGATTTCCCGTGGCCTTCCAAAACGCAGTACTGCGGGCGATACCGCGAACTTCACTCTCGCTATGGCCTCAGCTGATGCCGGGCCGACCCACTCGGTCTGCGCCACCAATGCCTAATGTGAAACCGCTGCCTTTCACTATGGGTTCAGGTTAGCTTTATAGTAGTCTATTTTTCTTGTTCCAAAATACCACTGCTGTGGTTTTCTGTTATTGTGTGGAACCTCGTTCCGTAAAACCATTAACAACTTTTTCCCAAGCCGAAAAATTTTCGCCTATCACGGAAATGGAACCAGTGACCTTCGGCCCCACAGGCAGGCGCTACCTCTAACCCCGCCCCCCCAAATTAGGAACTGTGTGGCGAGTAAATTTCAATTATGCCACATTAATAAAAGATTTCTCATTACCTTGGACGGTTAAAAAAAACTGACCCAGAGACGAAGAAAGGATAGTTTTCACAAATACTGCGGCAAATCGGAAATCGAAGAAAAGTGTTTTCAAACTGTTGACGAGAATCACCAAATCATAGTTCCGTCGACGATGACTGCCACCTAAAAGCAGGCAGATTAACTACATACGCACTCTTTTAATGGGAGCAAAGAAAACAATTCATTCCGTTCCCAATTCAAATGTCTGCCGAGTTGCTTGACTGTGTGCACTCGATGGCATCTTGTCTGCAATGGCATGATGACTAAACGCAAACGACTCACCAAACATTAAAACCTCATTGAGCCTAGGGATAAATTATTCATGGTGTTCATTAAATTGATTATTTCCCTCAATTTATCGTTCACTTTTCATTAATGCGCATACTTTTCCAATTATGCTATTCCAACATAAGAATAAACACCACTATAAGATTAATTTTTAAACACTGAAAAACTACACAAAACATATAAATTGTTGGAATTTAGCGAGGTACAAACAACTTCGATACAGAGGCCAATGGAGAGACATGCAGCAAACCACAACAAACAACAACACTTCGGATAAATAAACTACTAAGGACGACGAAAAGTTAATGACAAGCGTCTTCCGCATTAAGCTGGTCGAAAAATGACACTCTGAAATCCGAAATATGTATTGAAAAAAATGGCCTTCAACGAAATGCACAGTTTTAATTAATTTAATGTTTTTCAGAGAAAAAATATCAACGGCGAAAGAGAAAAACCCAGCACCCAGGAGAGTTATTACTGGACCAAGAGGGAAGAATTTCAGAAAGAATTTAATAGCCAAGCAATTAGAGATAGGAAATAAATAGTCGGGAAATGATTTGATAGCCCATAAATAATAAACCACGGGAGTCATACTACGACTTACAGAAAAGCGGGGACCGTAGAACATTACGACGTAATTTAAGAACGATGCTACAAAATAAGTATGGAAAAGACATACGCGGATACAGTTAACAATGGATCAGTTAGTTGGCAAGTACGATGAAGGCGAAACAATCTTGAAACCGAAATCAAGAATACATTGTTGGAAACTCAATATAGTAATAATGCTTCGAGGAACGCCAATCAACTTGACATTTCGAAGATATGTGAAGGGATTAAAGGGTTATCTGGCACAATAATGGATTAAAAACTACGTCAAACATATCCTTGTTAAGATGAATGAACGTAATGCATTTAGAAGGTGAGATGGAAAATAAAAATTGTGGAGGAGGCCAAAGGTGGTATTACGTGAAAAAGTTATGGAAGGAACTAAATTCGACAGGAAACTTCTTCGAAACTGGCGGAGAAGAGAAATGAGGGAGGACTGCTATAAACTGACCCTTGGAC
Source organism: Hetaerina titia (assembly GCA_037158775.1). Taxonomy (NCBI): domain Eukaryota; kingdom Metazoa; phylum Arthropoda; class Insecta; order Odonata; family Calopterygidae; genus Hetaerina; species Hetaerina titia. The sequence continues at coordinate 62,300,120 of CM073775.1, read as the reverse complement.
ATACGACTACGAGTACAGTCATACAGAACTCGGGAGAGGTCGCTTAGGAGATAGGGGAACGCGACTCTCGGGAGAGTTAAGAGAGTCGTGGATCGCATAAAAAAATACAAGGCTGACGGCGATGGGAAACAACCGCCATGAAAACCATTGCCTTTCCTCCCAAGCTCCCACCATCTCTTACATCCACTCTGGCGACCAACCTCCCTCTAGAGACACCGAAGAGATTAAGAGAAAAAAAACCACATCAGAATGCCATTCTAAGGCCTGCGTTCCTGCGTCGTAAAACGACGCCCAAGCGGACGCGAGAACGAAAAAAAAGAGCGAACTGTGTTAACGCGGGTGATATTTCCAAGATATTCTTTTTTAAACGATGGAAAGTGGGGACGATTTAAGATTCTTACTCGAGGCATGGAAATATAAAAACAAACATTACGTACCTCCAGGAAATATATCTGCCCGTGACGGTGTCAAAAGAAGTGAGCTGTAAATAACTTTTTATCCGTTAACGGTGAAGAGTACTGGTGAGGCTGTGGGGGGGGGGAGAGGAATATAACATACGCGACATTCCAACATTCAATTTAATACAATGCAGTAACGAATGGCAAGAGAATCGAGAAAATATATCGCGCGGGGCCACAAGTACATGAGAATAATTGACGTTATTTTATCAGCAGCAGCGGTAAATATTTTCACTTATCGCCACGTCGTCATTCTAAAAGGCATTAAAAAGTAAATCCACTCGTGGCATGCACACCCATCTTGCGTGTTGGCTCGGACGGAGTACAAGCATGAGCATAAGTGTTTACTAAAGAACACAAAATCCAATCCTGAATCTTGCAGCAACGCTAGGCATACAACAAGGAAGTATGTACCCGAAAAGAAACTATGACATATTTTATTGTGATAAAAGACGGAATGCATCGATAATTTGTGCTGAAATGCGTCAATAATTTATGACCTATAAAGAACGATTCACCACACAAGGAATAAAATTGTGAGACGGGAAAAGTAGCTGAGTTTATATCCTTGAAAGTTATTTCCCTTCACCTATCAGAACATTCGGCTGGCAATTGAGCGGCCGTAAAATGAGTTATTTGTGCCATTTCTCCTTATCGCGATTAAATTACCACTTAAATTACACCACACTCGAGATACCATTATTATTCTAATGATGCATAAACATTACTATGTTAAAAAAGTACATCACGGCATTTCTACTGAAAAGATCACAAATTAAATTAATAGGAAACGCGTTATGTCTTATCCCAGCTTAAGTGCCACGACATTAGACCGATTTCAACTATTGAAACTAGAAAATTACTAGCAAATAATCACAATATAGATTAGCTGGCATCCTTTGAGTAATAAAAAACGACATTAAAGACTGCAATATCAGGAGGCATAAAACCAGTGGGATTACTCAAGAGGTTTACCTAAGATTTAAATACTTAAACGGAAAGTTGGTAGTCATTACCCTACGCATTGCTACATCTCAGCAAACGGATAGGGTATTTCCGCTCTATAAAATATAATTTGTTGAAATACGTAATGCCCTACATTACTATTTCACCAAGGAGGCGATGGATGGATTCATAATCCAGTTTCCAAATAATATTCGAAACACGTACCTCAAGGACCTATTAAAAAAAACATTTTACTCAACTTGGAAGTGACTCCTAAGGATCCCAACCGGGATAACACTTTCGAGTGCGCACATCTCCAATATCGTTAAAAGTTAATGCCACGCGAGTCCAACGAGTTAAAAATAACTTTAGTTATGAATAAAAATAATTACGATTCCAATTGAGGCACTTAAAAATCTCACTCGCTACTGAAAACATTCGCGCTCGCGAACCGAAAAAAAATAACAAAGATTCGGGGGTGCAAAACACTTGGCAAAAAGCGGACAAACCCTATCGTAGGTCTCAAAAATAATGGGGAGGGGCGAGAAATACGGGGAAAAAACTTATTAAAACCCAATCTCTTAACGTCGAAAGTTAATAAGGACGCGACCGTCTGCGACGACGGGATTTAATTGGATTGATAAGTCGAGGCGGAGTGGAGTAGTCGTGGGCCGAAGTACGTCGTGCCTAGCGTGCCAGCGAGAGAGAGAAAATATTCATTCGAGCACTGAGTTCAACTCCCCGCCTACAACGCCATGCCACTTGCCGCTAAAAATTCTCTCCCTTCTGCCACTCCATACCCCCTCCTCCACCCTTCCCACTCCCCGCCGCAACAAAACTCCTGCTCCGCCGCCCCAAACATACGTGTTTATCTATGGACAAGGCGACATGAAGTTGTCCGCGCCGCTGAAGCACCGTGAATGCGATGGGGTTGGGAAAGGGTGGGTGGGGGACTGAGGAGGGACGGAAAACCTTGGTGGTACCAAGGCGGGGGTAAGATGGAAGTTAGGATTGCGACGGTGAGGGTTGGGACAGCACTTGAGCGGAGACGGAGGGGACACACTCTCGGATATTCGAGAAGTAGATACAATACATAAACATTTTTTTATTACAGGTATGCAGCACATACAGGCTGTACTCGCGTATCGGCCAACACGTTTCCTTTTTAACTAAAATCAAAATGAACCACAACTGCATGCTTGCCAACGGTGTGAACTTCATTTTCTTGACTACCAACCTACCCAACAATGTTGATGGCAATCACCTGTCTACGTGCTGGTTTTGGACGGTCACTCAAAACTTATGTTTACTTATTTCTATATCCCCTGCAAGCCACCGATAGGGTGTGTGGCAGGGGGTGAATACACACCAGAATAATTTTACCCGAACATGACCCTACCGCGGTCGAACGCGGTTATTATGATCCCCTATCGTTCGTGGAAAAAAAGACATCTTAGATCTATCTGTTCTACACTTAGATACGTACATCTAACGTAAATTCGCCTTTCAGACTCACGAATAGCAAATACAGATATCGTAACGTGCACAAGCCTAATAAGAAACTTCAACGATCTAAGACATAAGTACATCTTAAACGAGATTACTGTCCAAAGGAAAATGAAGTCATATTTTGGAAAATTCCGTTTCGAAATTATCTAAAACATATTACAAAGTACGAACATTAGATCATGAATAATTGTCATGTTGAACTAATAATAAGCCTATTTTATGCGTTCTACGGTCGTAATTCACAGACAATAAACGAGAACCTCTAAAGGCAGGTAAAATATGCACATTTCAAATTCCCCAGTGAATTCGCCGCTGATTGGCTAAGGATATCTCCTCTAATCTCCATGAAGAATATAACTCTGCAACTTCTCCATTTCCCCAACAGAATTTCGATGTGTCACATTCAATACTTGAATGATTTAATTACAATTGAAGTCAAAAATATGGATTATGACCGAATATAATCAATAATAAAATTAATTTAGGCAGAATGGCATGGTGACATATTATCTATTATAAGATATATAGTATACCAACGTAACTGGTCATAGAATGAGGTTAAATCAGGATAAAAACGTTAAACCCATAAAAAAATATTGCCTCTCAGATATTCTTTTCCTCCTAGACATAATATTTATATTTCCACACGATCCCAAAATTCATTTACAGCGCCTGAGTAGCACCTATTTCCGAAACGAGTGGTTATGCTTTGATGGGGACACTTGATTTGAAATAATCAAACCTTCGGTCTTATGTTACGGAAGATAATTTTGCCTCCGGCATAAAAAGAACTCTTCCGCAGGATAGAGGTATACCCTTCGATTGCCCAATGATACCTGCATCCCTTTCCCTCCTGCCCTTATTAGACAAGGTGCAGAACGTCGAAACCGTTTAAGAGCCCCGATTCGTTTCCGGGAAGACCTTTCACTCAAATTCTGACCCGTATTCGGCAGCCCATTTTAACTTGCCAGATTAGCGACGGAACTGGACCCTCTCCTTTACAAATACGTCGACACATACCAAGCAGTCAGCGACTCGACATACATGGCAACCGATAAAACAGCCATTGTGTTCACGCTGTGGAGTTAAGCTTGGAGATATCGGGGCTCGGGGTCTGGTCGTGAAGTACGGGGGGAATGAATGAAAAGATGCGGGGGAGTATTTCTTGAAGTACACAGCTCGCAGGGTTAATGAGCCACAATGCTAATCTCCCTCCCGCTGAAAGGGAGGGAAGTTCGTTTTATAATTCACGCCGATTCGAGATGGAGCGTCGGGAGGGACGTGTGGGGAGGGGGTCATGGCTCTTTCCCCCAGCACTCCCGACCGGCATACCCGCGGGCCATCGCAGATATGAACCCTTCCCGTACCGAGAACACGGAATTGCGATGGGGTGGAGGAGGCTGGCCTCGGTCGGGGTCGCGGAGCCCGGGCGCCACGAGAAAAGGTCGGCGAATGGGGATGCGAGGAGCTAGATAAGGGGGGGACACGCAGAAGACTACACCTGAATCCTCACCTTCACTCCCGTCCACGAGAAGATAACATTGTAAGCGCACGAAAGGACTGGCGAGCAACCTAGAGACCACTCGCAATCTGTCATGCATGTGTGTGTGACCGATGTGTCATGTTACAACGTAACAACGTGGTACGTTTCTCATCATAATACAAGACTACGTAAAAGAATTTTTGTCAGCTGCCGTCGTTCTAAATCACGTTTTCACGGTATACTGATGTCAGAGACACCACGGTGACACTTCATCAAGTGCGAAGCAATGGAGTGAGCACGATTTCGTCAGCACCACTTACCATTCTCTTCACGCAGAAAATCTGATGTGAACACCTAGTCCAGCATGATTCTTCCCCCTCGAGAATCCTTAGCTTCCTTTCATTCGGTTCGATTGGATATGATAACAGAAAGGTTCGGTAGATTCCTTATTGTCTTTAACCCGACACGAAAACGATCAAATACGTATAAATGACTGAAGGAAACAGAACTTTGAAGAAATACACGTGTATTGAACAGTGGTTAACGCAAAGAGCCCACTCATGTAGACATCCCAACTGCAATACTCGTAGATTTCTTAGCAAATGCGCCACAGCATTTCCGGAGATACTTCTGAAACAGTGGCGATGATTCAATTTTAATTTCAGCAAGATTGGAATATAAGTGCGGCAAATAGTGTGTACGGTTGAGAAACACTCATCCTCATTCCGCATTTATTCAGTTAGGAATTCGATCGTGAAATATGAAAAGAGACGAAAGCATGTTCGATCGTAGGTTCGGGGAGATGTGCGATAAAATAAGAATGGGAAGTCTTCTCGCGTACGCAAAGGGATCCAATGAAAGTAAGAGACGTGGATGAAGGGCAGGTTCAGAAACGATGGAATGATGAAGACTGTCATGCGAGAGGCTAAAATGCGGTGAGTGAGGTGGAGGGGAGAAAAAGATAGAGAACGTTGGACGGAATGAAGAGAGCCGGGAAGCACGTGGGTGGATGAAGTAGTACGTGGGTGTTCGAGTATTTATTGTTGTGCTAAGCGAGCCTTAGAAGTGGAGCATTGCCTAGTCTAAGAAGAATTCTTCGTCGAAGTCAACATGAGAATGCATGCATGCACACCGTCGTAAGAGTCGGTACACACGCGACAGTAACTCCCGACTCGGGGGACTTTTCGAGGCGATTTCCGTGACGAGAGAAGTCAGCACAAGTAAATGAAAGCGAGTTAAGGGCTTCGAGGAGGAGAGAGGGAGAGAGAGGGAGAGGGAGGAAGAGAGAGGGAGAGGGAGGAAGAGTCACGAAGAGTGATCGAGAATGATTACTGGGGTGAATGCGCCCGCGAGGAATCGGTCCGTATGTATGCATTTGCGAACATCACCCGCTTGTGTTGCAAGGGCGTAACGGCCTGTGAAGGACGGGGCGATAAATCATTGGGCGTGAGGTTGGGGGTCGTGATTACCGCTCAGGTGTCGACGCTAATGAATGCGCAATGCCCTCGACAGTTTAAATTACGATCCCGGATCGATGAGCCTGCATTCTTGACGTCTCGATTTTCTGAAACCGCGGGATATCATGATCTTCCACTTGAGAACACCCATGAGAGTTTCCACAAGGGAAAAATGACTTGGGTCATATCGACGTCAGGTCATAAGTAACGACGATTAAATACCGGTCAATTTAACCGTTAATTTCGCGTGTGCTGTGCATTCTTCATGAGACGCGAATATACATTTGCATAAGTTTAGCTATGACAGTTATTACTAGTAACTCAATTTTCAATCAAAGTATATTTAGCCTTTCAATTGACCAAAATGAAATTTATCAGTGGCATTCATGTCAGAACGTGGTATTCCAGTGGTTGGAGCGTTCGGCTAGAGACTGGAGGGCCGGGTTCGATTTCCGGTGAGGCCTCTGGGGAGCCTCAACTTCACCACCCAAGATGTGTCATTTTTAATAGATTTTCCTGGGGATCCAGACGTGGCTAGGGAAAGAAACTGGCCCCCTACTCTGATGTGTAAATTTTACCGGCCGTTGGGCTTAGTACTAGGTGAGCTGTCACATCACCTGTCAAACCAACCTTCGGGTTGATAACTGCTGTGGTGGCTATTAGCATTAAGTTTAGATCAACGCAACCACCCACTCCATTCTCTTTCTGGCTAACCTCTTCAAGGAGTCATTTTTTTTCCAATGATCTTAAATACATCATATGAAGTCTGCAACAGTAATTCTTCCCGTTTAGTTTGCTTTTCGCGTTTTTGTAAAGCAAGCGTAAATGATAACTACAAGTTAAGCGGACGCAAAGGCATGTTTATGTATGTTTACCGTCAAGGCTTATCTTAATTAATCTCATCGCGTTTACAAAAAATAATTATTTTAAGTAACAAACATGAATTTCTGGTTTTAATGGTATACGAAGACAATATCAACATGGGGTGGACGAACGGACGAATCTTAGGACGACGACTCGGAGGTTTTCCGGAAAGTAGACGGTCTTTAAGAGACTTACTAATGTGGAGCACAAGGAAAGTATTCAAAACTATCTTAACAAGTACATGGGAACGAGAATAAACAAAAAATATACCTCATTCCCAAAAGAAGGCATTTCCGTCGAGAGGCACGAGCTTAAAAGCATGAAAACAGAAAAAAACAATTAAAACTTATTTTTGATCAAGGAGAGGAACATTTCTCTCTGGAGTGAGGACGAACTGCATAACAATCGCCCGAGGAGAATATCTCCAGCGATGACCTTGTTAGAAACGAAATATTTCTGCTCCTCCCGTTGCGATCCCTCGAGGCTTGCCACTCAAAATCTTGAGAGATTTATTCCCAGCATAAGTACACGAACGACCGCGGACTGGTCAACGCAGTGGCCACAGCGGCCTGGCTCAATAACTCCTTACTCTTCCCTCTCCCCCTTCCTCGCCCCGCTCCCCCAAAAAATCACATTACTCTTAAGCAATTAATTTAATTTGAAGGTATTCCGTTGAGTCGAGCTACCCCATGGGGGTTGAGGGAGAGAATGGAGAAGAAAGATTCCCCTTAATTAATTACTTTCTTCTCCTAAGTAATTACTCCAAAACGGGTATAATGGCATCCAACGCGGAAGGAGGGAAGAGAGAGAGAGAGAGAGGGGGGGTGGATGGGAATCCTCGCCCGCGGATGCATACACACCTAGTGAGATCGATGTTACGGCACGTGGGGGCGGGGGGGGGGAGATGGAAAGAGGGGTACTGGGAAAGGGATAGAAGGGGGAAAGTGGGTCGTCTAAGAGTAAAGAATGTCAGGGAGGAGCAGCGGAAAGTGGGGAGGGATGAGCGAAGGACGCAGGGGAGACGGGAGGACTCGGGTAGGGCAGGCGGAAGGACGGACGGACGCCGATGTGCATCCGCTCGGCGAAGAGGGGTCCACGCTCCGTAACGAACCACGGGGACCGGAGCCAGGAGATTCGATTCCGCCGAATCGATTCTCATCTTTCAACTTTTTGCTCGTGTTGGAGCGCGGGGCTCCGAAACCTGGAACGCGAACGTGCATCTTTATGCGTGTCATCCGAAGGCGCCAGGAACATTGAATGCATGAGGCACTGAGCCAGAGTGGGCTGAAATGAATGAAAGGAGGTTTAACGCACGTCGCGATGGAAAATGATCAAAGTTGAAGTATATTTACTGTCATGCATGGTGGGTTTAGAAGTGTAGTTCCTCAATAAACCACGCCGTGTTTCAATAATTTTAACAGGACCTTAGAAAACCTTACCCCATTCAGTTCGTTACTATTAATACTCATAATAATCTTTTTCTCGGACAAATCAAATTTTTAAAAAATGGAGGATTGTTCGGGTGAGAAGAGGAAAATACAACATGGAGCACGATACGTGAGAGTACCAGATTGATTAAACAAACTTTACAATGTATTTTTAGGAATACAGTCATAAGGAGCGGACTTAACTTCGGAGAATTTCATCATATTTAATTGAAATAAGTAATGTAGTTTTTTCCATACAATATTTTTTATTCATGTCGACCGAAGTTTCAGCGCAAGTGGGTTAGTATGAAGGCGGCATTTTATATTGATGATAGAAGGGAAACGAGTCAGAAAGGCTGCAAGGGGAAGACCAACGGGCCAACACGAAGTCCAATTGAAGAAAGATCTAAGTCTGAAGACCAACCCGATTTTCGGATTCAAATCCTGATGGTGATCGCTTTCTATAATGTTCCTCTGCACATCAGTTTTCGATGGGAATTTAGTGGTTCACATCCGACGAGTCATCACGACGCCAGGAATCGCCTTTCCGGGAAATGCAATCACGAATTTGGAAGAACGGTGACACCACTTTCATAATTCTTAGCTAAATTACAAATTAAATCTCACGCACGAATTGAAAGATCTCTTTCGCGCAGATGTTGAACATGAATTACTAACCCCATCGTACTACGGTAGAAGAGATAATGAAGACACGATTAGAATGCTCAAAAAACCCGACAGCCAATGCAGAACGAAATTTTTAAAAAGAATAAGGGGTGAGAATAACGTCAATCGACCAGGTTAGGGCAAAAAAAAATATATATATGTATGTATTAATATATATATATATATTCACTTTCCCGGAAAAGCCACGAACGTGCACAATGAAACTCACTAAATAGTCACAGCAAACACAAACCAAAACACACAAAAGAGGGACTCACTATTTCTCGAATTTTCGGGGGTGCAACCAACTTTCTCAAGAGGAATTAGGAAGTTCTGTTCCTAATTCCTCTTGAGAAAGGTGGTTGCACCACCGAAAATTCGAGAACTAGTGAGTCCCTCTTTTGTGTGTTTTGGTTTCTGTGTTTGCTGTGACTATTTAGTGAATTTACATTATTGTGCACGTTCGTGGGTTTTCCAAGAAAGTGACTATATATACAGGTATATATGCACACAGCGGGTCGCGGTGGTCTAGTGGGTAGAGCGTTGGACTATTGACCGGAGGGTCCCAGGTTCGATTCCCGGGCAAGGCACTCTGGGCACCTGCAGCTCCACCCAAGCTAGTTGATTTTTCGGGTACCAGGTCTTCCTGGGAAACCATAACCGGCACAGGGAAAGGAACTGGCCCCCCTACCCTGATGTGTGATTATTCACACGCCGTCGGGCTTGGTACATGGGTGAGCTCTACCATCACCTACTAAACCGACCTTCGGGTTGATCACTGTGTTTATGTTTATATACACACACACATCATACCAAATATAGTAGAATACTATATTTTATATTGTATTGGTTTGATAAAGTATTTGCATGCGTGAAAAATGATAGGATCTTTGCATGAATGTAGGCGTCAATGTAGATATCGATTTGCATATATATGTTGGTTTCGAATGCGGTTTTTATCCCTTTTACGGGAGGTGACCCAACACCCCCCGCCACACGCCCTTGCGGCGGCTTGCGGGGTATTACGTATATGTAGAAGTATTCTACTATAACTGAAGGCACGGCAAGTATGCATATTTGCATGCAGGGCAAAGCATGGTGATTTCCCGTTGCCACGTCACAGTACTGCGGCCGATACCATGAACTTCACTCTCGCCCGCAGCTGTGGGAGCTGAAGCCGGGCCGACCCACTCGGTCTACGCCACCAATACCTAACGGTGAAACTGCTGCCTTTCACCATAGGTTCAGGTGGCTTAGTCTATTTTTCTTGTTGCCTCGTTCCGAAATACCATTGTTGTGTTTTTTCTGTTAATGTGTGGTTGTCTCCCTCCGAAAAACCATCAACATTTTTTTTCTAAGCTGAAAATGCTTTCGCCGGCCACGGGAATCGAACCAGCGACCTTCGGCTCCACAGCTAGTAACACGCTAACTATGGTCCGCATTTGCGACGACGGCTAACTGCAAACATCGTGGTGTGGCCGGAAAATCTTCATTTTTAAGCTCATGCTCTTTCTTCAAAGACCGCCTTTCGATTCCACACAAAACTTACGCTCCGGATTCAAGTCTTTACTGAGCTCATTGGAAGAGAATGCGCCCCGACAAAAAATAAAAGTTATCCTGGAACCCAATGAATTTTTGGGTAACGCGGACGGTATTTGTCCTTGGAATGAGAGGAGGAGGTGGAAAAAGAAACGCCCGACGAAAGTGAACGCCGGGAAATTTACTAATTAGGAGAGAGAGATGCCCCAGGAAGGCTAAAGAGGAGGGAAGGGAGACGAAAGTAGGCGGGAGAAATAATTTGGAAGGGGAGAGGGAGTTAAACCGACGACCCACACTAACGAAACGCTCCCCCTGCGCCACTAAGGGCGATGAAAGATGCACGGGCTGCCATTAAAGAAATACGAGGAGCGAGTTGAGGGGGTCGCGGTGGGGTAGGCGGGGAGACGGAAATTAAGCTGGCGAGGGAGACCGGCGGAGCACGCGACCGGGCTCGAACCCAGGTCTCGCCCGAGGGGAGAAGGAACACGAGCACATCGTCGGGAAGCGACGAGGGACGAGTGGGGGGAGGGGTCGGACAAAAAGCAGGGGACGTGAAAAGATGTATGTTGACGTTTGGGAGGGGTCCCACCGACTACTCCTCCGGATGAGGGCAAGGTGGGCATAGGGGTGGGACGGAGGATAGGGAAGGAACGGCTGGAGAGGTTGCAGATGAACCGGTGTCGAGGGGAGAGGAGCCTAAGAGGACCGGGGGCGACGTTGCCAACCGTGAATAGAAGGAGGGGTATGGAGAGCGCGAATTAGAGGAGTTTCGCGTGCTAAGCTTGACAATAGGTCCCCCACCGGGGGGCAGAAATTCACCCCAGAGGAGGTGGGGAGGAGATAACTTATGAATGAAAAACAAAGCACTTGACGCGTTCTTGTTTAATCCGATTTGATCGGGGAGAAAGGGAATGCAGACAGTACCAGCGGAGCTCGTTGCATCGAGCTTGGCTGAATGGCAAGGTAAAGAGGACGGCTCTTCAGTGAGGGACGTTTTAGCAGCCTAGAATGCAAGTCCTTAAAGTGAGTGAATGCAATTAATATAATATGCAATTCATCGTCTTACATTACACACCCTCAACACGAGGGTCAGGCTTCAAGAGGAAGGCCTGTGGAGTTCCGAAATTCAAAAGGGGGTAATTGCTCCCACCCTTGGGAGGGGCTAATACAACCCCCATTAAACCAATGAGCTTGCGAGTACGATGGCAGCCTGTTCACGATGGCACAATTCCCCACATATTTACCCGACGGGAATTTTCAATAAAACACGGACTCGTACATTATTGTACGACGATGAATTAGTGTAATTACACATTTATTTAGTTTCTTGAATGAAAATTGAAGTTTTTTACAACAGTATTTCATGAATTCGGATTCCCAACTGTATCGTCAGGGCTATCTGCATTTTGTTGCAATTTTCTGGTTTACGGAAACAAATAACAACCACAAAGCTGTAAGCAAACTCGACGAATTTGTGCGAACATGTCCGATCATTGTGGCTGGAAAGTAAAAAAGTACGATATATGTTCACTTCACGGGTTCAACCATTCCGGCGCTTAAGCAACACTACAGGATTTAGCTAAAGCGTCTGTAAATGTGTGTAAACGCATATGTTTTAAAAAGTCTTACAGGGAAGGCACAAGAACTGAACTCTTCGCGTACTGCGCATGCCTGTAGTGTGTGTGCAGCATCTGCCACACACATTTGCGATGGCTTTAAGGGCATCATATTGATGAAGATGAAGCGCTATTGAGAATTGGGACTTCATAATGATGTTGCAGTCGTTTCCACTCAAATAGAGAGGTGCTTGCAATTATTCTGTGGCAAGTTACAAGTTGACTATCTACAGTATGACGAGATAGATGTGCAGTCTACATAAAATATCAATAACATTGCATATCGACATCGAATAAATGAACCAAGAAAATGATGCCGATCGAAAAATGGCAAATTCCATACTTCACGTCCATAATGCAGTTGGAATGTGTGAATTTGCGATAGTAAAACGGTAAGATATGTGACGTCGACAGCGTATCTAGATTCCTTTATTGGTATGCACATATTCAATTTACTCAATCGCACTGCAGTGTGGAAATTCAAAAGTCGCAGAACTAAACTCCCTGGTTTCCGAAGATTAAGGTCATACTGCGACCGAAGAGAGGAGGGAGGGCGAGAGCTTTACAGCAGGCTTCGCACCCAACGGCAAAAAGACCACGGAGGTGACGAGGGAGCAGGGCGTAGGGGGAAAGAGAACCATAAGACGCTTATGCGTTGCATGGGGACATGGACTTAATGGTTCTGTTTAAGCCGTACCTATACGCAGCATCTGGCGGATTGCCGGATAAGGCTACGCCCATAAAGGACACCGAGCTCCCTGCCCTTATAAATTATATAGTCTGGTCTGTCTCATTTCCCATTCTGGTTTCTCTAACGATCCTGCGACACTTATTTCCTTATCGTAACGACTTTTCACACATCTAGTGTGTCCTGGGAATTTAATTCATTCTATGCCATACACATTTCTTCGACGGGTCTCCCTGACGCCTCCAGTTTCTTAGTGTCTTCCTAAGAACCAATTTAACCACGGGAATCATGCGTAGTATTAATGTTATAATAGAGAGTTCTGCTTTGCGAATAAGGGGTCGTTTTGTCCAGCATCTCCCAGCCGTACAGGAACCATTTTAATCTCTTGTTGAATTAGCAAAGCCAACAATTTTAAACGCATTAGTCATTCCACGAAATGTCGGGGAGAATTTTTTAAATTAGTCATTCTTATTTCTTATTCTCACGGTGTATTTCAATTTATCGAATATTAATGCACAAAATGGATCTGATAAGAACGTTTTTTTTTATTCCCAATATCTTAAATCTTATATCCACCTAGGATTCCCTCGAGAAAGTGTCAGATAAATCATTCTCCACGACTGCGAGGGTGAGCGCATTATTGTACTCGGACACCAAATCCGCGGGTATCGACAACAGAGAAGTGAACAGTTCACAAACAACACTTCTATGCATAAATGATTATGTTTTGAAATTTACAATTCTTTCAGACGTAAACCGAACGGCATAAACACTCATCAAGTACTTTGGCGGCCAAAAAAAATAACTCGGAAATTTCTCTTATTGTGGTTCCCTGGTATAATGTCGAAGGAAGGTTTCACTTCTCTTGCGTTCCTTATGCAAGATAATATCTAAAAGGAGACGATCAATACCTCAATAGCAAGGTAATCTCGCCCTAAATTTGGGAAGGGAACTGATTTTTGAACCACAAGATGACTTCATGCGACGGACATGTCGAGAGCGGAGATATACATCTTTACCAAGAATAATATTATCGCTGCAAACACAATGAGCCCAGTCGAAGAATAATTTTTGGCTTATGGCCATTATGGATTCTTTATTCAACGTATTCACGTCTTAGCTTGTTGCTCCGTGACATGCATGGCAACAGTCCTCCGCTGTGATAGGATCCTGCACGTCAACACAAAAAGGCTCGCCAAAAATATTTCATTTCATGAGGAGAACACATGAAATACTCAAGATTAGCATCAAGGAAAACATAGGAAGGGCAAAGGACTCCTCTACGAAGTTCATTAGAAAAAGGAAAGGCCCTAAGCTCATGAACAAAACATATACAGTATTAAAGGCTCCTGGACTCAGAAAGTCTTTTGGAAAATTCCTCTGCAATTTTGGGAATACATTTTTGAATGAATCAAATAGCTGGACAAAAGGAGATAAAAAAATTCTGATATCAACACAGAGGTATCCCAGAAAATTTGTCTAATCAATTCCCATACATTAAAAATGGTGACATCCCACAAATGGCATATTTCAGCAAAGAAATATTCCTGTTCTATACATACGATGAATTTCAAGGTCCTAAGCAAAAAGAAAATTGAACTAAAACTAAGAATTTGGCTCAATGGAAGATTTAAACAACTGACATTACAAATATTTATTCAATAATCCGCTGTCTATGCTCAAATTTGGCAAATGTTTACCGGTAAAATATTCGCATTTCAAATAGGGGACCCATTAACCGCCATTATGCCGTTGTAGCAACAAATTCGTTCCCGGTAATCATGCTGAGACGATTAAACACAGACAGAGAGTATTAAAAGACTTTCCCTTCGCTAACAGGGGCTTACAACTCAAAAATAATACCTTTAAGCTTCTCCAGGGGATTCCCAGGGCTCCCGTCGCTTTAAGCAAATACCATTGAATGGCTTCTCGAGTAATACCGTAAATACTTACTTTCCAGCACACATCGAACACAAACGTCTGCAAAGGTTTCCGCTAAGCTCATTACGCAAGTAAGAGTGATTTGCTCGTTCCTCGCGAAGCCGATTACGTAATGAAAAGTGATTTGCGAGGTATTTCCTTGAAACTACATGGGGAGAAGGTTTGTCTGTACGTAAATGAACATTGATGAATGCCATGTTTGCTGTCTTGAGGGGTTCGCTCAATTCCAAAACAATGCTTCCCTTACCGAAAACCATATAATGTATTTGGAACGCTTGTTCTTTAAACAACACTCACAAGTCAATTCTGACAATCAGTACCTCATTTACTAGGAATAACGAGTAATATTTTCGGAAAATTGGTCAAATATGTCAAAATCGGCTAAGATTCAATTATGAAATAAAAGGCATGTCAGTATTCAAATAAGGTGAAAAAAATTGCGAAGAGATCATTTAAATCGGTAGTGGTAACCTAAGCAGTGAAGTCATTAGTCATTACAATGGCGTTTATCATTTCGTTAAGGCGATTTCCTGTTTTTTTTCTGAATTTGTTTATACCTCCTTGAAGGAATCGCATACGTTTTTTCCTGAAGGCACTGCCCAGAAAAGTAATATTAAGCAAATAAGTGGCGGGGAGAATAAATTTCGCCCAAAGATAAGTGAAAACAGTTCAATCCAAGGAGCAGTGGGTACCAACTTGTTTATTTAAACAACAGGATTGTGTAGAAAAGGTACGGCTAAAAGTTCAAAACTGACGTAAAATAGCACCCGGCAAGGCAGAAAGAACATGACGACGATCTGAAACGGCGCATTCCTCTGAGGGATTATCACCCGAGAAGCGAAGTGCAAGCCCTCATCTCCCGTCCACTCCAAACGAAATTCTCGAATCTCAGGACCAAATCGACAACCCCACATCAGACGCATAGATTAAAGCGTTCGAAAAAAAAACGTCTCCTCTCGCCGTTCACGCCAGAAGCGACAAGATTGGGCCCCTCGAAAAACAACGGACGAGGCTTTTAGTCCACGACTGGATCCACACCGAACGCTTTTATGTAGTTCCCGTTAAGTCTCCCTCCTCGGGCCACTCCTCACTTTCCACGAGGACCACGTCCCAGACGGACGACGGGAAACCGAAAAAAACACCGACGAAACGAAACGACACAAAACGCGATCGTCCTGAAATGTAAAACGACCGACACTTGAGACCGTTCTCTAATCACTCGAAAGCCTCAAAGAGTCGTGAGGGGGCGGGAAACGACGCCCTTAAAAAAAAATAAGTCTCGCTTCAAATGGTGGAGCCACGACGGTCGCCCAGCATCGGGGACGTCCGCTCAAAAGCGAATGCTGTCCCACGTCCCGACGACACAGAGAGCAAAAAGTTACAGGTTTCTTATCCCTCTCCACGGGCGAATCGTTTTTATATTCTCCCACCACAAACGCCATCGAATTCAATAAAGCGAGAGCGAATGCATTAGCGGAGTCCGCAAGTACTTCGTTTCACACGGTGTTACGAGTCGACACGCCGCCGTAAATTTAAACAAAAGGCGTTCGCGAGATGGGGAATTTCGTTGCGCAGTTAAGCGAGCCAAACTGAATGAGACACTTATCGAGGGGATCCGACGAAGAACATTTTTCGGTACTTAACACGGACCAAACACGTTTAAAACGCTTCCATCGAAGGCGTATCCTGAGGAAGCGTGGTGCAGAAACCACTGAAATGCCACGACATACTCAATTAATGCTAATCACGAAACCGAGCGATTCTTGAATCCATCAATACGCTGAGGGAGTCACGCCAACCGTTTCAAAATGCGACATCTTCGTCCACGATCTTCGGAGGGGTGTCGGTGACAGAAATGATAGCGTCCATTAATCTAACCAGGGGTAGAAAACACCTTTATCAAGGACTAAATGACGCACAATTGAGGCGATGCTTGTCTCGAATTACTTTGTTGATAATCTCGGATATGGCACCACGGTGGCGTTTTTACGCGTTCAAATCTCATTCAGCACGAGCACCCCTACTGAATTAACCACTGGAAATGATAAATCCCAAGGAACATATGCAAATCAACCGAAACACGCATTAAAGTCGTGTGATTTGACTAAGATATGAATCGGTGGGTCCCAAAATGTGACTCGCGACTACCTGAGGAGGAGAGAAATAACCTCAAAAGTAATTACAACATACAGATTAAAAAAGAAACTGAATAACTAAAAAAAATGCATGACTAATTATAATTATAACTACTAAAATGAGTACATGTATCATAACACTTCAGTTAATATACAATAACTACACGATAATACGCTGATTCAACTCTAATTATTATCTAGGAAGGCATACCGAAGTAAGAAACTTAATTTTTTTCCTTAATTCCACTTGAAATTTCTTTATTTCAGGATTCGAATTTTAATGACTTGTGATCTTCGTGCCTGAAGATGAGAGAGGCTTCTAGCAACCTTGATGGAGACATTCCACACATTTACACCCAATACTGTTACATTTTACTAAATATACTATTTTTATTTTTAAGTTCCCACTAAAATTAGCATGATGATACAGCTTATCTCCCATGAACTAATACCTCAAAAGAACAATTTAAAATAATTTTCCTTCATAAAACATGCTATAACTCCTTTTACACTATCACACGGCATAGCACTACAGTGACGTTGAAATCTTTTACAATTTTACATCTCGTTTCAAAACGTGACTTGGCAAAAAAAACGCCTAAGGTGACTCACGATAAATGTCCAAGTTAATGGGAGGTGCCAATCAAAGAAGTTGGACAAGCTGTACTCAACATAGTAAGGGAACGGCGCTATCCGTCACTTGACGAAATTGAGAGACTTCCAAGGCTTTTGCTGCCTTTTTCGGAATAACTTCCTTGGTTAAGTGTCGAACCAAATGATTTTTTTTAATTAGTCAAGATCAACTCCTGGTTAAAACCAAAGCAATGACGGAACTAGATGGAACAAAATCCTGAAACGAAAGAATGGACAGGGCGAGACGAAGATTGGAACGAAAATATCAGGAGAAAGAAACGCCAGACGAGCAATGGTTGATTATTATTTACTTAGGTTGGAAGGATTTTTGGACAATATAAAAATTCGTCCCACGGACGAAAAAATACGTCCGGACAAGACAACAAGTTTTGGGACGGAGAAAATAATTTGGGCGATACGAAATGAAATTTTTACGAGGAAAAAAATGAGCGAACGAAGTTTGAAATTACGTCGTGATTTTAATGACGACATCGGGCATGTCTACCAACGAGTGAGACCCCGAGCAGAACTTCGACAGCAAACTCTCCAACAACGATTTATCCACTAATTGTGGGGATTTTGGACACCGAGGGCGTACCAGAGAAAACGAAAGAGAGGCTTCGGGGAAATTATCACATGGGAAACACTATTCAATTAAGGCGAACAAAATATAATGATGTCACTCCTATCTTCCTCGCAAAGGGTCGCAAATACCTCACTCACCAAGGAAGGTCGTCAGGTCTCATGAGTAGGCAGGGTACATCTTGCCCAATCCGAAGTTGATGAGACAAAGATGCTGTAACGTACTGAATTGTACAATCTGTTTGAGTTGTTTTACGCGCGATCTGATGACTGGTTAAGTTTGACGCTATGGTACGTCGTGAATTATGGGTTTCCTTTCATTACGTAAGGTCTTTGAGGGAGGGAGGTTATTTCATTACGTTTCCTCAATGAGTTTGGGGTACGTATATTCTGGATGAGTCATGCGCAACGTTTATTTTAGCATTAGTACAGCCACATGTCCTTAAATAAATAATTATATTTAACTTTACCACCAAAGAAGACATTGCACATGTACTCACGGACATACACATGTATCCAATTGAAATTATCAATATGTGTAGTGTAAACCTGTTTTTTCATACCAAAATATCATTTTATTGTGAGAAACATGCTTTGTCAGATAATTAAGCAAGAAGGAGATTCATATTTCACAGATGCTTATACAGGGGGGAGAGGTAAAAAAAGTTGAAACTAGCCTAACGTATTTAAGATCTGTCCTCAACTAATGGGCAGTCATTAATAGTGAGACATTTTAAGTGTTACAGAGAACCACGACGTGGTGTTATACATTTGATGGTCCCTTCAACTACCTCTTCATGACGTTTACAAATAATTTGTTCATTTATACGAACAAATCTCTATTTGTATAAGAAGACCACAGTTATGGAAGACTTCTTATGAAGACCGTGAGGGCACGAAGTATCGCAAGACGTCAGCCCGAGGCTGAGCTCGTAATTACGGTTCGCACCGTACGGAATGACGGGAAGTAGATTCCTTATAATAAGGCCATGGGGTTATCTAACAATGCGCGTGAACTTTCAACCCGTATCCATTCATGCTGACGGATGTCGAGACTAAAATTATTTCTTACAATAAATTTCAAGAATGTCTCGTGAATTGTTTTCGGGAGATAACCCGAGATCCTTCGAGCTAGGTTCAGTGTTCAGAGAGGAGCTTAGGGGGCACAAAATGCTCGCGCCGACCAAAACGAAAAACTGGAGTTCAACGCAAAGAACGCAAATTGATTCTGAATAATAACGCCTCTTTTTTTCCTTTATCATAACTCATTATTCTGATAAAGATGAATGATGCTTTAGAACGGTGACCTTTGAATGCCGTCACATATATTTAGAATAGACCTACTGGAGAAAATGCGAAGATTCCTCATTATGCGATGATTTTAACCCATTATCTTATACACTGAGATGGAAGATTCAGTGGTCCTATTTTAAACAATTGCGGGCAGCAGTTATCAAATTGGGAACATGACGATGTGGAAACACGAAGATTACGTGTTCGAAATTCATCTCGGCCATGGTTATGTTAACTTCCCCGAGGATAAGTTAATTTGGTCAGATGGAGGGAAACACTGGCTCCCCTGAGGAATACGGGAAAGAGTGGACAGTATCCGTCTAAATCCCTCGCTGAAATTTTACGGGTTACAAAGGTGAAGGAACATTTTTTAAAAAACTTTGGCAGAATATACTCCAGGTATTTCAAGACCATTTTAAATATAATGCTAATTCATTCACTTTGTCAAAGATTCATGATGGGTCTTGGTAGTTAGAAACCTTTCTAATACGATGCTCCATACTAAGAAGGAAGGCAACACAATCTAACATTCTTTCATCACTGCCCTCCGCAACACATAATATTGCATCGTCTCCTCGATAGAGGTCAAAGTACCTCTCCCGTTCCCGCTACGTTTTGACCATTATGGCAAAAAATCCATTACAAATTGTCCGAAAAAATAGTCTTCCAATATAGATATTTTTTTGCAAAATGGCAAATTTCGCATGCATAAACTGGACACTTACAATTAAAGAAAAAGAAGTGTTGGCCACGATATGAATTTTCACGAAAATTTCACACACATTTTGCAAAACATAACATTGTGAAAGTTAACTTTAGAGGAGTAACTACAAATACCAAATAAAAGCGCAACACTTAGATGAAAAGAACTCGGTGGTAGCGGGTTAACGCCCCCACCCACTACTAATTCAGAGATTACGGGTTAGGTTCCCGCTGAAGTAGGTTTTCTTGCACCTAAGCCTAACGGTTTTGCTATTGCCCTTGTCATTCATTATTTCAAATTCAAATTTATAGACTAGCTTCGATGTTCTTATGATTTTTTAAAATTAATTAAATATTAATAAAACGAACATTTCGCTTTATTGCAGGTCAGCGTATTGAACGAAAAACTTCTTTCCCTAAAGCTCCTCACGTGGTATAAAAAGCATGAGGAATGATCGGTAAGCCAAAAATATCATCTCTTCCCGTCGTCTAATTGGGATTGTAATTCTCTCCACGATTTCATCTCTCCGTCAGGACGCCTGGGGACCAGTACCATACATACGGGACCACGTGCTTGTATTTCCCCTTATTATTTTAAATTAGGCTCGCAGAGAAAAAATATTTTCCATAAAAGCACACATGACTGACAAAACGAAACCGCGAAATTAAGACACCAAAGATATCCTTTTGAGACAGCAACAAACAACAAAAATCACAAATGACGCACCGTGTCCACGGGAAATTAGCGCAGGTAACGAGGCCCACGGCACGTGACCACGGCGGCGGGACAATGAGCAAGTCACGCGACTCAACATGTGGTCTCTAAACTAAACCGCGAGAAAAATAAATTTAAAAATAAACCAAGTGACGGAGGAACTCCTTTCGTCACATCTGCTTTGAACAATACGGACACAAACGCGCACGTGCACTTATCCCCGCCCCTCATTGAAGCTCACACGGCAACCGAACGACAAAAAAACAAACAAAGAGAGAGAAAGAGGGAGAAAGAGAGAGAGAGAGAGTAATTAAAAAAAGAACGCCTACCTTCTACACAATTGATGAAAGCGTTACGTTTCCCAGGGATTAAAAACAAAAAAAAGGATGGAACGCGGGGGGGGAGGGGGGGAAGAGAAGGGAGAGAGGGAAAAAATAATATTTCTCTCGAAAAATCCCCGGGAGGAGAGAGATCTGGAAAAGGGGTTTGGGAGTGTGAGGAAAGGCAGAAAGAAAGGTGGTGGATATAGGGGAACGAGAGAGAGAGAGAGAGAGAGAGGGGAGATTGTGGAGAGGAAAAAGAGGGAAAAAGGCGGAATTATTTCCAGTCGCAGCCGCCGTCAAAGTAACATCCTCACCGTCCTTATTATGAGACTGCCGCTGCTGGGGAACGCGTGATTAAAGGGCCGGAAGGAGCGGCGGCTAAGGCACAAGGTAATCCACGGAGAAATATTCAGAGACGGGGCCCTTGGAAATGGAGAGGAGGGGGAAGAAAGACACGAACAACGGTCCTGCCCCACATTACCCCACTCCCCCCTACGTCCACTTTGCATCCCACCCGAAACCCCCCGAGACAGACGTGCTCTTTCCCTCCACACGGCACGAGTAATTTTCCCTACCTCTCCATTTGCGGTTGACGGTCCTAATGCATAAAAGTTAAAACCGAAATTCCTCGATAGAAAATATATATCCCCAGAAGATTTCGACTCATTGGAAGGGCTTTCTTTTAATCAGACAGACCAGATCACAGAGAAGGTCACTCCGTTGACTCCCACGGCATATTTCTGTAATAGCACGGTTATTTTAGCTCATGCCTTCTCGACTGCAATAAGCAGGAACGCTCGTTATGGACGAGAATGAATGGACCATCCAATATGAAAAACTGATTAATCACTATTTCAATGAATATTTTAGCTTTAAAATGATCAGCTTTGAAATAAAGCAAAAAATATCGCAATAATATTTTGAAATGGTCCTCTTTTTAGAACAAAACATTAATGAGCACGAAATAACTTCAATTGATTAATGATATTTGGGCCATTTTAATTATGATTTTGGCCAAATTACGATGCAGCAATTACTTATTTTTATACTATTGATTCGTAGGATGTATACAAAGAACCGATGAATGAGAGAAACGTAAAACAAAATTTAGATGTTGTAGTTATCTACAAGCCACCGTATGCATCTGTGGCAGGGGGTGAATACACACCAGACTAATTTTGACCTCAATATGACCCTACCGCGATCGGAAAATTTTTTCTGATCCCTTATCGTTCTTGGAAAAGATGACATCTTAACTGCATCTTTTCTACATGTAATCTCTCTAATGGTATTAATATGATCTAGCTCACCGCAGTACGATGGGGGTAAAAATACATTTTCGACATCATTGCTAAAGAAGCATCCTTCCATATTATCCAACAGATTTAATGTGTAATCTAACCTTCGCTCCATAAATGATTCCCAGCCTAGCTCCTCTAATATTAAATTTAATCCACACATATCACGCGTTTGATCAATTTCGACTTATTCCCTGTTCCTTTTCCTATAAAATAATATTTATCCATAAGTTTCTTCATTCATCGGCGCACTTTCATCACAACTTTCAGTTACAGGGGAGGCTGGCATGAATACCGCATAGAATTTTTGTAAAAGGAATTATGTTTTAGCTCATAATGTAAAGAGAAACTTTATAATTCCACATAGATTTATTAGACGGACGACCTAGGTTTCGACGTGGCACATCATCGTGCCACGTCGAAACCTAGATCGTCCGTCTAATAAATCTATGAGGAATTATAAAGTTTCTCTTTTCGTTATGTTAAGTCGATTCCATGAAGTCACGCCCGAGACAACGAATGTTTTAGCTCCATGGAATGGAATGCCTCCATTATTAAAAATTGAGTGAACAACACTGTTTCTACGTACTTACTTCTAGTTCAATACAAGGCCATAGTTAACTAACAACCTAACATTGATAATGCAATACAGTAACCCAGGATCGAGTATTAAAAATTTATTTGCGGAGCTAATTCCACTGCTAACCATATAATTGTAGTAACTGAAGATTTGAGACATATTCAGAAAAAATTATGTACTATGTATGAAAATGTTTTTGTTGCTGCGGGGTATAATTTACTGAAAGTCATCAGCACCTTTTTTTTAGCCCTTCTCCTTCTTTTAAAAGATCCATAAGATATTAACTTTCTTTCATACGTGATTATGATTAAGATATCAAACTATCATATTTTCCTAAAAAATGAATAACACACATTTAGGTTTAATAATTACTTTTCACCACTGATAAATATTTATTTACAAACAGTTGCTTAAAATAACTGACATCCTCTGGTTTTGATAAATTTTGAAAACCAGGAACAACCAAATGCGGTGTGACCGAATGGTGGGCACCCCGGAAATCCATCTCTCCGAGACAGATTGTAGTACTAGCTCTCGGCAACTTTCCCCGAATACCAATACTAAGTGCCACAATACAAAATTAACTGCCCCTATGTACCTTCTTTGGACAAATGTTCATCGATACCCTAAAAAAAGTGAACAGTTGCATCGATCGAACCGGAACAAAGCAATCTATATAAAAGATGCACCTAAATACAGTATACATAAATGATTAGTAAGAAATTTATGATCAACTTCGATCGTTCAGCAAACCTAAATCATATCCCCCAGGGGACAGCAAGGGATTCTGCGCCGTCCTCTCATGAATTTCCGCGACTGTTCTCACCAAGTCCGCGTGATCAACCGAACTGCCAAAAGCGCCGCACTGACACCACGAGGAAATCCTGAGATTCGCACGTCTCCTTCACCATTCATTTAATTCCTCTGTCTCTCTCTCTCTCTCTCTCTCTCGTGATAGGAGTGGGAGAAATGAACCGCCACGCGGAACACACACGGAAACACCCGGAGCACGTGTGAGCGAGAATTGAAACGAACAGAGAAGAGAGAGAGAGAGAGAGAGAGACTATAAAGGGAGCGTGGGCCTTTCACGGAAACTCTCGCTACCCTCGCCGCCGTCGCCCTCTCCCTCCCACCGTCTCGCCGCTCTCCGGCACCGCCGCTGGCCCTTTCGACGCATCGCACCGCCCCTCTCGGGGGGGGGGGGGAGGGAGTGGAGTACGGAGGGTGTGGCTAAAAACGAGGCGGGAGACTCCCGAGTGAGGACGGCGACAAGTCTGCAAGGGTGACGGGTATGGCCTATTCCGCTTCTATCAGCACCGAAATCGATTGTTACACATTAGTCTGGTGTGTATTCACCCTCTGCCACACACCCTAGAGGTGGTTTGCAGGGAATTATAAAGTACAGAATGCATTCTAATAACTCCGAATCAACTATCCGACATGGCAGGAAAGGAATGAAGGAATAGACTAGCGCGGGCGAAATTGGAGAAAGAGGATAAAGGTCAGTACTAACTGATCATTATTACCGGTTAACAATCCAATGACTGATTTATTGCACCTCTCCAAACTATCCCGTTCCTAGCCGAAATTTTCATATCCTCATAGCTCCATGCGACGACATTTTCCATTACCTGCTTCGCATAGGTTATTTGTAGCCTCCCTCTGCACCTCTTTCCCCCTATGTTCCCTTCACTTATGGTCTTCAGAAATGTATCGCACCTCTGGATGTGTCCAATTAGTTTCCCAATTATTCTTGCAAGTACCCTTATGTGGGGGGTTGGAGAGACGCTTAGCTTAGCCGCGAAACTGGTCTCAGTGCTCTCCAAACCGTGGAAGCGGCATGACGTCAGTTATTGTAAACCTCTGCGCGCCGACCGTGTCACGAAACAATTAGAATATTATATGGATCAATTCTATCGTTTCAAAGATAGGGCAAAAATTGTGCAAATCGCAGAATTATAACACGAAACCCCGCCACATGGCAAACACATATTCAAAATAAGGAAACCGGATAGGAACACGCATAAAATACGAACACAGGAATGGTGGGGAAGGTGTAATCGAGCAGACCACAAGCGTAAAAAAGTTTCATTGGCCAGGACTCGAACCACGGATCTTCGACTCGCTGAACCGATACTCCATTGAGGAATCGAGGATACGTAAATTACTCTGAAATCTGCTGGGGATTTATGCAACCACTTACCCCGATTCTTTGGACAGGAGATGGCGTTGAGAAGATAATTCACCCACCAAAGAAGAAATAGACGTTGACACAAAAGGAAAGGATAGTAGGAAAAGCACTCATACAATGTCATATACGAGTAGAATAGGGACCGTGCGTTTTGTCCCTTTTCCTTACATCTGTATCCACGTGAATGAATGTGTGTATGTATATATATATATATATATATATATATATATATATATATATATATATATATATATATATATAATCTACAACGCTATGATCAATGCTTGCCAGGTGAAAGAGAATCGTTTCATTATCTGCGAAGTTCCTGTTCCTCCATACACGTAGAGTTCAGTGAGGGTAACAAGTCGGGGTGAATCCCGGTCGGACGCGCTGGATGTAAAACTTCTTAGTGTTCCGTATTTCAAAGGAATTCGCATTCTCGAAATCAAATCTAAAATTTCTCGGAAAGTTCCCATTTTACTAGGATGAGAGGACGAGACACCCTGTCGCATCCTTTCCAGAGCGTCTCGTCTGGCGTCAATCCTCAATCCGCGTCCCGTCTGGAACCGTAAAAACATTCCTTTACGACAAAAATGGTGGCGGTGGGAACTAATATCGGTGGGAAAGGGCGTTAAGTTACCCTCCTGATTGTTCGGGCTCCCGTTCCGTGGTTTTTTTTAGTACCTGCTAAAATCAAAATTGGGCGCGGAAACATTCACGGCACAAGAAAGGCGGGCGCTCGCTCCAAAAGAAAACAACGAAGACAAAACAATTTTTCTTCGAGTTTCTCCTATTATTTGGCGGAGTGAGAGGAAGACGGAGGAAGAGAGGGAGGAAGCGAACGAGCGCCGAAGGTGCACGCGGAATGGCGGGGGGCGTGTTCGGTTACCGTCCCTCCCCTTCCCCGATATCCATAAACCCATTCCCGGACACTTTGGCCGGACTCGAAGCTCAGTGAGCGCTTCCCACCTCCCCCGCCCCATTG
Source organism: Hetaerina titia (assembly GCA_037158775.1). Classification (NCBI taxonomy): domain Eukaryota; kingdom Metazoa; phylum Arthropoda; class Insecta; order Odonata; family Calopterygidae; genus Hetaerina; species Hetaerina titia. The sequence goes on along the minus strand of CM073775.1, from coordinate 62,274,090 downwards.
TTCCCTTTCTTTCATCGCAGGGCAGCGGCGGGCGGAGAGCCGGCCTTCGCTACCCTCCTCCGCGAATGGATTGACACCCCGGGGGGGACTTCTCACCACCTCCACCTCGGTAGAAGACCATACAGTCTGAAGACCACCCGGTCCCCTCTAGTTATCGGCATTATCACGGAATACAGTCCATAAAACTCCCGGCCTTCTAAACTTACAATGACAGTCTTCCTGCAATGATCCGCCGGGATCACACGTTTAAGGAGAACCGTTTTACTCTTTTTTAAAAAAATGGCACCCTTTTTTACGGTAGTCTTCCGTTTAAGGTAGGTTTTGGTTGGGCACTCAGACTAACCACACTCCACACTTCAAAGCCTCAACCAAAATCACTTTTCCGCCGCCTCCAACATTTTTTCTGCTCCAATAGTCAAAGTCGCACATCCGTGGAAAAGTAGACTCCAAACATTCAGTTATAACGACTTGCTTCTGCATGTCAATACTAGTCTACATCCTTCAATACCGCTTATCTTCTGCCTCCACTTTTCAAGCCGCCATCGAATTTCTCCCAACAACCCTCTCTGCTACACCTCCATGCCAAGTACTTCCTCGTTTATTCTCCTTTCCATCCGTTTACTCCACACCCAAATCGCAAAATACTTAAGCGCTCAAGGGTCATGAAGGAAAAAATATCCGCAACGAAGAAAAATATTCCTGCAGAGCGAATCCTTGCAAGTCACTTGAAAATTGTATTGACGTTTACTTAAACGACAAAGGAGTATTAACCTTAATTCACTGATTGTACATACTAGTTTGAAAACTGCTACTTACACTACAAATACGCAAAACTTAGTTCTTCCCAAAACACAACCCCTTTTGGAGGTATCAAAATACCTCAATTACCAAACGTGGAGTTTAGACAGTGCGAGGGGTTATCCTGCAGAATCCTTAGAAACATTAACCTACATGAACATAAATTCTCAGTAAAACATTCCTATTCAGCAACACTGGCACTTATAATTTCAAACATCTTAACGGAGATGATGACAGTGGGTTATGAAACACAAAATTGTAATAATATGTAAGAATTGACCGGAGGGTCCCGGGTTCGATTCCCGGGTGAGACACTCTGGGCACCTGCAGCTCCACCCAAGCTAGTTGATTTTTCGGGTACCAGATCTTCCTGGGAAATCATAACCGGCACAGGGAAAGGAACTGGCCCCCCTACCCTGATGTGTGAATATTCACACGCCGTCGGGCTTGGTACATGGGTGAGCTCTACCATCACCTACCAAACCGACCTTGTTAGGGTTGATTACTGTGTTTATGGTTATATATATATATATATATATATATATATATATATATATATATATATATAACAGTTTTGTGAAAAATTGTAAAATGTGGAGGTAGAATGTACGCTGAATTAGAAACAGTACAGCGGTGTGTGGGGAGCCAGTTGTGGTTGTTAGGTGAGGCTAAGAAATATTGGTGTATTTGGTCTCCGTCCATCGATAATCTTAAACGGTACACTACCAAATAATAATAATAATATTACGCAGCACAACCATACAAACAAGAATCAGACTATACAGCATTTAAAATGCATTTTTGCACCCTGAATTAATAACTTTGCTATTACGCCTTCTTTTGGGGAAGTTGAAATTTATCATGCGCGTAAAAAAATATAAATAAATATATATATATATATATATATATATATATATGGGTCGCGGTAGTCCAGGGGCTAGAGCGTTGGACTACTGACCGGAGGGTCCCGGGTTCGATTCAACGAGCTCCACTCAAGCTATGTGATTTTTCGGGTACAAGATGATCCCGGAAAACCATAACCGGCACAGGGAGAGGAACTGGCCCCCCAACCCTGATGTGTGAATAGTCACACGCCGTCGGGCTTGGTACATGGGTGAGCTCTACCATCACCTACTATACCGACCTTCGGGTTGATTACTGTGTTTATGGTTTTTTTTATGAGAATTCTATTGCTTTACTCCTAAGAATGTAAGGAATACCAGTCTGAGCGGAGAAGCTGTGCATGTGTGATTTTTCTTCATGAATCGGGCGCAAAACTGTACATTGCATCAAGAACTAACGGGGATCAACATCAGTGCTAATTACGGAAACACTAAGGAGGCAAATTTGATATCCGGGGCATTGCTGATCGACAGCCCTTCAGCCAGACTCGAAGGAAGGAAGAGAAATATGATTTGGTAGTGTCCGATGTAAAAAAGAGAAAGGCATGTGAAGTGGTGTAAAGGTAAGAGTTGGAGTTTATTTAGAGGTAAGGAGACACAAATAAGACACTGAATGAAATCTTAATATGCAACGGATAAACCACAAAAATAAACCATCAGATTAGGTTCATAGATACGGTTTGTACGAAGCCCTAACATTGAATTGCCCTCCCAGCTGATAGCCAGGAAGATCTGGTACTCAGAAAATCATGCAGTTTGGATGTGTTTCAGGAGGCATCACCCAGGTTTGAACCCGATCAACCATTGCGGATTACCATCCGTTCTGTCGCAGAATGCTCCACCCACAGGACTACATACCCCTAATGCACCAGTCACGAACACAATAAGAGGAAGTTCTGGGGTATGGTTTCTGGGATACGAATGATGAGCCACCACGTGTAATTTGGGCGACCATTGCTTAATGCGATATCTTCGCATAACTGAATCACTCGAGTCATGGCGGTGGAACACGAATAGAATTTGAGAAAAAAATGAAACCACACATAAGAGGAGCGCTTCCCCAGTGAGAAGAGATCTAAAGAGAAACGCCCGGGCAAAAAAAGGGCCGTCGAAACATACGTGGAGGGTTGATGGATGGGGAGTGGAATCTGGGAGAAGCTCGATGCTAAACCGACGCGAAACGGGGAGGAAAGGAAGGAAGAGGTGAAGGGAGGCGAAGATTGAATCCTCGACGCCTCGGGTGGAGAGAAGGAGCAAAAGAGAATTTAAGTGAAGGGGATGAGGGAGAAGAAAGAGGGTGGGAAGGACAGCCTCTCCTCGAGGGCCACGCGAATAATTCCCCGCCGACGTCGACGAAGACACTCGGGCCAACGAGGGAGGGAGGGCGCCCGCCTCCGGGAGAGGGACGCCCACTTCTGGTCCGATGGAAGAGACGTTTCCAGCACGGACGATGAAATACTTTCTAGCATGTTGCCTCATCGCATCATCGTGCACCACGAAGTGAAAGCAATGGTGCCGTTGACACGATTTTAATGGGGCTTAATGCTACAAAATCAATCAGACACCTGAGAATGAATTGCCCTCGTTTTTTTAGAAATTAATTGAAAAGCATTGAAAGGAGAGCCTTGGAGTCGTTTTTTTTATGCATGCATTAGTTACCACTGGGCTTGGAATATACTACTGTCGTAATACGTGTATTACTTCACAGTTGACTGCCGGAGATCCTCCGTTAAATCTCATTTTTTCTACATCTATTAATGGCAGTATACAGGTTAAGTTAGGTTTTAGATGCGCAAAGAGATAAAACACGTGTAAACCACCCTACAAGACATCAAAGACGCATCATTATACAATACAATGAACCATTTTTCCGCTCCGCATGCTATCTGCCCACCTTCATTTCGAACGACGTTTCTACATTTTTTCATTCCCTCATGTACTAAAATCAGAGTAGCTGACCTCACAAATAAACCACACCTGCCGCAAAGGTGTCAAAGATACAGCATTAGGTCTTAGGTATACATCACAGGTATAAATCTTAAACACAAGGGCTATACTGGATGATTACTCGAAAATATAATACTCGTATATCCCATAAAATAACATAAATATATTGTTCCTCTATTTGCAAAACATGTCAGCAATTTATTTGCCAGAATAAATCGGTCAGGGATAAAAGAAAACACCATTTTGAGGTTTGGCAATGTGCCTGCTGTCATGGCACTTACATTTTACACCCAAGAGACATGCAAGCTGTCACCGTTGAGTGCGACTAGGTCGATCTCAATTTAGCACTTCACTATGTAAGAACCAAGTCTCGCCTTAATAGCGGTCATGCTGCAACCGAAACACTTGAATGAGGTCGATAATAGAACATGTTGCTCAAGGAGATAGGTGTTAGAGCCCCGCTAGCACGTAACACATTCATTTGAGTAATGATTTTAAATAGGACTAGATGAAGTCGCAGGTACAGAACATTTTTGACTTTGAAAAACTTTTTTTTCTCATGCGAAACAGATTTCCGTCCATTGGATTATCACGATTTAATGAACTGAAACTCAATAGGTGTATCTCTCCAAGAACGCAAACTCTTTAACTCTTCACCGAAAGAGGAGGTTATCAAGAGAATGAGTAAAAAAGTGAATCTCCATATTCGTGGCCCACAAAATTCGAATACATTAAATAGGCAGAATATATAATTGATTTTTTTTGCCGCATGGTAATAACGAGTGTTCCATTACTCTATATTCCATAAAAGTGATTTACTTCCATAGGTCTTTCAAAACCGGCCACTAACTAGTCCTATGTCTCCACTTCTTTCTAAAATTACAGTCCGCCAGACATTTGGTAAGCATCCATAATAAATATCATCCGATAAATGCAAGCGGACATTTGGGCAATAGTTTCATTCTCTCCAGTGCATAAAAACGTCAATGCCCTTCCCGCTTCTCCATTTCCACAAAAACCAAAAAAACACTCAAAATAAAGACATTTATGGCTCACACATGGCATAATTTCCATTCAGAGGCCCACGTAATAAAACCGTCAACTTCAACGTCAACCACTAACATCCACAGTCTCCGGAATCATTAACTAATTAACTGGTACGACGTGCATGTCCAGTTATGCGCCCGCCAATCAAAATACGCGCACATTCACCTTCCCCGGATTACGAGAGACATTGTTCGAAGAGTTTTGGTAAGCCGTTGTGGCACAAAACACAAAAAATAAATGAAACACCCTCGGTTCCCACGTTTGGGATACCACCTTTTCGACGGATCCGGGGGGTTGGTGGAGAGTGTAAAGGGGAGGGGAGTTTGGAGGAGGCGGAAAAAGAGTTTCGCGGAGAGGACCGCAGCCGCGGCGCCGTCGGCGAGGGTGGAGACGGATACATCTCGACTCCCTCATTTTTTTTTGAGTGCGAGACCCACACCACGAAACGAGACGAGGAACGGAGAAGAGGGAGGGTGGGGAAAAAAATGAAAAACGAACAACGAAACCGCCGGACAAAAGAGGGTTGGGGGAGGGGCGCGAGAAGAGACAAATAGAAAGAGATTACGGCGACGACGATGATGATGGTGGTGGTGGTGTTGGCGAGAGATTTCGAGTTTTGTGTGTGCCTGGCGTTTGATGTGATTGACACGTTCCGACGGGGTGTTTTAGGAGAGATTTTTTTTGTTCGCCGCCCCACCACTCCTCTCCGACATCGAGGACGAGAGTGAAAGAGGGAGAGCGATGGGTGAGACAAGAGGACGCAGCGGAACCCTGCGAAGTGAAGGGATGGACGGAGGACCGAAAAGGACACTTTTTTTCGTATGCGCGGGCTTGGGGAGAAAGGGGCCCGAGGGGGGAAGGAGGGGGGAGAAGGCCCGTCTGCTCCGATGATGGTGGTGCTCCGAATGATGCTCGGAAGTGAGAAGGCGTGATGGAGACTTGAAAGTGAGTGAGTGGGATTAAGGACGGAAAACACAAGGCAAAGGAGACATTTTTTTCTGCGCGGCGATATCCGCCGGGGGTAGAGGAGGAGGGGGAGGACTGGCGAGCAGGCACGCGGTGATCAAAAGAACCAAAAAATGATATGACCGAACCGGGGAAGGGGAGGAAGAAGTCGAGTGGAGCGGACGGGAGGGGGCGTGGAAGGACGAAAGAAAGACGGTGAGTGAGTGGAAGTGCCGAAATTCAAACGCCGGCACCTGAGCGCGGAACAACAGGAGAAGAGTCAATCCCGGGGCTTCACGAACTACAGAACACGAACAAGTTGAATCCCGCTGAGTGATAGTCCGTCCATGATCCGAAGAGATGTCGAAAATTTTTTTTCAGAAAAAACTACATCAAAGCTGAGTACTTTCCTCCGAGACTTCTAATCAGACCTAGAGGGAAAAAACAACGAGGGCTTTAAAATACGCAAGGAACACCGCAATAGAAAGTGTAGACTCGATTAAATACCTAGGTGTTCCCCTCATTAACCTCTCCTGAGTGAAACATACGATATACGCGGGGAAGATGTGAACAATCTAACAAAAATTAGCATTTATTGGAAGAGCATTGGGGAAATGTGATGAAAAAGTTAAGGAGAAATCTTATTTAAATGACTCTATTGACCCTGTAATTCCACATACTTTCAAAGTCAAGAATTTCATTTAATTTCAATATGCTAATTCTATAAAGTTACACTGGAGACAACAAATATTTTGAGAAATGCTATCCTTCGCTGCTTAGGTCTCATTTAGAATATGATGTTAGTTAGTATAAGGTAATGGGGATCCTCATGAAGTTGGATTGATTGCCGAATTGGATCGCGTGCAGCGTAGAGGAACTAGATTTGTGAAGCACTGTAATGACAAACTTAGTATCACATAAAAATTATTATTAGAGGAACTAGTTTGGGAATCACTCACGGAGCGATAGGTAAATTACAGATTAAATATCTTGCATACATTGTAAGAAAGTCTCTTTTAGCAGTGGTGTTGAACATTTTATCATTGGATCAGTGTGAGAATTTACGCGAGTGGGACACGCAGATCGCAACGCCGGACAGAAAAAGGTCTGGCGATGTTTTACCGAATGCGAGTAGTCATAATAAGTATTTATTGAGAGAAACCACCGACAGTTTAGGTCATTTGTGACATAAAATAGTGGGTGGGTCATTTTGGAGGAGGCAGAGAAAATTTGCCACCACCTTTACTTTCAATCCGAGTCCTCGATGTGGTAATTCAGCATACATTTTTCACCCAAATCCGCAGCGATGACCGCGGGGATGTGACATATAGCCCATTCTTGCAAAGGAATTTAGAACGAGAGAGAATAGACAAAAGGCCGCGCGGGTAGAGGAAAGGGATCGAGGAGGGAGAGGAGGACTAACACGGAAGGGAGTGAGGGCTGCGGCCCTTTGTCCAAACATTCTCCACGGTTCCTCGATGGCAACTCGATTAATGGCGATTTCACACAAAACACTGCGGACGCTGTTGAACCAAGGGAGATGGGTCGGGGACTTCTTGGGAGGGAGGGGGCCGGAGGGCTCTTGCCACGTCCGAAGGCGCTCTTTAACGCTCCATTTGCTCCGTCGCGGGCGGGATTCCAGCGAGTCCACTGCGGCGGAGTTGCGGTGGAGGGCGGAGAAGAGAGGGGGAATTGCGATGGGGCGACCGAATCAATTTTGGATAAGGAGTGAATAAACCGCGCGTCAAAGGAAGAAGGCGGAGGGGAACCGTGAGCGCGACGTGGATCAATTGCAAGACACGATTTACACTCCGCGTTTGCTCGCACACACGGTACTTCGGGAACTCCATGCGCGACGCTCTTTATCAAATTATCAAGGACACCGCATTCGAAAATGACAACGACCGCAGACTAAATACGACACTGAGCATTAAAAATGAATTTGCGTCGGAATAATAGTCTCAATTTACTGAATCCATGATGAAGTCAAGTAACAAAAACGGGAAAGAGACTAGCGATATCGGCATGTCGCTCCCGTGGTTAAGTGAAAGGACTGTGATGGAAAAAAATACACCGGTCGAATCGCATCTATTGAAAAAATATTCTAGTAACCATAATCCTCTACACGAAATTACGATTTTATAACGAAGGGCAAAATTTAAGTCATAAAAGCAAGGGAGTCACTTTCAAAATAAACATGTGACATATGGATTTACGAGATTATAAATATGAAGTAGATCATGCAATAGACGTCCGAGGCCAGAGATTAAAAAAATCAATTGGAACCCGAACAAAAGTCACATGCAGATATGCTCGATCCAAACTGCAGTGCTCGTTTTCCATATTAATGGGAGACATACTAAATGCAGATAGACGGGAATTCACGCTTTTGTGTAATTGGGATCGACAAATACATTGGAGATATGCCCATCACATTTTCCAAGTCATGAGACTCGGTAAAGGAATTCATATCGCACAGTATTAATGTGGTTTCAAATGGCACATTGGCGCATCATAATCCATTCACAGGGAGACAAAGGTCGCATTGTTATCCACTTTCAACGAACGTTTCGCCCACATCCCTTATCCATGTTTCCAGATTCTCCTGAATTGAAATGCATACGCGGGGGAAAAAAAGAAGACACGTTCCGGAAAAAAATATGTGCGACAGTAACCGAATGCAACACGCGCACTTGGACAGTAAGGGTCAATTAATAACTTGAAAGCTTAGATACACGGTAGGACGTGCTTATTTTAACGCAAGGTCCACGCGGGGGGTGGACTTAAAAAGGTGGGCTCATGAGATGAGATTATTCAACCGACACTGTAGACAAACTGAAAATCGCCCTTTTTTTTTAAATCAAACTTTGAATATTCTTAAACGAAAGGGAAATTAAGTCGTTTCGCGAGGAACATTTCCCGAAATACAACCCCACATTCGCAGCGTCTGCAACAAAACGCGTTTGGGGACGAAATACGTAATGCATATCACCGAAAGAATTCCTGAATATTCCGAACAAACGAGTTCGAATGACAGACGAAATAATGATACGAAAAGAAGCACTTTCATAGAGCACGAGTCCTATTATCCCCAAGAAAATATTTAGTCGCAGACGTTCGGTTAAAAGAAGAACGAAAGAGGAAAAAAAAGTGTTTGAAGTTACAAACACAAACGCACTTGTACGCGAACTTTCAGAGGAAATTTTAGGGTGAATTGGACACAGGGTGCTCGAGAAGGAAACAGGCCGTCAAAGGTTTATAATAAAAACGTCTAGCGTCCTTCGTCTGTTGAGGAAAATCTTTTACGTATTCACCCAGCGCCCCGCTCTCTGCAGGAACGGGTTTCCTTATATACATAGGCAGTGATAGAAGGGGGCCCGTTCCAACATTGGCTACCGTCCCATATCGAACTCGGGTTGCTTTAAGGGCATGCTGGAAATGAAGGGGAGGGTGAAAACCTTAACGGCTTCCCGCGCACGTTGCGCCTCTCTCAAAGACTATATAAAGACTAGGAGAAAAAACTTGGAAATGACCTTAAACAGGAGTCGAGAAATCGCCTTTAGCCTGTTTCCCAAGACAGCACCAATTCAGATAACTCGTCTCCATTACTCTATCAAGTGAATTTTATTAACCCACGGAATCGCGGATAAATGGCGAGAAACAGGAATACTACGGTGTGATGTAGACGAGCGAAATCTTCTCCGGAAACATTTATATTTCAGGAGGACGGTAAATAACCTCTGGGAGTTATAAGGAATGCGAATTTGAACATTTAATCTCTAACATACAACTACCATTGAACCTTTGGTTTTGGAGGTACGACTATTACATTCCCCGTCAGAACCATGTCTTACGTTTGCTAAGAAAGGTTTTTGCTGACGTGAAGTATTTTAAATACTCAAAAATCATTTTAAAACATTAATTATGCCTAAATCACAACGATACCGGACAGAATAGTCTTATTTATTACATGTAATCGCGGACTTAGAGTTTAAGAATATCAAAGAAGTCGCCACTTCTAGGTAAAAAATAAAGAGCATGATTTTACCAATGAAATGGACAATAATTTACCCTAAAATTTGTAAATTAACTATTATCAAAACCCTCATATTTCAGGGCGCCATCTTGGAATGGGTTAACATATAGACAGAAACCCATATTTTTATACTTATTCCCAATTTAAGAATGATTCGGAATCTGCAATTATTCAATTCTCAGGGTCACTCAAAGGGTGTATTTGCAACAATCGAGCATCTTCATGGAAATAAAATGTTCTCAACGAAATATTCGCATTGCCAAATCTCTTCGCAAATTTAAGGGTTTAAGGGCGTATGCTCATAGAGGACTAAACTATTAAAGTCGGATTCTCTGTCACCTACAGAAGTTATGCACTTTCTTAGGAAACATCGTGCAGACATAAGCGGGGTAAGCTTTGAACACCAGCCAAGTTATCTATTATTGGAAAGAACACAAAAAACGGACATAGATGCTCGAACACACCCAAACGAGATCTATAAGTGATTGGAAATAGAAACAAGCACCACATGAAATGAAATATTATACGATTTTGCACGCGCCGAAAGCGAGTAAAAAACATTCTAACCGCGCAAATTTCTAACATCAACCACCGTATTTCGGCAAGCGTTGTGAATGAAAGGAATTGTGACAGATGACTTAATCCCTGCCACGGCAATCAACTACGTTTTAAACACCGCCACACCCTTTCTAGGGCAGATTCCAAACGATGGTTCGGGAATTGCGACGGGCAACTCGCGTCACTGCAAAAAAAACAACGAAAACGTCTTCGCTGATCAACATTTAACACGCATGGTATACACTCTTCCCTCTGGCCATTTACTTGCGCTCAGATCTCAGTTCCACACAAATCCTTTTGTCATCATCCTTTGACCAAAGGAAAACCAACAATCCGCGACCGCCATCTCATCTGCGAGAGAAAGAGGACGTCATTTGCCCAGCGGACCGTTTCATATAAAGATCGGCCACAATCAACCCGCATGAGTGGCGTCACTAAGGAAAAGGAGATGATGGTGGTGATGATGAAGAAGAAACATTAATCGCGATTCTGCCAAGAGACTGAAAGAGTGTGTAAGAGAGAGAAGTCAGACCAGAGGGGAGAAAACACACAACAGTAGACTCGTTTGAAGACCTTCTTCTGTGCAGTACCACCAGCATGAGGCACAAACACACGGGAACAATGTAGTCCTGTCGACTTCGTCCTTCACTCCGCCACATTACGCCGCGACATAAGGCGATCTTGCCGCCAGACCCCCTCGCATTGTGTGCTAGCGAACTTCAAAAGGAAAGAAAATAAGCCAAGCCCCTCCCTCACCCACCCCTGTCCCTCTCAACAAACAACAAATCCTCCTTCCTCCACTCCTATTATTCATTCCTTCCACAAGCCCCGTCTCTCCTCCACACCCCCCTCACCAACCATATTCAACGCTACACACTTTCCCGCATCTCCCGTAGCCAAGACTCTTCCCAACCGAACACACATCCCCCCCCCCCGCCATTTCGCGTATCTTCTACCCTCATGCGAGGACGAGGAGGGGAGTTCATGTGATGGGAGAGTCTTGCATCTCAACTTGTTTGCTGCTTTGACCACGTTCTCGAGACAATCCCTGCACAAAGCCTTTTCCCTGGTTCATAGTCGGGATTCGGATCCTCAAATGCGTAAAATTAAAAAATTATTTTCGCACAAACATCGCCCCCCTCAACCAATGTGCCCCCTTGGGTTCCTGAAGTATACAAATAAATGCGCAGGCTGTCCAGAGGCTTCTTCAGGACGCAGTATGCATGTTACGATGATGCTATCCTGGGATATCCCGTTGAAAACACGTACCAACACTGTCAACTGATCAACTACGTCATCTTTGAGAAATAGTTAAGGCTGAGACTTAGTTCAATTCCATTTCTGATGACAGGAAAGTAACACAACAGACCTTGCGTTCCGCAGAAAATATACGTATCCTTCAAATAGTTTCTCTGAACTTTAGCATCATAAGGAATCACGAATACATTCCTGAATATGCTAAAGTATAGTAAAACTAGCTGAAGAATAAATATAATTTCTGCAGAGCGCAAGCTCCGTACATTGTGTTGCTTTCCTATATTTGTAGTTCAGAATTACCCATTCTTCCTGGGAGATCGGGGTGGTGCGGTGGCCAACGTACGCCTGTTCCCATCCATAGAGTCCAGATTCGAAACCTGGAAACGGCAGATATTTTTCAGTGGTATCCCGATCCTTAAGGTGCTTTGTGGAGAGCGAGTGATTACGCTGTCCGTCGGATGGGACGTTAAACTTCGGACCCTTTGGCACCTTTCGTTGAGAGTACGCTAATACCGACGTAGGGTTTCTCTCCACCCGTCCTCCTTCCCCAATGGACCAAATTTATCCCCAATGGCGCAAATGACCTTAACTGTCGGTCGCCTCCCCTAAAACTAATACTACCCATTCTTTCCTCGGGTGCTAAGACAAATTCAGTCCAGCTCGATACTTTTAACATGGCCGCCATAGGAGGCCTAATTGTAAAATAAAACGTTTACAGCAACAACCCGTGTACCCCAGAGGTGGGTAAAATTTCGTCCACGTTATTTTTTCTTTCAACAACAAAAGATGTGATATTCCATGGCACATTCCTCCTTAATCTTTGAAGATAACTACGACATTGCTCACGAAAGCAACACTTTGAACAGTTCAAAAGTCAAAGGAGTGCAGGGCAGTACTTTCTAAAGCTTATCAAGACTCCCAGAATTGAGTGCACCACCACACTACTAAAAGAACGATAGAAAAAAAACAATGCATTCACCTTCCACAAAAAAATACCCTGGAGTAGTAATATACTGGAGAAGTTTTCTTCGAGTACTTCATAGGTTCTCTACCCTAAGAGATCCAAAAATCTCTTCTCGTAGTTTTATGATGCATTTGTTCCCAACTCTCATGTCATCTATTTCGGAGGTAGGGGTTACAACCTTTAGTTATCGGGTCAGGGATTTCCTGTCCCCTGGTCTCTGCGCACAAGCAACCTTTCAGTAAATCGTAGTCACAACCCAAAATGTACACGTTTAGAGTATTCATTTATTAACTCTATTCCACCATATTACGCATCAACTTTTGCATCTCTTTGAATTGGTAATTTCGCGACACCCAGCTTGGAACAAATCGCACAAGAGGGTTCAGGGACTTATGCAAAAAAGGGACAAACGGGCCCGACTGCGCGCCAGTGATGATTGGTCCGCATGCATGGGGATTTAGGGTAATTCTTTTCAGGGGCCATTCGTGAATGTCGTCGGGCATAGATGACAAAAGAGATGAGGACCGCCGAACCAAGTGGTAAATAGTTTATAAAGAACGGTACGCATCTAAAAAAAACGCCACCGCTACATTATGCATTCCTTGAAAAGAGATTTTGATGCATATGGACGACCGCGGGAACATCAAATTGACGACTTACTCTGTTGGCGAACACGTCAAAGGGTTCAGGACCATTCTGGCGAATTTGGACCTGGATACTGATCTTTGGTACCAAATAGTCGTCACTGTGGTAATTTGAGAACCAAAGAGTAGTAAACACACAAAGAGGGAGGGAGTAAAAAAATATTCGAATTCCCAACGGAGGAGAAATCAAAGGAAAACCAAAGTCGGCAACAGAAACTTCTTCAGAGATAAAAAAAACATGGACATTTTCCTAAAATCTTTATAGACCATAATCCAGGATGTCTTGCTGTGCAATATGTAAATATGATTTCTCAACAATAACATATTCTGCAGCAGAAAGTATCCATTAGTGAATCTCCGCATCAATAATCAAATCAAATCAAATCAATAATTTGAACATGGTTTTCGGTAGACCACAGAATTCCCCAAACGAAACAAAGCTTCGCTATGTAATGAGAAGTATGACTTACAAACCCAAGAAAATATCATTTCAAGAACTGATTTAATATTCTGATATTGAAAGTTTTGACAAAAGTTGAAAAGTTTAAGTGGACTGAAAATCCACGAATTATATATTAACTATCACCACCAGTGGTGCACAACACGCGGCCAGCACGCATTCATGTCGATGTTTTAATTGAGCTCCTTCAAAATTCTAATTTAGCTCCTTTTGTAGTCATACTTTCATCTACATAAATACCCTGCGAGCTACCAAAAAAGGTGTGTGGCAGGGGGTGTAGCACCAGGAGGAAAAGGTAAGGGGTGAGGGGGTTGGGATTTTTCAAATATAAGGTGGGAACCTGTAAGAAATATATATATATATATATATAGAAAAACCTCTCAGTCTGACCTGAAGAAGGCCTCGGAGTAGGCCGAAAGCTTAAATCATCTACAGTGTGAGTGTCCTTTTACGTGTTATCTGTTTTATTGTGTTCTATTGTGCCGTCCAAAAGTTATATAGTATTGCTCTCGTGAGTACTTCCGCATCATCTATATATATATATATATATATATATATATATATATTAATTATCTTATACTCGTCCACGCGAAGTCCCTAACTTGTACGTTACGTTAAAACTTATTGTAATGAACTGACTCCTGGGGGATTTCGACTACAAGCATTCTGGTCTCATATCGTTCTAGGAAAAAATGACATTTTAATCCTGTAGGATTGCAGTCTATCTCTCTAATCTTACATTCGTGATCCCTCCGACCGTAATACGTTAGGGTTCGTATTATATTCTTGATGTCATCGGAAAAGGGTCCATCTTTAAATGTTTTTAATAAGTTTAATCTATACTGTAAACGCCGCTGCGTAAGAGAATCCCAACCTAAATTGTTTAGCAAAGTAGATACGCTGCTTCGTTGGTCATAACAATGTTTGGCAAATCTAGACCCCCTCCGCTGAACTCGATCTGTTTCCGAAATCAAATTTATATTTTGAGGATCCCATATACTGAAAGGATACTCTAGGTGGGAACTGACCAAGGCAAGGAAACATCGTTCCTTCACTTTTTCGTTGCATTTACCTAGCACTCTTTTCACAAACTTTAATTTCCTGAAAGAAATAAATAAAATAATTAAAACGTGACTTTTTCAATTACTTCAGTTACTTTCACATGAAATAAAAAAGTTCAAATGCAGAAAGTAAATCTACATTTACTACAATTTTCCTGAGAGTAGACAGGGAACCATGTGGAGTGCGGCCCGTTGACAAACTAAGTTCGTGCATCACTGATGTACAGTATCATTTTTCTCCTTCAATCCCTGTTAATTTACCTTCTACCAATGGTTACAAAACTTATCTTCTATGCCTCACTACCCCTTTTTTATGCCAACAAGAGAGCTCTGAGATTCGAAATTACCCTCCCACTGCCTTTAGCGATAAGATGAACGCAAAAGCTCCATCAGATCACTTCAAATTGAGGCTGACCAGACCACGACCGAGGATTGGTACTGGAAAAAAATTCCAAGGCGACACGACACCGGAAGAAAGGACTTCAGTTCACCTAAAATGTCCCTATCCATCCGGCTTCGAGGTGACCATTTGGAACGACACACGTGCGATCATTCGCGGATTTTCTTTCGAAGCACGCGCGCGGGTAGAGGAGCACGACCGTGGGGCACGTCCGCTTCGCTCTCTTCTCCACACCCTCTTCCCTCATCCTCCCTCCCGTTCCTTCGCTTGTCCTCCTGCCAAAATAATTCTCACGTCCGCCATCGACATTTCCGAGAGAGAGGGGGAAGAGGATTATAAAGAGATGTTCTTGGAGCTTTCGCAGCTCCGGAAAAAGGCATCCATGCACCTGAAAGTAGAGTCCTACATCCAAACGGATATTCGCAATACCATCGCGGATGATGACGGAAGACGAGCAAGGATTGAGAATGAGCACATCAATCGAGCTTCAAAAAATATTCGTTAATATGGGATGGGAACACATATAAAGGACGAACAAAGAAGTGGTGGGGAGGACGGAATCGAGCAGATCACAAGCGAAAACATATTTCCTTGAGCGGGACTTGAACACCCGGGAATGCTTAAGAGTATCAGCCCGCCAAATCGAAAGATCCAGGTCAAGGAGAGTCCCGGTCAAGGAAATATTTTTGCGCTTGTGATCTGCTCGATTCCGCCTTCCCCACCTCTCCTGTGTTTGTCCTTCATGTGTTCCTAACCCTTTTCCTTATATCTATTTACATGTGAAGAAATATTTGTTCGTCATATTGCCAAAATAAATTTTGGTTTTATTTCTGTCTGCATGAAGATACGGAGAAAACTAAATTTCACTGAATAACTACATGGCATTTGGCAAAGTAAATTTTGAAACGACGATAATTCAAATCCGGGTTTTGCAACGCGGCCACACGTACGATAGCGGCTTCGTATAATGTATTGCCGATCAGAAAATGTTTCTACCGATAAATTCAGACACTGGAACACGTGAGCATCACGGAGAATCATAGCAGTTGCTAACCGC
The DNA here is from genome assembly GCA_037158775.1 of Hetaerina titia. Taxonomy (NCBI): domain Eukaryota; kingdom Metazoa; phylum Arthropoda; class Insecta; order Odonata; family Calopterygidae; genus Hetaerina; species Hetaerina titia. Next base: position 62,258,014 of record CM073775.1, on the reverse strand, counting down.
TAGCCTGTCTAGGCTTCCTACGAAACGAATTCTAATCTCAACTTGGCGGTTAAGACGGCAGGAGCTATTTCAATGGTACGTATTTCCACTTGGAGCCGCAAGAAGAACACATTAAGTGCACTCTTCCGTTCGTCTCGAGGGGAATCATCCCCAGAGAGGGGGAACTGTCTCCCCCATCCCTAGCTGGAGCAAGCAAACACCGACACGGCGATAAACTCCACTTACTCCAACCCCTAAAACGTCACCTACCCTCAAATCTCTTCTTCTAGATCAATTATCTCCCTCTCCACGAGCAAAGGAAATCGAAGATTGCCCGCGTTCTCTTATGAGATGATATTTGTACCTTAAGACTGTTTGGAGTTTGATCGAGCAAATCTATTTACTTTTAGCGATGACCCAAAACAGCCAATGTTGGCCTTTTACATTGAAGCACAAAAACATGGACAATCACAAACGCCATATTCCTATTAGGAGGAAAACTCATCCAGGCGAGTATCGAACCCGCTACCTCTGGCGAGAATGCGAGGACGTTACTTCAGAGCCACTAAGTGCTAAAATAATGTAACGCACAAGAAAAAAATGGGATGTTAAAGGTTTTTTCATTCTGTCAAGTGACATTGGCCCATTAAGTTACACAGCGTATCACCCTAGTTGACCCGGAGTCCAATCCCCACCTCAGTTTCCTACTCCCATAAAAGAAAGGCTCAAGAAACTAGCAGTGATTGGGAAAAAGGCCTACGAACCGCGGAGGTTGTCACTGCCCACCGACCCTTAATGGTGTAAATGACCCGCTCAGTTTATAGCCTCCAATAATACATAACTTCTACTAATTAACAGCCTCGAAAGAGAGGCATAGGGGTCGTAAAACTTCGGATACGGGGGCAATACAGCAGCAAATATTAGGAAATCAGAAGCCATTTTCTCACCTCTGGTTTTTGAGAAATGACCCATGGATGAGAAATTTCCTTATATCTCTCTAATGATGAGCGCGGATAATGAGGATCAAATGGGCAGCTTAAAGTAGAAACAAGGAAGTATACGGAAAAGAAAAGGAGAAAAAACTATATACAACACGAGAAGGAAGAGAAGAACCAGTTGGAACAGGCAGTCGTTTGAGACATAATGTATTTGTTAGGAACACAGTATGGTAGCAGGAAAAACAAGAGAAGTCCCAAGGGAAATAGTTATGCATAGGCGAACCGGAGGAAGATTTTTCCGGAATAGCAATCCAATGAGAATTGGAAAGGGAATAATAGATGGCTGCAATAAAACAATCTTCAAGAATGTAATACTGATGACGATTGCCCCAGAGTGGAATAATTATAGGAAAACCGCTTCTTACTTTGTGCCCTTTCAGCCACCACCATGGAAACTAACCATTTCCATCACTCAGGAACGGCTTACAGATCCTGTATGTCTTGCACACCCCATTGAGTAAAAATTGAAACGTTCACTTGGATATTTTTTATTACCATCTTTGTAAAAGGAGTTCATGAAGAAGCGACGAAAATGGCGAAAAAAGTGGAAAGGTAAGAAAGTGGTCCTCAAGGGTAGAGGTTGTGGAAAACGATGCGAAAAAGAAGAGGAACATTACGTATAAAGCAACATCGAAGCTATATGTTTATAAACATCCTTCGTATGACATACCATGCAGCCAGCGCCTTAGGACAGGAACAAAGAATATGGTGGACTACCCTGAACTACCAAAGTGGCACAGTTTAACATTCACGGCTTCAACAAAAACCTCTTGGAAGAGCTATTTAGCATTCTATATTCGATGTAACGGTTAAAAAACTAAACAACATTTCCCTATTCACCACTACTCTGCTCGGTTTTTCCTATCCTCGAATATAAACTTACAACTGTCAATGCCTCGCATCAACCTAACTCTTCCTGTACACAGCTGGATCGTTTCATTCTCTCCCACCGTCCGCCCCTTACTTGTAGAGTGGAGAAGGTCCATGGTTACAACGCAATACGTAAAACTGATAGAGAAGTGACACTGGTGAGTACTTAGGAGGTCGTCTTGACCTATCTGAGAAGGAAATTGAGTTAAAAGGCCCAACAAACCATTCTCCGTATTAATACCTTATGCATTTGACATAGCTGAAGCTAAAAAATAATAAAATACGATTGAAGAGTACTTAAAATTCTTCGAAGACGATGATTTAACTAGCGTTGTGGGCCCTTCCTGCATCACACGCCGAAGCATGGACCTCCTCCCCACTTGACCTCTTTCGTTCGAGCGCCTTTGTGAAACGTCAAGTGTGACGGGTTCCAAGAGAAAGGCGGATGCCATGCGTCTGCATTACCGAAATCCGTATCAAGTGTGTAATATTTCACGAATAATTGACGTCGAGGGCAAGGGGCAGGAGTGGTCCAAGGCGGACCACACCAGGAGATCCCAATAATCGTCAAGGGAAAGAAGGTTTCCCTACCCGTGACGAAGGCGTGCTCCCCAGAGAGCCAGCCGTCCGATGCTCGAATTTAAAGAAGGCAGAGTGATGATATTTAAAAATCACGAGTGTCGATATATCGGCATTGCGATGTAAATGAACGACATTGCGCTTCACATCACAACAACACAGTCATCGCTCATCATATTTATATCACGGCTGAACATTCGACGGGAAATACAACATTCCTCTACGTACTCACATTTCTTACCCTTGCTTCTCTATGTACGATAACGATATTTCTCGATGTACCTTACCCACCTCATCAGAACGATGATTTTAATTACGCATATCACAAGTCTTTATGTCAAATGGAATATCAAATATTCAAATTTGCACAAACTTTCTCGGCTGATAACGGAAAGAGAGATCGAAAATAAAAATCCCAGTCGATACAGAGCAGTATAGCGCATACCTAGCGGTCCAGTGCTTAAGACTTTACACTCGAAACTCCTGTATTAGCGTTTCAAAATTAGAAAGACGTGCGCTAAAATACGTGCATTTACTATGCATACAAAAAGGGACGATAGAGTAAATATTAATGTTACAATAACAAAATCTGGAAAACATGTCAACGGAAAGACTATGAAAGTTTCGCCTCATAACCCTCTGGTTTTAGAGAAATTTGTTCCCATCAAAAGAATTCCATCCATATCGATGTTTTAGTCTCCCATGTGAAATTCACCTTGTATATGGAATAAAACTTTTATATTTCTGGAATTCGTTCATAATTTCAAATTAATGTATACATGTATTTAATGCATATATACTTGTATGGTTAATATTTTGTGAAATCTGCTGTTTTTATCATATTCGAAAAATCTAATAATCGCACGTCCCCGCAGTGGAGTCAACGGAGAATATATTAGGATATTTAATGCCCATGCTCCTCCACCATGTAATTTTGCATACACTGGGAAAAGTGTCGAGGGGCGCCGAGACAGGTCCAATGGAGAGCCTCCCCTCCCCGTTTCGGCGGCATTCCTCCTCCCGCCGCCCACTCGGTCGCAGCTGGAGCGTCTTCCTCCGCCGCGCGAGAGGGTCCCCTTTGTGATCGAAGGGGCGAAACAACGGGCAGGGAGGCGTCGGGGCGGGGAAAGAAAAAGGGAGAGGGGGGGAACAGGAATGCAGCCCTGGTCAACGACGGTCGGTGGCGGGATTCTGGGCACTCAAAATAAAACTCACGAGGAGATGGCAGACAAGAGTAGACGAGGGATGAACGCTTCAGATGTCCCCATGGGAAGAGAGGATTACCACAACGGCTCCACCCTACCTGCTCCTCATAACAAATAACCATCAACCTGAGACCTGGGTGACTCGGGCGCTAATCTGTGGAATCTACTTGCGCATATCCATTGAGGAAAAGGGAAAAAACTGCGTGCAGTTCCGCACAATTTATTAGAAACCAATGGAATTCAAAGTTATTTTCAAGGTAGGCATATCAGACAGATATTGATATGCAATCTAGTAGATTAAGCACTAAAGAGAAATTCGACGCATGATTGTGATGGAGAGACGACTGCTGAGAGCAATTCGAAAAGGCAGGTCAGAGGATGAAGAAGATACTGAAGATAGTATTTGAGGGGAGAATACTAAGAAAGCGAGGCATAGGAAGGAAAAGATTTTGAGACATTTTGGATGAAATTCAGTGAGACGGAAAGTATACACAGCCAAAATACGAGTGCTTGAAATGTGTATCAGGCGGTTTAAGTATATTTTATAACGTATTAGTCAGAGCTTAGAAGCACATTAGCTATCAGTGCCAGGGTCTATCGAAAACCTACACTGACCAGTTGAACTTCTCCTAATAATAAGAGATCGCAACATGCCAACTACGCGAATCTCAAGTCTCAAACTTTCTTATGTGGGAGGACTAAAACAGACTTTGAATTAATATGTAAATATTTGAATTAGTAAGAGATTAATGAGGAACGACATCCTATTAAAATGATAAATAACTTCCTAAAATAGATTGCACTCGAAACAGTCGTAGGTGGTTTGCAACTGACTGCTACCAACGCATAATACCAACCCATTTCCGAGGCATCGATTGACTTTACCGAATTAAATAATTACCAATCAAATTTCAAGAAACTGTAACAGTAACTTTAACGGAGTCACCGCTATGTGTGCATTATAATGCAACCATTTCAGAGAGTAAAAATCATTCGCCTTGACCGGGATTCAACCCAGATCCCTCGATGACTCTCGATGACCTCGATAGCGGGTGACTCCGTTAAAGTTACTGTTACAGTTTCTTGAAATTTGTCTAAGGTATGAACAGCCTAAGTGTTTGAAATTGGCTTTATTAACATCGTGGACTGTGGCGCGTCGCGCACGACTACGAATGCCTGTGACATTGTATGTACGGTATTTCGTCATAACATCTTGTTCCTTTAAAGCCCCCAAAATTTCAGAGTGTAAGAGGACGTCTCGGTAGCTTAATTGGTTAAAGCCCTCGGCCGGATATCGAGGGATCTGGGTTCGAATCCCGGTCAAGGCGAATGATTTTTACTCTCTGAAATGGTTGCATTATAATTACCAATCAGTTAAAAAGACCAATAGTTTGTTATAATTATAGCAAAACAATGGTAGCAGAAAATACAGAATCCTAAAGTCGGAGATAAATTTGCTAAGAGAAAAATTTTAGACTGCTACAAACCTACAAATTTAGATAGCCTAGAAATTTAGATAGATATTGCAGTACAATGCAACAATTTCATAGGGTAAAAATCATTCGCCTTGACCGGGATGCATTGCATTGGATATTGCAGTGTCAGTCAAGTTGCTAGTAACACTCATTTTCACGGTTTCCATTGCAGAACCTCTCAGGTAGCTCCTAACGCTTTGTAATGGGTAACGTGTTTCATGCAATCCTGGTGTGGTATCACCATCTCTGCCACTCATCAAAGCGGTAGCTTTCTGTGTACCTATTGATTGTATGTGGGTACGAAAGACAAACTCCATAACAGACAACGAGATTAATAATACGCCATATAAAATGAGGATTACCATACGAGGCCAGAGGACGAAAAACAAACGGTGAATGGGAAGAGCAGAGACGGCGAGACAAACAAAGGAAGGGGAAATACGTTCTGAGGCTGTGGGCGAAAATAATAAAAATTCGGGTCGAGGAGGTAAGCAATGCGGATGGACCCCGTAGCAATAAGGATTGGAGATGCCCCGCGGTGGTGGTACATAATTAACATACCTACTCACAATTCATCATCCTTTAGCCACCGCGACATTTTGTGCGTTGGTACACCAAAGCTTATTTTGGAAAAGCGTCGGCGAGAGCAGTAACGGGAAATTTCAACGGGGGAACAATCGGCGAACGGGTTTGGAAAAAAAATTGCTCGCGGCAGGTGTAACATTTAGTGCCCGAAGGGAACGAAAGGAATTAAAAAACTAAAGATATGCACTCAGGGTTCCCACGGGCCGGTTTGCGCAGCGGCGACCCCTTGTCGAGCGTTTTAATTGGCCAATTATGCACTTGGCCCACCCGGATGCTAAATAACTCCCACCCGAGGCACAACGGCGAACGCATAAAACTGATGAACATTCGCCGTCCTGATGCTCACTCCCGATTGACACGGGAACAGAGTTCTGGCGACTTAAAATATACGCAACTTACCAATTAGCATTTACGTCGTCTTATCAAATTATCAAAAGACGCCCTTCTTCATTGAAAGCGACATTTTCACGGTGTTTTCACTAATTTATGTAAATGAACAGCAACGAATGGCTCTTATAAATTTAAAAGTCCGCGTCAAAATTTCTTCCCTTCCGCCGCCTCTGTGATTATAATACTGTTATTTCTTCCAAATGTGGCTTGGGGTGGGATGAGCCCCATTTAAGTAACACCAACCTGGGAAGTGTATAACCGAAAAATATTTTTCCGTGGTACATACCACAATCATAATGCCAAAACTTTCTTTTTTCCGTTCTCTTGCTCACTCTCTAGACTTTTCAGTCCATGAACGCTAACGGGCCCAACACATTTAAATGATGATCTATCCACAATGAATGCCAAGAGGAAGCATGCATTTACGTATTCATTAAATTATGGTTTGAATAATGTCAAAACGTTGGATTGCATTAAACCATACTCTACTTTCTCAAATAACACAAAGGAAAATGAATAATTCGCCTTTTTGTCCCTTCCATATGTAATACTTTTGATAAAATCAAAATTCATTGATCTTGATGCAGGGTGAAACAGTTGCGGATTCAAAAATTACCATTACTTTTCTTAGGTTGCCAAACCATAAACCCTATTCATCATTATATAAATTTAGAGAGAGCCAAATCCCCTTTGATTAGTACTTCAGCACCGCCGTTATCACCACGGTGAATGCAGAATGTACTGAATTACAATTTAACAATTAGTTTAGACTGCTTTCTGGTAACAAGCTGACTCTCAAAATCTCCGAATTCCCCACTTCTCTCCATGTTTTCCAAGACCAACTTCCAACTTCACTGATATTGCCTGTATTTTTAATAATATCCTCACCCGTACTGACCTTGTGAATGCAGTACATGCTCCAGAAAGCTCAATGCTCAATGCACAGATTTGACTTTCATCTGGAGCAGTCATGCCCTGTCATGAAGGTTCCCTGAGCAGTGTAAGGCGGATAATTATCTCCACGGCCGTAAGACTCCTCAGGATTAAGAACTGAACTAATTGGCTAGCTTAAAATTTCGAGAAACCACGTAGAAATGAAGGCACATGGCGTTAAGAAACAGCAATAATCTATCGGACAAATTTGATCCTATCCCAGGCATCCGTAAAGCCAAAGACAGAAATGTTTCCTGGAGAAGCCGCTTAGGCATCGAACCGTAACAGTTGGACAGCACTGTGATGTCCCAGTATATATTGAGGTTGACATTCGATTTTTAGAATTTCACTTGATGGGGAAGACGAACATATATATATATATATATGCTTGGACTGATGAGAGAAATGGTTTTCACGAAAATATATTAGCAGTCCCTGGGACCCTGAGATGATGCTATCAAATAGAGAGATAAAGGAACACCCTTGGAGTTACATGCTCAAGTATTGCATTTCCTACACACACGTAAAAAATGGAACGGACTTTGGGGTTTGCCGTACATGACGCCTTTCCATCGATTAGTAACCCTCAGGCTGCTATGGAGATTCCGCAAGGACACCAGTTATGAGAGGAGGGAAAAAACCGGCACCCAGAGCCATTACTTCCAGTACTAAATTCGTAACTCCGGAACCGCCCTGGTACGTAAGTCACCCACCCACTCTGACGGACTGACTTGACTCCCCAAAGCCCCACGGGGGGGAAGGGAGGGATGAGAGGGAAAAGACTAACAGGATGTGGGGGATCGAAGTAGGAGATCAATGGGGTGGGAGCGTTGAAAATAGGAACGGGCACCGTTTCCGGCGAAAGAAAACATACGGCCTGGAGACGGAGAAGGAAATACAGTGGGAGAGACAAGAGGGATTGGAGAAACCGGGGAGAGAGGGGAGGGTGAGTGAGAGCCGGCTAAAGAGGAGGGAAGACGATTCGCTGACTACTTTTAAGTAACCCGGTGGCGGATATGAATCTCTCCCCACTCTTCGTGGTGGAGATGATGATGGGAGGACTAGAGAGAGAGAAAGGGAGGCGCAGAGGACGGAAGTAGGGATGAAAGAGAGAAACAGGGTGGGAGAGCGTTGACGCGGGACATAGGGAGGTTGGGGAGAATGAAGATGAAAGGGCACGTGAGAACGGAGAGTGACGGGGGAAATGGGAGAGGAATTACCAGGAGAAAGGGCGGGATAATCAACGGTTGGCGAAGGAGGGTGGAAGGGAGGAGGAGGAGATTGGGTTTTCTTAAGGAGGAAATGAAAAAGGAAGCCCCGAGGGCTGGGCACGGGACGCGAGGAGGCGGGGGCGGTAGGGTGGGAGGGAGGATGGAGAAAAAATGGCCCGCGGAACGGGACGCGCGCGTTGAATTAAAACAAAAAAAAGTAATATCTATTTATAGAGATTCCTTCACCGTCTATTTATACCAGAGGGAGTGACGAAAAAATCCGCACCCATTTTTTCAACAACCCCTTTCGTCTCCCACCCTAAAACCTTCATGCGAGTACGCGAAACAGCTCTCTCTCTCTCTCTCGATTGCGATCTTCGATCTCTTTCACGCGAATTTCGGTGATTCCACTTGCCAGCATTCACGGTGGAACAATGCGCTGATAGTTGCGTCACGTCAAAAGTGGTTGTGTGACACGCATTTGAAATAGGCGCGCATTTGGCATAAAATGCGCAATTTTCCTCACGTACCATGAGTTCAATGGAAAAAAGACCTACGTCATAATCTCTCCTGGTCGACACCCAGAGTTCTATCCTTAAATTACGTAAGGATTTTGGAGAGGGAGGTGTGAGTAATTTCACTTCTCCTTAAAGTGGGTGTGGAGGAACAGGGGTTCAGGAGGAATCTTACGTGAAAAGTTTATTATTTCAGCCAGCGGTAGTGAAAGAAGAATGCTGTTTTTGCTGAAACACCAAGCAAGACATTGTACAAATCCCCACTTATGAAAATGCCGCTACGGAATTGGATATTTAAGTATTCATCGAACAATATAAACACTTTGGCATTGATTTTTTAGTTCACTGTACCCAGTCTCATATCAATATATTTTTTTTAAATGCCCTTTGTAATCTAATTTCCTCTCAGTAAAAAAACCGATAGTTGAAATGATCAGTAGATTATCACAAACGCTTCGTCAAACTTAAATTTTTGCTTCAGGCAAAGTACCTATTTGATAAATCAGTGTTAGCACCCATAATTATGTAACATGGGGAGGGAGGAGGTTCATAACTTATGGACATTTACAAATAGATGAGGGCGTTGAAAAGTCAAAAATGCCCTAACGTAGTTTAAGGACAACCCCTGGGCGTGTTACGACACCATCCTTAAGGTGCGTAATTATTTGGAATGATGGCGTTCATAAAAGGAAATTGCAAATGAATCTACTTTCCACAGCAGATGAAAAAAAACCTACCCTCATCCTTCCTCTACCCCACTTACCTAACGGTCTCCATTCCAACACGACCTTAACATCACGCCACCTTTCATATTTCCTCCATCTATTTTCTCTGCCTTTTTCGGATTTCCCCCAGTAATTTCCTCTCTCCGCCCATCCTATTTTAAAACTCATCGTTTGCCTCCCTTTCTAACCAACCTATTTTCTTCATTGTGCACCACACTACATCACAAAAGCCCACAATCTACGCTCATCTTCATGCCTCAAGGACCAGGTATCACGACCATAAAGCATCACGCTCCATTTAACAGTCTTTGCTAATCTTTTCCTCAAAGCTTTACCCAGTGTACCAGTCATCACTTCTAATCGTCTTGCAAATGCATCTTTGACATACGTATTTCTTCTCCAAATGTCTACACTAGCATGCTACTTTTCCAATAAAATACATTAACTATTTCCACCCGCTCCAATTTATGTGTATACATTGACAACTTGTATAAATTGACAACTTGAGTGCATTAAAATTCGAGACGAGGAGACCATCACGATAAGAAGAGAGATCACGCAAACAAAAAAACGAACTCGCTGTTACGAAAAACGATTCAAGTAAACCCCTCTTGAAATCTCGGGACTAAATATTGCCCCTTGGATTTTATGCACGCATGTACATATGATTAGGATTGAATTTATTCATTCCAGCTATCTCGTGCGTGCGTGCAAAAATAATTCCTCCGGGGAACCGAGATAGGTACGCCGATTCGATAAGCTACTATCGATTTCCACGACCTATACGATCGAGATACGAAATAGAATTCGGCCTCTATCACCCAGTCCCCGCTGACAATCATGGGAGTCGATTAGCACAGCCAAGTTTGCCGAAAGTCGCCAAGGGAGAGAAGGCCAATCGCGCCAAAAATATTACGCAACGCGGAATCAATGTATTCCACCCGCCCTCCATTGGAGGATAGTTCTTATTGTGCCCAGCGAAATGAACAGCTAAAAAAGTTACAACAAAAAAACGCCCAAAGGTAATGGATGTAAAAAATTGTAGTCATTAGCAAGTAAAGCAGAAATTTTCAGGAAAGGGACATGGAGGTACTCTCAAATAGATGCATTGCGGTAATTTATCCCTGAAGACCTACCGACCCTTATGCGTATTGTAATTAATACTAACAATTGTTAACGAATTCAACTGATATGCTTGGGATACAACATGATAGCACTTTGGAATAGCTTCAGCAACACATAAAACCTTCCGATTCACGTAACCATTATAAAATGCGTATTTACGATTATATTGCGCCATGTCTCTGAGGTCTGAGTGAGCCAATACGAGTTGTTTTAAAGTTGCTGTAAAGCAGAAAGGTGCAACTGCATGTTATAATTCAAGTACGGACTGCTTCCACAACGCATTTATTTATTTTATAATTAATAAATCAAATAAAATTCCCATTCACGTGTTTACAAGCATAAATTCAGCACCATAGATACGAGTAATTACAATTAACCGGTATTTATTTCCTCCGGCAAATTCAGTTATAATCTCCTTAACGTTCCCCGAATCTCATAATTCCCATAATGCTATAATTAACAGCAATATTTTTTTTAATCCACATGGTTAACGCCGGACTATTTGCCATCATAAAAACATCGTCTATGACACTACGTGGGAATGGATACATCATGCAATATCGACTGTTCCGAACACGCCACGCACAGATACCGAAAAGGATGACTTAGGATAAATATTCTGATACAAGGACGAGGGCAGATCATCTTACCAGGACTGCAAATAAATTTCTCACGGGATGTGAAGAAGCAAGGAACTTACCTGTGAAAAAAATAAATACATAATCAATGAGTATGCCCACGGATAATTAAGAAATATATATTCATAACATTTAAACGTCATATATATTACAAATTTCAAAACCGTGTTGGACTTACAGGAAACTTATAAATACGTCAATATTAAAACACGCTGTCACATTACTCCATCAAGAACCGGACGAAGGATTTATAAATCTCACAGCAGGTAGTTTTTGTAATTGAGGAGGGACGTATAAGGAGCGATCGAAGAACGCCCTTGTGGTTTCTATTCGCCTTTAGCAAGACTGATTTACTGAGTTCTCTGACATCTATTTTCCATTTGCACATCAAATACATCATAGAGTATAAACATATAACATCGAAGACAGCAAAAATTCACCTTTCTGTCTGATCGTCCCCAGCTTTTCGAATAATGAATCCCTATTATTTCTTCGGCAGTCCTCCTTTTACACAGATACACTGATGTGAGTATTGAGGTGATGCGAATATTGGAATGAATCCAAAAATGTAGGAAAAACTCACCGAACGCCGTTTCTTTAATATTTATCAAAGCCTTGTTTTCCAAAGGAAACGATGGGCATAATGGCACTAGTTCCCAAAATTACTTTTTCGTCCCGTGGCTCATACCTCCACTTTTTCTCATTCTTTCCCGTGACAATTTGACTAAACAAATTCGTTCTTTTCTTTCTGTGTAATTTCCTAATCATTCATATAATCGAGTATGTTGTGCTGAATTGAATTCATATCCAAAATCGTCGCAATGAGACGTATCGCTGGCCGCAGAGTAACTTAAGTCGTCAAATTATCAAGATTTCAGTTCCAGGCGATTAATGTGAAGAAAGTCAATTTTTGGGATTTTACATCGGCTAAAAATAACTTTGTATTCATTTCCACTACTGTCTTTTTATTAAAAAACCTGGTATGAAAGAAAGGATTCTCCTGATAAGGTCAATTTTTTGTTGAAGTAGGATTGTGTAATTAAAACATTGTTTTGTAGGAGGGTCGCGGTAGTCCATGGGGTAGAGCGTTGGACTTCTGACCGGAGGTTCCCTGGTTCGATTCCCGGGGAAGGGCTCTGTGTACCTGCAGCCCCACCCAAGTTATGCGATTTTTCGGTTACCAGATCTTCCTGGGAAACCATGATGTGTGAATATTCACACGCCCGTCTGGGTGGACTCTGCCATCACCTACTAAACCGACCTTCGGGTTGATTACTGTGTTTTATGGTTTTGTAGGAACCGTATAGTTTGATTAAACATATTATTAGAAATGGATACTCAGTCATCCAAGCCCAATGTTAGAGCAATATATTAGAACAAGCGAGACTTTTAGAAAGATTCAGAACCAGCGAGTTTAACGATGACACAAAAGGAATTATAATGGCCCCACACTACTTAGGTAGATAGGACCGCAAAGATAAAATAAGGGAGATAGTTTCCGATACAGATAGATTCAAATACTCGTTCTTCCCCAGAACAATCAGAAATCATAATAGTAAGAATCCGAAGTCCATTTAGAAATATTAAAAACATTTAAGTTACAAGTCGGAACAAAATTAAAAATTCAAAGATTATGCGTGTTTATGTTTGTTGGTAGTTTGTGGGTTTGCATGTGTGTGAAAGGTTTGGGGCGAAAGGGTTTTTGCATAAATGTTTTCCATGTTTGGTTTGTGGGCTATAAATTTGTGGCTTTTGCATGCGGTTTTTTTTCTAAATTACGGGTGGTGCCCTAACACCCCCGCCACACGCCCTTGCGGCGGCTTGCGGGGTATTGAGTAGATGTAGATGAATATTCGCAATTACCACCATGTGACGGCCAAGTCTGTCGATCTTATTCGGTGACTTTCTCCCAATGTATGCCCATGTGATGTGGAGTTTCTCTTCTTATTCTTCAGTTCTACATGGCCTGTCTTGTTTTGGTGAAGGCCAGTCGTATTCATTTTTATTCTCTTTTTTCGCATTACAGGCAACTAGTTATTTAGGTGAATTGACCCTTGTTTTGAATAGGTCCTTCCTCCAGCATGTGTTCAAACTTGCACGTTATTTGACCGATTTTTAACGAAATATATTTTTCCCTTACTCTCCCATATCCTACCTTTTCACTGGGACCCATCCCAACTGGTGATTGCACCCCCTACCATACACCTTTATCGTGGGGATCGTGGGGTATTTATGACAATATCGACCGGAGGGCGAAGACACATAAACTGGTGCTTTTGAAAGAGAAAGACGTGCTTATCAACGCGTGATTTTCCGTGGGTACCCCACCGCGTCAGCTTTTCAATTTCCAAGCGTTATGTGACTAATTCGTCCATCATTCTCCCAGCACCATGAGGTAGTTACTTGAGTTGGATCGCGGAGAATCTAATAATACTTAACATTGATTTCTTTAAAATCGGTCTGTACCTTGAAATTCGTCATAAAGAAACACGTACCTCGGGGGATTGTTCGAAAATAGATTCTGTGTGAAGAGAAGATTGGGACCATAACAAGCCACAGTAAACTTCTACAACTCTTGAAAATGAAAAATAGTAACTTTGTGATTCCGCTGAAAATTTATTACGAGACGACCCGAGTTTGGACGTTCAACGTCATCTTCAGGTCCTGAAGATGACGTCACAAATTTACTATTTTTCCATTTCCAATATGAATCGATTCCATAAAGTTACGCCGGAAACCACCAATTCTACAACTCCTGTGTTCACATACTACTTTTCTTCTACAGCTCCCCTTTGTTATTTACCCCGTTTAATGCCACCAGAAATGCCAAATATCTTATCTCCTTATTCCCCACATATCCAACGTTTCTCGTAGGAACGCGGCCTTCAACATCCAACTTGCTCTGAATAGCTCTCCCCCATCAGTCTTCTGCCTTGGTCGGTTTCCACTCTTCCTCGAACACTTTCTAATACTAATTCGTCTCTAAGTGGTCGGCATACCACGTCGCCTCCCTGTCAATTTGGTGGGAAAGAGAGGGGAATGTCAACCCAACAGGAGGTCACTTAAGCGCCAAACTCGGACGAACCCCACACAGGACTTTGAAAAGTGAAATGATACCTTTTTACCCCAATCTAAACGACCACGTGGCAACTGAACCATGTCCATTTTTCCTCCCCGGCAAAAAAATGCAATTAAATGGCAATGGGGGGACCGAGAACTCACCAGAGATTAGAACGAACGAGGGAATGGCGGGAGGGGGGCACAATGAAGGCCGGAGAAAAGGAAAAACGAGGAAAGGAAAGAATGAAAGCACGAGAGAAAAAAGATTACGCCTCGCCCCGACGGGGAGGAGAGGGAAATCAGGTGGAAAATTAATGGGAAAGAATTTTACACGGTTAAATCAGCTCCAGCAACACACAAACGCACACACACACACTCAAACACAACCTCTCACAGGAGAGAAGATTCAAAGGAGTGAAAAAGAAACGAAGAAAGAATTCCTGGGCCGGACGGAATGAATCGGAAAGGACAACCTTGTGAGATCTCTGAACGATTCTCTGGAATACGCAGGTTCACTACGTAGCGTGCACGAGAGACCGAGAGAAATGAAATTGCCTCAGAGATGAATGTTGATATAGGATGTAAAAGAGTCAATCCACTAGCAATACAAAACTTTTTCTGCATTATCTACACATATCGAGTCATCATCATCATAGTAATTAATCCAAAGGTCGATTTTGGTTAGCGAAAATAGATCTTACCCCGATCTTGTTACTATCACCTCATAGAAAAGTGTAGTACACTTAGATACCGTACCGCATTATAGCTAACACTCCCTCAATTAGTGGAAATATTTTATACATTTATTGGCAACTTACAGCTAAGTCAAATTTGGTAAGTGTTGTTTAACTGTTACAGGCCTGGTGTAGAACCACCTGCTGCCACACACCTTAACGTTGGTTTTCAGAGTACCATTTAGAGATAATCTAATCCTTAGGGGCATGAAATTCACACATTTAAAGCCAAAGGATCCTGTTCATTCCCCCTATGCTTCGGTTTACCACTAACAATAATTTCTAATAGTTACCATAAATTTGAACCGCATGGATTTTGGATGGGGTTGCCAGAAGGTGATTACAATTTTCAAAATTAGCAAGCCAAAGTATTATTACAATTCTAAAGGGAACAATTTTCGGCTCTAAAAATGCTGTATTTAATCATAAGAAACAACATATAGCACCTATTGACATTTGAAAATTTAGCTTTTCCAAAAGCCAGGTCGTTTAATTTTTAAATGTCAATATGAAGATTTTCCACCAAGTTACTCCAGAAACTGTTTTATTTATATAGCACCTATAAGTCACATATGATATCCAATAACTAATTTTCTATCGAACCCCTCTGGTAGGCCAATCGGATGTTCCCACGTTTTCTCGCCATTCAGCTCAATGGCGAACCCAGGAAACAAAAGCCTTTCTATTGTTTCAGGCTCAACTTTGTGGAAGTTCATGTTTATTATTTATTTTATTAAGAACACAATGTATGCATCCAATGTTCTGTATTATTATGCATGTCATACAGAACAGTGGATGTATACATTTTGTTCTTAATAAAATAAATAATAAACAAAAGCCTTGTTTAGACAACGAATTTATGCATCCGACTTCCAATAACAGACGCCGTATTTGGTCAAATAAGGGAAAATAGATATTTTAAATATCATCCAATTCTACTTGGTGACCTCGATATAATAAATAATTTCTCCTTCGTTAGGAATGTTTGTAAACATTAAAGCGCGGGAAATTGGCACAGACGCACATAACCAAAGCGTTGCTACGAAAAAATATGAGATATTACTTAACGGCATGTTCAACTTTTTCGGAAAAGTTAACGTATTAGATCGAGAAATTCGGACGAGACTGCAATACCTTGAATAAAACCTAAGGAAAACAAGAACTCATGTCCTTCAGCAGGGCTTCAATATCGAGGAAGTGTCCCATTACTCCCCAGTCTGTTCTCGGACCTGCCGTTTTTAGATACATTCTTGAAGACTTGTTTTTCTGCAACCAGCATCACTGCGGCAATGTCGTAACGATTTCCTCCGACATAATTGATTTACACCTTGTGAAAAAATTCACTCAAACGTTTTTATTAATTTATTGATCAATTAAATTTTATGACATTAACGTAATTAAAGCACCAATTTGTTCATTAATTATTAAATCTCCTGGATCTTTTCCAACGACATCACCCTCTGCTGATGTCGCTGGAGGCTTACAACTACGTATCCCGCACACCTTAATTCGGTGATGGCCATCACAACTAATGAGAGCACTATTCTCTCGTTCTCGGCTGCCACACTCGATTTCTTACGACCTTCGGAGATTTCAGTCGAGACTCTTTTGACGTAGAATCCTCCAAAAAGAGGTCTGTGAGAACGAATTGGAGAACATTGACGTACGGCTAGGTACCCGCACGGACATCGCTGTCACCGGCAACACACTAGCTCAGAGTCCAAACAGAAATATGAGGATGGGGTGGCGGGAACAAACAGGGGAGTGCAAACAATTCGATGGGCATGCAACTTCCAGATGGGGGACGACCCCCTGTGGCGCGTGTCTCGTGAATCGGACACGGGACACGCGGCCGAGGGCACGTACACGCACGCGGGGTACGTTGAAAGGGGGGGGGACGAGGATGTAAGCGGGGAGCTTCTGTAGTCTCTCCCAGGATGCATATACATATACATATATATATATATATATATATATATATATATATATATATATATATATATATATATATATATATATTTTAACTCTCCGTACCAACGACCTTCCAATATGCTCAATTCGTATTCCCCCTCGGCCAACACGTAACTTGAGTCTGTTGCAGATTTCAAATTTCCGTCTCTCGGTCTCTCAACGTTCCCTATTCCATCAACTTCCCGCTAAATATAATGAACATACATCCCATGAGCATCCAGTATCCTTCCCTGGACCTCTCTTCCTCCCTCAACGCTTTCACCTCCTTCCATAAACGCCAGATAGTAACTTAGTTGCATAGTAACTCTGGTTGCATATGTGCTCTCCTGCCATCTTATAGCTGTTCTTGATATTTATTTTCTGAACTTTTCATTATTTTTTATTGGTTTTACACGTTCTTTTTCTTAATATATATTATATTTATTGTCTGTGAGCCAATGTAAAAGCCTTAGTGCCGTTTTTGGCTGCTTTGTCAAATTAATAAATATCGATTATTCGTCGCCAAACACTGCTTAACTTATAAGCCCCACTTTAGCACACCGTTAAACACTAAAAAAAAACCAACATTACAGACAATGTCTTCACGCCACGTGCATTCAACCTCCCTCATCCTATCCAACAACTCTTTTCTTCCAACTACCTCCCTTGCCGAACATTCTTCCCTCTTCGATAGTGCTCAACATTCCATCGTCAATCAAAACATCATGCATCCAGTTTCACCGCCTACGTTGAATTTCTCCCAATAACAATCTCTCCTTCCCTACCATGCCTTCCTCGTTTGTTTACCTCTCCGCCCATTGTATTTTTCCACCCATCTCCACACTAACATCCCAAAAGTATCAAATCATATTGCCTCGAAGACTATCTAACTTTCTGCGCCGCACGAAACTACGCTCAACATTAAGGTTTTCATTATCTATTCTTACCATCTTGTAGAAACGTCCCTGTCAATTAATTTTTAGTGTTTCTTTACCTTCCACTTTGCAAAAGTGTCTTTTACCCAGCGCAATTCTTGCAATACTGATTTGCCTATCTTCTTTATTAACACTTTTCAGACACGTGAACAGATTTAGAGCCGACTTAGTTTCTGCCCTTCAACGTTTCCTTTCTATATGGCTCTTCAAGAAAATCGATCGGGTCTATAAGGATAATTATACGAAATCGATACAACGAGGGTTGATAAATATCGTCGGTATGAAATCGTGCTGACTTTGGGCGATAGTCTGATTTTACACAAAAAACGAGTGATAATTAAACATTCTATGTAACGTCTTTGGAGATGTTATCCCTGTCGTAAGCATGCGATCATAGATTCAAAAAATATGCACAATATAGCCGAAATTCCTCTTTAGACCAGTCGTGGACGATAGTACTCAATATACCTGAATATTTTGGCGATATTACTCGAAATACGCAATAACTATTATCACGTTCATTTACCATCGACTTTTCTACGATGTTGACTAATGATATAGAAAAACTATTATCACATACGATAATATAATAAATGAATATGACTTGGACGCGTCGAAGTCAAGAACGGGAGGAAGAGGGGTAGTTCCGCACGGTATATTGCCAAAATGTTTTGAAACGACGGTTATAGATTTCATCAGCTCTGGTACGTAAAAAATAATCATAAATCAGCCTAAATGTTTGTTAGACAGCCGAGGGTAGAGATCACCACGTGCCTAGCCTTAGGACGTGTGAAATACAGACATTAAGGGTAGATGGGCCAGCTCCATTGCCAGAGCTGCTTGCTGTTTCCGAGAAAGATATGGTACTCGAGAAATCGCGGTTTGGGTGCAGGTGGGGGTGCCCAAAGGCATCACTCGAAGCTAAACCGAGACTCTATGGAGATCAAGCCGAATACTCTATCCACAGGGATCCTATCCAACTTCGTAATTAACATTATTTCACATATTACCATACCAATTCCGTGCCACTAACATATCGTCTTTTCTTTAAACAGTGAAAAAAAACAAGATTCTGGAGATATAAATAGGATTACACGAAGTGGACATGTAAGGTGCAGGGATGTTAAGTACGTAAGAATATGAGTGGTTAAGATACACGTAGAAGTGCAGGTAAAAAAGGATAATTGGGAAACTGAAAGGCGCCTGGACTGCATCGAAAGGAAGAACTGGCCGAGAAGGGAGATGCGGCGAAGGGTGCACTAAAAGACGGGGTGAAGTGGATGAGGACCACATTCAGCGACCCTTTATGAGGGCGGGAAAAGTTTCAGGAGAAGAATATATGTAATCCATTTTCCTTGAGCTTCCCTTTAAGCTTCAAAATGTGGGAAAGGAGGCTCAGCTTCAACTTTTTCCCAGTCTTAGGCAGTGTTTTGCCATTTACTGATTCCCAAGGATTCAGAAAAAAATCCTCAAGTCCATCGAAATGCAGTACATCTTACTAAGACGTGTGACATACAGACTAGGCCTAACATTCAATCAATGAACATATCGAGAGGAGTCATAATTAATCTGTGTGTAAGGTGTGTTCCCGGAATGGAAGTATTTTCGTACCAGAAACTAAGTTATGCAATAATCATTAGCATTAACCCACCGGATTAGGGCAATACCACTTATTAATTATAGGTGATAGGTAATGCCCAGGCTGATAGGTATTTCGAGCAATAATGATACCGAATAAGAAAATTTTCGGAGACAACATGTAGAATAATTCCTATAAATAGTACGACATTACGTATTGACTCTTTTTGTCCAATATTATTACAATAGAATTAAAAGAAATAATATCATAGCCTACCATTCATCTATCTCAAGTAATGGAGAGAATCGACCGGTGCGTGGCTGCCGTTCGCGGAAAAATACAATGAAAAAAATCGCACGAGCAGCACGCACCAAGCACGCGAACAGAACACGCAAGTTTCAAAACGTTAAAGTTTTATCTGAACGTCCATCCTTTCGTGACGCGAGCAAATCGTGATATGAATCTAAGAAATGGCTTAAAATCCTCCCAGCCTGTCGCTGGATACCAATTCAATCGCCAGTAAGCCTTTAAAAACGTAATTCTTAAAAAGACTATGATTCCCACAAAAGGATAGGAGGGCAAAAAGTAATAAAAATTTAGACAGGACAAGAAAGTCGAGCGCCATTTTTTTTTTTCGCTTTTCCCTACATATTTAAAATACGCCAATCGTGCTCAGCAATCTTTACTTTGATACAAATATTCTTATAGGTAATAAACTCACTCAATGAATTATTATATCGACGCTGTTTTTCATACTTGTTTTATAACTACGTCACATCGGTATTTGATAATGTAGCAATTACTTTACTGGCCTTAAAGCCTTTCATTCAAGTAAATAATAATACATTAGCCATAATTTCGGTGTACTTTAAGCATTTTTTTCACTTACAATTGACAATATTCTTTAAATAAGAAATGAATGAAAGAATATGTTCTGTATTAAATGATTTTTTCTGACCAAATGTAAGGAAGGCATTGCCTGGGAGCTAAATAACTGATGTCATAAAACTCATTTAGTAATTAACTTACCACAGTAATCAACCCGAAGGTGATTTGAAGGTTTAATATGCGAGGGTACAGTTCCACTAATACTAAGCCCTGTGCGGCGTGTGAACACACATCCAGATTGAGGAGCCAGTTTCTTTCCCTTTCTATAATTTCCCAGGAAGATCTATTACCTACAGAATCACCTAGTTTGAGTGAAGTTGAGGGGGTCTAGTGGGATCATTTGGTATGGAACACGGGTCCTCTGATCGGTCGTCGATCGCATAACCCACGGAATTACCACGCCCTCATTCGGTAAGAGCAGCCAGCAACTTGGAACTACGCGTCTGCCGCTAATACGGAAAAATTAGTCCTCACATTATTTCGTTGCTTCGTGAAGATAGGAGATGTGATAATTAATTGCTTCTTTGTCCTAATTTTCAATACCGAATTATAAAATTAAGCATGGGACTTCAAAGGTAATCACATAGTAATCCTTTGTCTTAATATGCCTATGTATGCCTAATTATTTTCCTTCCTCAACGTGGCTTACCCGACATCCCCTTTCACAGTATTCACAATTCCAATTTTTCTAAATATTATCCTTAAACAAAATTATTAGATAGTTGTGTCCATCCAAAAACCTACCTTAAGCGGTAGATTACCAAATAATAATCATCCTTAACTACTTTCCGTGCCTTCTTCGATTATGTCGCATAAAGTTACTTTCATCCCCACCAAGTCTAACAACTCTTCGCTTGCTTTCTTTTCTGTCCGTATTAATTCATCCAAATATTTTTATCTGATTTTCAGATATGTACCTATAGTTCATCTGTCAAAGAAAAACAAAAGTAAATGCGTTTTCGCATAAAAGATGACGTACTACTACCACTATCCCACCACTTGGGTACCAAATAGGGTCGAAATTGCTTTTTGGAATTCACCCAGTTTAGTGAGCAAATCGATTATAGTTAACGAACTAGGTGAATGGAAACCGCTCGCCACTTGCATGCCCAACGTAAACTTTTCGACCCTTTGAGAGACGAAATCCCGGCCAAGCGCCTACTTTCCCCGCCACACCGAAACTTACTGCCTTGATCTACTACTCCTCCTAGCCAGGCGACCGACCGCCTTCGCTTCCACGCAATTGCACCCCGATCTCGGGCCGAAAGTAGACCACAAAGGAGGAGTAGCGTCCTCGCCCCTTTTGGAAGGGAGAGCGGAGTCGCGCAGTGCCGAGCACTAAACTGCAGTGCGGAACGGAGCGGGCATAAGGACCGACAACGTAACGAGATGGGAGTGAGCGGCGGAATGGACCGAGCAAAAGAAGAAGAACCGCCGCATTTGACGAAAAGGGAGAGAAGACATGTGCGAGAACGTGGACAATTCTTTAAAGGGGAGAAGAGAGACATGGAGAGAAGGAGCGGACGAAAAAGGATAGCGGAGCACAAAGGGAAACGCAGAGAGTTGGGATTGAAGAGTGAAGCGGATGTATTAGGCATGGAATACGGATAGGGAGGCAGGAGAGGAGGAGTTGGTGGCCCTTTGGATGGTCCGCGGGAGGAAACGGAGGGGTGAGAATCGGGGGTGGAGGGGCAGTCGGCAGTGATGGAGGGGAGGGCTAAACGGGTAAGGGGGTTGGCGAGGGGACGAGGGGGAGAGAGAATGGTTGAGGGAGGACGAAGAAGAGGTCCATCCAGCGGAGCCGACGCCGCCATCACCACTGGGCCATTGCCACCGCGATCCAATCAGCCTCCGTAACGACCTGCCGGAGCTAAAGGCGGCATCCCTTTGAGAAACTACGTACTAAAGAACCCTCCCATTCCCCGCCCTCCCCAAAACCCCACCCCACGTACCTCCAGGGGCCGTCAATACTCCCTCCCGCTCCTCTGAAACCCCCTACTCCTCGCCATAAACCGATCGACCAAATCCCCCCTCCCTCGCCCCTCCCTCCATCGATCATTCCTTCTCCACCCACCCTCCCCCCCCCGAATTTCTCACCCCTCCTTCATCGCATTCTTTCTCCCCCCAACCCCACTCCACTCACACATACACCCCTCTCCCCACCCCCCGCACGCATCACACGCTTCGCCCCGCAGCTTCCCGCCCATCCCTCATAACACGCCGCTCAATCCCATTGCGTTCCCTTTTGCGCTTCCATCGTCCTTTCTCTCTCCATCTCCCCCCCCCGGACACAGCACGCACAGGCACCCCATTATTTCCCCCTCGCCATCCTCCCACGCCCCCCTTCTCCTCATCCCTTTGAGGATTCAGCTTTCGCCCCACTCCCCATCCCCTAGGGATCTGGGGACCGCTGCGATGCTCCCTTCGCGACGTCAAACCCTTGCCCGAACGATTGAGAGGGTGCGGGGAGGGGGGGGCGTCGAAAGTGAGGCCTTGTACCATATCATCCATGCCTCTCCCTCGACATTGGCCGCGTACTCGCGCCGCCGCTCGCATCAATCAGTCACGCGCAGATGAGCCATCCACCTGCACGTTCCCTGGCTCTCACTCTTTGAGCGTTCGATGAGGCCCTAACTATCCATATTCTACGTCAAAACCGAAAGGGGTGATTTTCAGGGGGGAAGGGATTCACGGTAGACTTTTACATGGAGGAAAGAGCTTTGTCACGTGCAAATCACCTGATTTTGGCACAATGGCGCGATGGGGGGGGGGGGGACAAAACTAATTTACTTTCGCATCCGGACAACTGGAATGATCCAAGTGGCTGCACTGTTGACACGACTGATTCAAAATTGGAAGATTATTTAAGATAAGGTAATCTATCGGTTGAGGTAGGTTTTTGAATGGACACAACTATTCAATAAATATTTTGTGACTCCTAACAAAACCCAATCCAGCACCTACTCTACATCAGGTCCCTCTTCATATCTGTGTACTTCTTTCCTCCCTTCATTCCGTCCAACATCCCTCCCTATCCTATTCCTGCCCTTTCCTCGTTTGCCCAACATTCTCCCCTCTATTACAGTCTTCAACATCCCACTGCCGATCAATTTATTTCATTCATCTATTTTTCCTGCCTCCATAGGATTTCTGCCAACAAACCCCTCTCCTCGCACACCATCCTTAGTACTTCCTCATTTGTTTTCCTTTCGGTCCATTTCACCTTCTCCATTTTCTCCACACCCACATTTCAATTTAGAAGATATAGTTTTGATATTAATTTAGTGATGGGTGGGCGTACGTGGATGCAGGAGATGCTGATTGGCGGAGGGATGCTGAAGACGGCGGTATAACGGAGAACGTCCGGAAAACGGTGCAGATTAAGGAAGAGTATAAGCATTTCGGATAGAATTGATGGAGGTTGAAAGTACGCAGAGCCTAAGGGCGAGTTAATGTTATTTTAAACATGAAGTTGAATAAAACTTAGTATCAAGTCAGACGCGTAGGAGTACAGTAGCGAGTACTCCCAGGATACATCACAAGACAAATGAGGGAGAGTTGTGACCCCCGTAACAATTCATACATACTCGGGCACTTCACGCCATTCCCTTCCACGTTAAGGAAGTAAAAGGGGAGGGACTTAATAATTATTTCAGGATACCTACTATTCAGTCATTTAAAGTAACTTTACGTGAGACAGGAAGACTTGGAGGTCAACTATGAACGAACTTGCCACTCGGCAAATAACCCAATGATGATGACAAGTGAGACAATACTTGTATTATTATTGTAGTATTATGGTGATTGATATTTTGTAAGTGACACATAAGGGAGAAAAGGTTTAGGAACTTTTTAAGTAGAAATAACTTAATATATACCCCATGTCATACTGACAAATCTGAACACTGAAACGACCGAGAAAATCTTTCCCTACTTCAACAGTTACCTAATCATCTGTTTAGTTTCCCTGGGGTAACAATTACCATGAGTGAACCTAGAGCAAAAATGGATCTCAAAAACCCGCAGTTTAGTTATCAATTAATAATAGCACCAATTTTAAATAACCAGGAGATATTATAGCATCTTGACTTGGAGGAAACGTTTTACCTTTTTTAAGTTCAATCGAACTAGAAAAACTGCAATATTCATTTTTAAAAATCCATTATTCATTACCATGGTTACATTGCGAAACAAAAACATCAGGTGCCACTCGGCCGTGGTCAATAGTGAATTGCATAGAAAAGGGTATGACACAAGTCGATCTTCAAAGTGAGCTCTACATGAGCCTACTCTTGCAGGAAATATCAATCATCTACATCTACATAATACCCCGCAAGCCTCCGCAAGGGCATGTGGCGGGGGGTGTTAGGTCACCACCCAAAAAAAGGAAAAAAGAAAAACCGCATTCAAAACTAACAAATACACTCAACCTTCGATACATCTAAGGTACTCATCCATATAAAAATGCTTCGAGCTTAAAAAATTGAGTAAAGAGAAAATGCCTACTTGTAATGAACCGTTACAATTGATTAAACGAGAAACAGGGAGAATGTACATGGGTAAAAGTTTTCTTTCACCAAACTTCGTGGGAAAGTAAGACACAAAATTATAGGTCGCCTGAAATAAGGTCAATACAGTAAGTAATTCCACAAATATTGGACGGTTGCACTTGACAGCTTGTTATCCTCAATTCTAACAGTAAAAGAACGTTGGAGGTCAGATCTGTCATTTGACACATAAAAGACTTCGGAGACAGAGAAGATCAGATCCTTCCTAACATTTTGTTACACCACCTAACAATGCTGAAACGGTCGTCTTCTAATGAAAAGTCAATTCGAGTTTCAGGTGCTTTACGGACATTCAGAAAAGAAACAGATTTGTGGGAAACAGCATGAAATGCAAACCATCGGTTTCGAGTTTCTAAATAAACCTGTCTCGTAAAATGCACAAAAAATAACACCGAAATTATTAAAATCTCATTCGACTTATCGACAATTATATACTCGGGCAAGTTCGAGATATCGAAGTTCGACGGTAACGCTACACGTAAACTGAAGTCGAAGAAACTGATACCATTGAAAAGATGCGACCGCGTCTCCTCATCCCACGAGCCCTCTGCCACGGAGAGCGATCTCTTTTCTCAGACCACTCGCTCACCCCAGCTCCACACAACCTTTACCTCTCACCAATCTTAATCTTCTTAATACGGCACGAAACGGGGGTGAACCGCCTCTTTTGAGCGAGGGACTTCCAAGGTACGGAGGAGCGTTCGTTTGCTCTTTGGAAGAAATTCTCTCCGGGGAGAGGCGAATGATTTTATGCGGAGACGGTATTTTCTAGGGCAGCCCGACCGTGCGGACTCGGGGAGTGATTCCTTTGGTGAGCTTTCTGAATGAGTTTTCGTATCCAAGACGGAGCCTCCCTTAATTGCTTCTCGAATGAATCTGAGGAGGTGAGAGGACGAGTCGATTTCTCTTTGACTCCGGAGGTCGCGGGGTCCTCACCGTGGTGTGCGTGAGACTGGGTCGCTTGAAATCGTGGAGAACGGGCACTTCCCAAGCGACATAGCATGGAAACAAAGGGAGCACACACGAGTGTGGAGGGTATGAAAACTGGAAGAAGCGGCAATGGAGCCTTTGTTGGGACCTCCCCGACAGGGACTCCTCTATGACATTGCATGTTAAATTTTTCATTTCGACTACTGTGTCATCGTACTCAGATTGGATGATCAATAACAATTTGACGATTATCTCCATGAAGGGTGAAGTTCATAGCGAAACCGATTACTAATTAGCACCCGTGTAAGGTTTTACGGATACTCCGACAACTTGATCCGGTTACAACAAATAATTTCCCGATGCATGTATAACACAAAAATATCTAGCTTAAAATGCAATATATGTGAAATGTTTTAATTTTGCTCTCTACTACATGTGTTCTGTACCATGCCTAATTATATAAATATATTACATTATATTTATGTTCATCTACATCTACATCTACATAAGTACCCTGCGAGCCACCAAAAAGGTGTGTGGCAGGGGGTGTAGCACCATGAGGGAAGGGTAAGGGTTGAGGGGGTTGGGAGTTAGGTGAGGAAAGGTGGGGGGAACCTGTAGAAAAAATATATATATATATACATATATATATATTTATATATATACACACATACATATATATACATACATACATACACACATGTATACACATCCTCGCGAAGTCCCTAACCTGTACGTTAATACTTATTGTAATGAACTAAGTCCTGGGGAATTTGGACTACGAGCATTCTGTTCCCTTATCGTTCTTGGAAAAAATGACATTTTAAACCTGTCAGTCTTGCAGTCTATCTCTCTAGTCTTATATTCGTGATCCCTTCGACCGTAATACGTTGGGGTTCATATTATATCCTTGATGTCATCGGAAAAGGGCCCATCTTTAAATGTTTTTAATAAGTTTAATCTATATTGGAAACGCCGCTGTGTAAGAGAATCCCAACCTAAATTGTCTAGCAAAGTGGATACGCTGCTGAGTTGGTCATAACAATGTTTGACAAATCTAGCCCCCCTCCGCTGAACTCGATCTAATTCCGAAACCAACTTTATGTTATGAGGATCCCATATACTGGCAGCATACTCTAGGTGGGGCCTGACCAAGGCAAGGAAACATCGTTCTTTCACCTTTTCGTCGCATTTACCTAGCACTCTTTTCACAAATCCCAATTTTTTATTAGCACGACCGCATATTTCTCGTATGTGTTTTCCCCAGGACAGATCGTGAGTAATTGTTACACCCAAGTATTTAAAGGAGTCTACCCTCTCGATATTGGTTAAATGCATAATTGCATTTAATATTGGTTATATATCAATATTGGTTATATGCATAAATAAAATGAATGAAAAAGCATTTATACAATAAAGTTTATTCATATAAATGCTAAGTTATTATTTTGCCAGATTTTAAAATGTCAAAACAATAACTAATTCACTATAATTTTAAAGAGTAACATGCATATAATACGTACCATAAACTTATCGGGATAATACGGATAATTTATACTGCCGAAGTTTCCGAAAAAAAAGACACTTCATACCTTAAATAGCATCACCAAAAATACATCACCGACTAATGACACAACGATTTAATCAAGCATTTTGTATTCCCCAAGCAAGAATATGTGCACGAAACACTCAACATAATATCCAGAGCGAAATTCAATACAATAAATTATTCGATCAACGTGTCCAAGACATCACCGCAACATGTTCCTGTTAATTTTCTCCTTTATTTAAGAAGTACTAAATGATTCGTAGACAAAAATCAACGCTCAAACCTTTTTTTTTTGCTGGTGAGAAAGTGACAAGATATTCACACCACAAAATATTTGACTTAAAATTATTAACTTAAAAACCCGGACTATATATATACGCCGCCCCGGACACGGCGATTCCTAGTCAAACATTCCTTAGTGTTAATTCTAAAGACATTAAATCGAAGTATTAACGTAAACATTGTTGAATAAAAAACAAATTCTCTCTAATAGTGGACTCATTCCTTTAAGACATTTGAGCATTTATTCAGAGATGCTAAACATTACTCAATACGTGGCTTCCGTCAATGTGCTGTAGGGCAAGTATTTATTAAAAAGGATCTTTATTTAATAGTACCAATATCAAATACTATAGAATTCAATATCTTCCACATCCTAATCGACACATGAATACACGCCTTCAAGGGGGAAGACAATCTCCCATACCTATTTATGAATACTTATTCAACGATTAATATTCGTGAAACCTTTTTATGGCTGTAATTTTTTTCAATCGCACCTATCGCGTTTCTGAATAAAAGTTATATTATTTTACATCGGGCAGAACAGCCGCGTCGTGAAGGGCAACACGTCTTTCTGATTAGCTCGTGACGGACAAATAATAACGCAAAGGAGTTACACCGATCAGATTACCCGTCCACATGTGGTATACCGCATCTTCCCGTAGACTTCCCCCCAGCGGGTGGGCTCTTGTCCATTGGAAGGCCCTTTGTTGAGCCTTATGAACCAATCCCGACTTCGCGGCGGGGGCGCTTGGGAAAGAGACGGCGATGCGCTACTGCCGACCCTGCCCTCTTCGCAGCCTTGAGCGAAAATATTTTCTCCCCGAGCTTTCGTGATGCACGGTATCACCGACACGAGCTCCGCCGTCCGGGAATGGATCCTCAAAAGCTGAATGACCCGTTCGGACGAACAAATGACTCCATTCTCGAATCCCAAAGCAAATGAACTGGCATGAACCGTACCTACAAGTATTATGAGCAAGTGGCATTTAAAACCACCTGAATGTCTTCTTTTATCATTTACATTATTTAAATAAACGGCTTGTGGACAACGTCTCCAATGTTGCGTATGCGTACTCAGATCTCCTTTATATTTAACATACGAGTACGTGGTTACCCAAATAAACGTCTCCGTAACCTCATAATTAATAGATCCTCCTTCAATGAAATACATTTTTCGTCGTTTTCGGGTTGAGTTATTTATTTCGTGAAAAACAAACAATGGATTGAATGGAATGAATAATGAACGGTTTTCCTACTGGCCCAAGGAAACAGGCATAAATGCATAAAACGGTGGTTTTAAATGATTTGGCGGAAATAGTAGGTACATAAAACATAGACGTCATCCATTTTAAGTAGAAGGGATAAAAAAATAGCGCGAGTGATTGTCCTCTCAAGTACTAAATGCCTTCCAATTTATTAACCCTCTCGACCTTTTGGGTGAGAGCATTTAAGCATTTGTCCGAAATATTAACCACTAACCGAAAAACCACGTAACATTCAGGGTCACATTCACCTGTATGTCACTTGTAAATTAAAAACTAATTTCATGGGAGATAGACACACAGCAAATGAGGATGCCTCGACAACTATCAAAGGTTGCATTCCAACGGGAAAAGGATACGGTCAACCCACGCGAACAACTCCTGCAACGGCATTAAGATTCCATTTTATTTGAAATGTTCATTAACCAACTCATAATTCATCCGCAAATAGCAGTACCGTAAATCCTACACATTAAATATTAGATCTCCGCGATACGCTTAGTTGAAGCAATAAATCGTTCGAGAAGAATTACAAAAACGCCATCCGCTCCTCACCGTGATTTACGGCGGGAAGTTTCACTGGGTGGCGCGAGTCAGATGGTGACCAGAGCTCGAACGAAAGAAATCTTGGGACACCACCGCCTGGAGGGTGAAGGGGTGGATAAGGAACCTCAAGAACTAATTCCAGGACGCTTAACATCCTGACGAGCTATTTTTGTTCCGGAGACGGCTCCAAACCGTGAGAGCAAACGGTGTATGTAAGTTGCTCATACGCAGGCACATCCTTTGTAGTCGGATTGGCTCAAATGGATAGGGCGGGGGGAAGAGAGCCTCCCACCCCCGCCCCGGGGAGACGCCCTCGCACAAAAGCTTCCGGACCAGCGACGCGAGTGATCTTCAACGTCTATTACGCGAGCGATGCTCCTGTCGTTGGCAGATGGCCCCGGAATCCGTAGCGCCAGGGGCCAACGGGCACACCCTCCCGCCTTTCCAACGACGCTCTGTCTCTCCTCCTCTCGCCTCCGCCGCAGCCCCCCGACTTCAATGCCCCTCCTCCCACGGCCCCTACCGAAATAATCCCCGCAAAATCCTTTCTAAACCGTCCCGAAGCCACCACAATTTCTCATTTCCCCCGGACCCTCCCAAAACCGGAGTACGCCCACCCGCTTCGTCTCGCCCCACACCACCACCACCCCCCCCCCCGGAGTTCACCACCCGCGGCTCCCTTCCGCCTGCCTCCCTTTATGCTCCTCTATACGCTGCCATCCTTTGCTGCAACCGAAATTCCATTTCTCCCTCTCTATCGCCCGTCAAACGGGGACCAATCGCGGCAGCGAGACGGGAATTCTGGCGCGGAAGGAATATTGGGCCACGAAGTTCCCGACGTACTATATTGGGTATACGCGTCATCTGAAGAAGAGAACCTTTGAATAATACAAATTCGAAAATTTTACAAAGGAGTCGGTTTTCGCCCTATAAAATGCGACGCGTGCATTTTTTTCATCAACTCCAACCGTCGTTCTCTTCCGCGGAAATCGTAAAAATATAGGATTTAGAGAACAGAGGGAAATACTGATGCCAGTTACTCTAACGGAGTCATCCGATGATGTTCACCGAAATGCAGAGATTTTCGTCGTCTTGACCGGGATTCAAATCCGGATCCCTCAATGCCCCTCAATGTTTAGTCAGTTAAGGTACCTCCTACACAGTGAAATCTAACTCTGACCCCTAGGCCGCGAAAAGTAACTCCTACGATGCATCTTAAAGTAAAGTAAAGTAAAGTAAGTAAGTAAGGTAAAGTAGATGTGAATCATTCACGAGGGGGAAAGGTAAAGTTGTCTAAAACTCTTTATTTAGAATGTATAACGCTAATCAGATCAAAAGCTGTTGCTTCCATGCATTAGCTTCAGTAAACGAAATCGACCTAAGGAAATTAACACGAAAGCTATACTCAATCATCTAGGAAGCAATCACTACCTGCGCTTGACATATCATCCGAGTTGCCGATATCATCGCGAAATTAGGGACTTAAGTATTCCTTATTGTTGGGCAGTCTATCCCCTTTCGGATCACATAAACCTAATGTTGCGTCAACCTGGAGGATGGAGGTTGACCGAACGTTTTGGCACAAGAACCAACAGTAATATCTTGGAAAACGAGTAATATGAGCTTATGAAGAGCCTATGAAGAACGAGATATATCCAGACACCATAGAACTTTGGTGGAAACCACCACCATTAAACTCGTACAATCAATATGATTACGATAGATTTTCCACTTTAATGATTACCTATTTTCAAAAAACACTCCTCACAAATGGCAGAATTGGTATAGTCGGAAGCCTGGCATGTTACGATCGGAAGACAGCTATGATTACGAGATTTGGGTGCCCGATGACGCTGATCTCCATCTCATTCCAGGCAATACCACAAGGATATTCGACTGTACTCATTAAACTTAACACACAATGGAGAAAATGAATATCATAGTACTCCAAAGAAATACGCTTCCCTTCTTCCCTCACCCGTTCCCCCCACTTCGGGAAACCTCCCTGTGATGTGAATGGATGATGTCAGAGCCCCTGGAAAACTGAAATTAACACCCAAATCTACTACATTTACATTGTGCCACGTAGGTACTGCATACCAGCACGAGGGCCGGTGGCAGAGGGTGTTATGACTCTGGCCAATAGCGAAATTGCTAATCAAGAAAATTAGGGAAGACCATATCGTCGTGCACTTTGTTCCCTTATTATGTGAGGTACGATGAATAATTACTCCGTGTATACCTTTTGCACTTATCTGGAGCGATTTGCGGGATTTTATAATAAGCACATATTAAGCGTCGAACCCGCAGAGCTTCTAATTCTGGCTGGCACCTGGCAGGTGCGCGCCAGATGATGGAACAGTGTGGGAATTTGCGCATTAAGAACGGCACGGATTCAGTCCGATACTGAAGGCACGCAATAGAGAACCAAATCCGTCCCTTCCGACGGCTAACGTTCCCCGCCCCAGAGCCTCGTTGGCAACAATGGAGCGCACACCACGGAGGAGTCGCCACCCCTGCAAGAGCCTAAACACAAGGCTGGAAACAGTACACCCATTCCTTGCGCACTGGCTTATCCACCACCACACCAAACCTACGGACCTTCACTCCACCGCCACCCCTACGGTCGGGCCGCCACACCGTGCCTTGAAACTGCTGCCCCCCCCCCCCCCGTACAAGCACTCAACTTTGCCGAAAAGGCTCCCGGGGGGGTGAGAAAGAGACTGGAAAGAGGTCGGGGGTGGAAAGAGGGGCGGGAGGTGAAAGGAAGTTTCTTCCTACCTCTCCTCATATTGCTCTCTCCCTCTTTCTCTTGCCCGCCCCCCACCCCCGACAACGATTCGTAGCCCCCAACCCTGAGACCCGCCCCCTCCTCAGACACCGTCCTTCTCCTTTTCATCTTTCCCCCTTTTTATTATTATCATCAGCGTTCCCTCCGCATGGGAAATTGGTTGAGTAATGAGGTGGCAGTATTGTGGAGGGTCCCGGAGGGTGGTAGTGACGTGGTTGGGGGGTTGAAAGGGTAGGAGGGGTGTATCAGGGGTACTGGCATGGGGAAGTTTGCGACGGGGGAACGGAGGCTGGCCGGAGAGAGAGAGGCTGGGGGGAGAGGACTTCGAGTCGAAAAGGCGGGCCGCAGCGCATAAAAGGGAATCTTTCATTCTTTCCCGACGGATCAGTGGCCACAGTTACGCGGAGGGAGGGGAGTAGTACTCTTTAGGGTAGGGGACTTAAAAAGTTACGTACATATAGCGGTACCGGGGGTACGCCCACGCGATGCAAGGTGGAAGAACGGGGTGGAAAAGGGGATCGGGGAAGGGGGAAGCGGGTACTGTGCCGCAAGGTTCTTTGTTGCCGGGAACTTCCCTTTTCTTTCATTATTTTTTTATTTTCATCCTTCCTTCCCCAACTTATGCGACGGGGGTGGATAGGGGGGAGGCGTTTGGTAGGGAGGGATGATCCGAAACGACAGGAGCGTGTGGGCTCGCTCGCTCGCATGCCCGCCTTCTGATTATCCCGAATGTGGAGCAAATAAACACGGATTTCCCGCTTCGCCCCTAACTATCCTCCTCGACCCCACCGCCCGCGCGAAATGGTATGCGAGGGAGACCGCGGAGACTGTCGGGAGGCGATGTTTCACGCTTCCCGAGAATAAATCGGCCGAAGGTTCGTTTGGATCTTTTGACGCGCGGTGATAGAAAAAAAAAGGCGAGAGGGTTTTCAGCCGAGTCAATGCAGACACAAAAAAAGACACCCCCCCACCAATTCCCCTTTTCGCAGTCAGAAAAACTGTCGGGGCGCGCGGATAGAAACAAGGGATGCCACATTGACGCCGGCACTTGTCCCCGTCGCCCCATCACAAATGATCTTAAAACGATAACACGTTAGAAAAACCATAGGTAAACGTTTCCTTCGGTGCGTCAGAATTAATTCTCTCAGAGCTCTACGACAAAAAGGGTTCCCATGCATTTTTTTCACGTACCCAGGATAGGGTTCCACAAATTTGAAAGCATTAGCTAACACTTTTGTGAATTTCTTTCTCAAAAAAAATTAACCGTGGAGCTCTTTAGCCAATTCAAAGCGATTCAGAGGGCCGTGCTTTGACGAAAAACCTACGAAATTTCAAAGTATAAAAAAAAAAACGTTTCCAATACGATTGTTAATTGGTTCCATTTATTTTCACAACGGCTTGCACGTAGAATTTCAAACAGAAGCCTTCAGATATTTTTTTCTGGCAAAACCCGCGAATACCTTTCAGCGGGAGAATCAATCAGATGGGAGATCAATAAAATCGGATCCGACGCAATATAATCAGGATCGTTAAAACTCCCAAATCGCCACGAGAAGACGACTTTCTTTATCCCGTTCATTTCAAGGCCCTCTACCGGGAGAACCAAATCAACGAGCTTTTCAATAACGCTATGGCTCCCCCGAAAATCGCCTACTTTGAATTGGAAAACGACACTCAAGACGATCGTTAGAGGAGTCGAACGCTCGAAACAAAATAAATTGGCCCCCCTTCAAATTTACGGCTCCGAAATAAGTACTCGGCCTTTTTCCTAAAGGCCAGAAGGATGAAAGCAAATAACGCAAATCAGCACGAACGATAAACCCAATAGCGCAGACGCCTCCCCTCCCCGCCCCCTTCTCAAAATAAAATATATTTCTCTAAAAATAAACCGGGTTCGTCTAACTCTTCAGGGACGAGCATGCGTCTATCGCATCAAAGGGAGTGCTTTCTCATTTTATTCCGATAGGAAAAATATTTGCCGGCTCCGGGCGACGAGGGAAAAAGCACGAAAAACACCTCCAAAGGCGGAGGCGGGCGGTTCTACCCTTTGCAAATCGCCAATTTCAGACAACAAAGGGACATGAGGGCTGATTGAAAGAATCCACGCCGGAGCCAGGGCTCTGCGTCCCCACCCCCTCTTCTGTCGCGCGCATAAAAAAAAATACACACTCTCACACGAGCCCAAATTACATCTGACGTGGAAGATTTTAATGGTCCGATGGCGTCCTTGCCGAACATAGAAAAAACACGTAATTTCACGAGGTGACGGCGGAGACGGAGGAAATGTTTGTGATTCAAATCAGTGGGGGCGAGGGGTGTGGGAGAAGAGGGTGGGCGGAGAGGTTGGAGGGATGTGGGGCTTTGAAATTCCCGGTGAGACTCGGGCTCTAAAAACTCTTGGAAGTTGGAATTTCAGGTGCGGGAAAAGACCCCCGCCGCTTCCCTAACTAGGTGAACGCCCAGCCTCACACCCACTTTCCCCTCCCCCTTACAATGTAGGTGTCAGACAAAGCGACACCTCTGAGCCGGCCAACGAGGGAGGGAAGGGGATGCATGAGAGGGGGGGGTGGACCAATTACGACTTCCTCACTCGATCTCAAAGGCGTGAGGGAGCCGGAGGGGGTTGGTTACACTTCCAAGGATTTTCCCCTAGTCTCGCCTCATTCCT
The DNA here is from genome assembly GCA_037158775.1 of Hetaerina titia. Taxonomy (NCBI): domain Eukaryota; kingdom Metazoa; phylum Arthropoda; class Insecta; order Odonata; family Calopterygidae; genus Hetaerina; species Hetaerina titia. Next base: position 62,223,041 of record CM073775.1, on the reverse strand, counting down.
TTTAGATCGGAATTTCTATTTTTCCAGACGAAACCTTCTGTGAGGGAGGCGCAATCAGAGTGAAAATCTGGCAATCCGATGCTCTCATCTGGAGGTTACCAAAAGCATTTCTACCACGATGAAGTCGCGCTGTAGAATAAACGTGTTGTAACGTGCACGAAAGCATGACGCATTAAAAAGAGGCAATCTTACCCTTACGAAGTAGCCGAAGCAGTTTTTTTGCTTCGCCCGGAGCAGGAGTCGAACCTTGCTTCTTATGAAGTTGTCCTTTACTTGAAAGAGTGTTACTAGTTCCGTAGCTTGCACTTTGTCATTGAGCAACTAATACCGTTTACCGCAAAAAAAATTACACATGATTAACAGCACGCAGTCGGGCACTTTGTGCAATATGTGGGGTGGAAACCATTCACTTTTGTTTTAACTGACACAGAGCAGGAAGGTTTAACTACGAAGCTGGTTTACACCGAGTTGTCATCTAAATTCATTCCTAGCCGAGAATTCGCTTCTCCAGCTACAGCATTTGAATTACACAACTGTTTTCAGAATGCTGAGCATTATTCTCTAACTATTAATTATATAACGTGTATCACTATTGAATTAACATTAGAATAACGTTGTCTTCCGAACAGCATGCTGTTTACTATGGTCCAGAAAAGTAAATCTTTCCGTTCAACAAGTGAACAGATAAGAGGTAACGCTTAAAGAAAACTAAAAATTCAAATGTATATGATGTTTGAGGCTTCTTGCTGATGAAATTAGAAATTTAAAACCGCCCGTAGCCGGAGTCCCAAGCTATGTCTGCAGCACCCTACATTCTACTGTGCTGGATACAAGGCAACATCTGAAGCCTACTGAAACTTTTTATGCCCTGTATACTTAAGGGGATCGGACTGTTGCGGTATCTATTGTATCGTCTTCCCAAGCTGATGGATCGGGATCAATTCCCGGAGCCGGCAGGGGTTTCGTCGGTAATCCGGTCTTTACCTGACAGTACCGAGAACAATTCAAGTACTCTCACCGTCTCTCTGCGTTGCCATGAGCGAACAATCCTCGGTCTGGCTTGCATTCCCATTCTGTTCTCCGTTGATCCTTCTTCCTAAACTACATCCATCCTGGTTGAAAGAACATGTTTCACCTCGAGCAACACCAGAAACGCAGACCAAAGAATAATATCTCGAAACGAGACGTTATAAGTATGAAGACATAAAAACTCAGGCAAATTAAGATGGAAAGGGAGTCAACAAGCGGGAAAGAAATTAAAGTGGAAATGGGAAGAACGAAGAGTTGTTGCTGGTCATAAATAGAGAAGAATGAATTGGTTTAGATTACAATACGCGAATGAAAAAAATGAACGAATGAATAAATGTCCCCCATCATGTACTTCCCATAATTTAACCTTGGCATGCACACCAGTTTCCCGTCTCGAGTTAACTGATTACCATAGATATTACAACTCATTAAGTTATTTGGAACTCATCTCATTTAGCTGAAACGACACGCAAGAATTATTCTGAAGAGGATTAGGTCACGGACGACCTCATCAGTTGTTACTCACAAAGCAAATAAAAAGGAAGGATTAGTACAACATAAGGCAGAAATTTAATCACCTCATATTAGTGAAAAAATAACTTGAAACCATAGCCTTGAATTATAAGGGGGGAAAAACTCCACTGGCCGTTTTTACGGCCAGTGGAGTTTTTCCCCCCTTATAATTTAACCTAGAGGCCGTAGAGCTCTTGATAATTCTTACTACATAGCCTTGAACTAATTTTATTCAGCACATTTTACCGAATAACTTATACCTGCTCCGTGGAGAGGACATTATTTTACAAAGTAACGCGAGTACTCATTCATATTTACTTCTTACTAAATTTTAAGGTCCTCAAATGAACGCAACACCCTATTTTATACGAAGGCTGTTAGATGAAGCGACGTCTCCAGCTCTGTTATTATCAGACGACCAATTATTACACTCCCGCGATCCCGAAACGTAAGCTCGAGATGGCTGGAGAGAACAAAATGGGAGAGAGCCGATATAATGGTAAAAAAATTTCTTCGGCGATACAAAAAAACCACCTTACACGAAGAAGCCGGCAAAGAAATCTCACTCGCCGCCTCGCCCTTCAATGAAAAGGCAAAAACTTCAACGCCGACCTACCACCGTTGACGGCGATGGAGTTCACAATGCAAAACACACCATGCGGTTAGAGGGGAAACAACGAGAACGGATGAAAAAAATCTTATTAGCCTCGGGGACAATTAAATACGAGGACTCCGATCTATGTCACACCCTGCGAGCCACAATATGAACGCGGTATAGGCATTAAGGCACGTCTTTAACAACGCTCTAATGTATGTGCTTTATGAAGTGTTCATAAGGACGAAAGGCAAGCGATGATAAGGTCTATGAATGACAAATGTTGAAGAGATTAATGGTGGTTTTGTTGTAATTTTGAACGGTAGAACAAAAAAACGAGTTATAAAAATCAATCCTGCAAGATAACATTTATATAACTTTCTAACTCTAAATTTCACCCATGTCATATTTATTCCCTCTTTTCTGAAGCATTTTTAATTTAACAATTACATGAAAGGAAAAAATTAAATTCCACAAGGTCTCAACTATCCACCCCATTTTAGTAGTAGTAGTTGTTGTATTTTTAGGCTAAAACTATCGATGTCCGTACAGTTCTGGGTACTCCGCGACAGCAAAAAATTCAACTGTCCGTATTTTCACAAAATTTACACCCTAATTTGCTCCCTTCGTGTACGGGAAGGCTTCCATCCTCATTGGCTCATTAGCAAAAAAACATCGGAGACAAAAAGCGAACTCTTTCTTCTCCCATAGATTTACGGCAAGCACCGAACATTTTTCAACTGAACCTCATCTCTTAATTAACATGCACTGCCTTGTGCCACATTGGCCAGCGTAGATCCCTACGCATTCGAAACTGAATGTTTTAATTCGCATTAACCTCCGCTCGTTTAACTTTTTCGTCACATCTACTTACCCGCCCGGCAGAACACGACACTCCTAAACCTCGTACCACACATTGCAATAAATCTATGACTCTTTAATTCTCTGAATGCTTTCTACGAAGACATGCAGCTGTGAGTAGTGTCTGGCTCCATAGAGAACCTATTCAAATCCGGTTGATTACTGCTTAATAATAATACATGAAAGCCTACCCACCGCCAAATACAATTCCTTTAGAATATTCCGTTAGTTTTCCAAGTTTGCTTGTTTCGCCCACTCAGTCTCTCCAAAGGTTCATCCCACAATAGTTTCCGCGACAAACCCGAGAAATACTCTCCCTTATCCCTGCGATTTTTCACCCATTCCAGCCCACATGAACTGTATCCGATTCCTTAATTAACACTTTCCCCTTTATAGGACCCCGGATGATACCCACGGCGTATTCCGAACGTGCGGAGTGAACCTGAGCTTACGGAGCGCGAGGATGAAGAGCACGGGGGACAAGAAGGAACGTCACGGCATGGGAAATAATCATCAACCGCCAGAATCAAGGCGCTGAATATGGGACGACAAAAGACCCGGGAGAGATAAGAGGGCAGGGAGAGGAGGAGAGAAAGAGAGAGTGAGATGGGACGGAAAAAAGAGAAAGGCTGAGGCGGAGGGAAAGGAAAGGTTTGGTAAAGGCGAGCGAGCGGCGGAGCCATGACGGTAACAGAACGGAGAGGAATATACGAAAGACGGTGAGAGGGAAGGAGGGAGAGGGAGATCGGGGAAAGAGGGCGGAAGAAGGGAGGAACGGAGGGAGGAGTCGCTGCGTAACAAAGCGGTGGACCCGCTCACACACCGCCCTCCCTACACCCCCGTATTCTACCGTCCTCCTCCGCTCCCGTGTTACGCCCCACGGCCCGCCCTCCTCCAACGCTGAGCTGGTAGAGAGGTACACCCGGACGCCAACATGGCGGAGAGCGCAGGGAAGATGAGTGAGCCGGGCGAGCGTCATAAAGTCGCAGAAAGGACAGGGAACATCGCTGCTCGCGTTGTTTACGGAGCTCGCGGGGAGAATGAAAAAAAATTAAGTTTGAGGGAAGAGGAGGGTGGGTTATGGGAGGACCTCTAAATTTAGCCGCGTCGCATTCTGGGGACGAGGGGAAATTAAAAGGCACAGAGTAAATAAACTCCCTCTTTTGAACAAAGGCAATTCGAAATTGTTTAGAGAGTGATCACATTTGTGACAAGAAGAGAAATTCTGAAATACTTGACATAAGAGGGCAATGGTGGAAACACACAACCGCGGGATGAAAGCTCACTAAAAAGGATTTAAAAGGGGAAATAAATACAAAAATGCTTGACAAGCGAAGGTATCTCTGGGAGGGAATGCTGTAGGCAAATATGCTGAAACATGACAGTGAAATGGAACAACTTTCAGAAATAAAAAGTGATGACAAATTTATTATAATTTGGTAGTCAACCGTTCTAGGTTAGTTTTGGATGGATACAGACTGTAACACTCCTACATTTTTAATCCTGGCCTAACAAGAAAAAAACTGACACCTCACACTCCAATTTCTTAACTCTTTCTAGCTTACATACCACATCGCCAAATATTCCTATTCTTCTCCTGCCCCTTTCCCGCTTGTCCAACATTCTCCCCTCTATCACAGTCTTCAACATACCATTGACAATAAAAATGCTCTGCATCCAGACTTCCTGCCTCCTTTGGATTTCTTCTATCAAATCCCCTCTCCTTCCCCACCGCGCCTAGTACTTCCTCGTTTGTTTTTCTTTCGGTCCATTTCACCTTTCCCATCCTTATCCACTCTCATATACATGTATCAAAGGCATCCAATCTACATTTATCATCTTGCTTAAACGACTATGTTTCCATACCGTAAAACGCCACGTTCCATACCAAAGTTTTCACTATTATTTTCTTAACCTCCTCACTAAACGCTCCTGTCATCAATCCCCTCCTCCTTATGAACGCTTCTTTGCCAAAGGTAATTCTATTTCTTACATCCCCACTACTGTGACCATCTTGGTCTCGGATACCTCCAAGTTACTGAAAAATGGAAATACTGACAGGTTTAAGGCTGGAGAAGTGCTAAGGAATCTTTCCTCGTGTTGATAATGATGTACAGAAATGCAAGAACGACATGTATTTAATTTAAAAAGGATTAAACTTTTAGACTATAATTGAAAGGTTGCACACCGTATACGGATAATAAAAGAATACCATTATCAGAAGTACTTGACTAGACTGGCAAATTAAGCATTCACAGGCTATCCTCAAGGTCGAAAGTTCAAATATCACTCGAGGAAGGGGTTGTGGGTCGATTTGAAGTTTTTGTTACTAATCAGGCAAAAAATAAGTATCTGAATCTATAACAAAACGTAACTTATGGGCGAAATTTTCCAATCTGCCGGCATAGCATGACCCCAAACGTTGACAACATTACAGCTAGTACATCTGTATCAATGAAAAAGTAATAAGGTTTATGTTGGCTTCAGACTTAAATGCAATAAATGTTTTAACATGAAGAGGCAACGACTGAAAATTTTATTACTTGCAAGAGAAACTGATTAAATATATTTCTATAAGACGAAAGAAATATAATTTATTCAAACTAAAAAAGACACGGTTTTATCACGTCGGAACTCTAATGATATGATAAATTAATCAAGCAGTTATTTAAAAAATATATTTGAATGTGAAAAGAGGAGAACATTACGTTAAAATAGTAAGTATTTTGGACGGAAAGAAGAGAGGTAAAAAGCAAGCGGAATTGAAAAAGAGTCTCGTATTGTAGAGTATGGTATACCCTTTGTTTCTTACTTGGCCAATTACAGATATTTTTGATTGAAAATTAATATGTCCCGCCCATGTTTCATAGTTGATAACCTATGTATTACAGGTTTTAACAGGTGCAGAATGACTCGAACGCACGTGACCAGTATAGTCCACCACCACTAATACAAGAAATGTTGCAGGGACAAGACGAGAAGCTTTCACGCAAGATGGGGCGAGGGGAGAAAAAAATGAGTGAGCAGGCCCTCTCGACAATGATTGAGCCGCCCGACCGCCGTTTGATCGCGGACCGCGCACTCGAGCGTCCACTACTCCGCTAAAAACCAAACCCATCGCGTCCGTGGGGACGCGCATTCGATCCCTCTCCGACCGAGCCCCCAAAGGCGCCCCTCTCTTCAGCCACCCCCCCCCCCCGGTGCGCTTGCCCTCCCCCCACTCGTTCGCCTCCCGACCCTTGCCCGGCCGCCGCACTCCACTTCGGCCGGCCCTGTCTCCGCCCCCGGCCAATCGCGAAATCCGTCTTTCCTGCGCGCCTGCCTCGAGGGCCCGAAGCCGTCCAATCCGGCCCCCGAATCGAAGGAGGGCCGACTAGAACGGGGGACGACCAATCGCAGGGGCGTCCCGCGAATAAAAAAATAAAGAGAGTCAAGAGGATTTTGGAGTGGGCGTGTGTGGGAGGAGAGGGGGAGGGGGTGGTCCAGATGTGTACACGGTCCCTACCCATCGCCACCCTCCAAATCTTCGCCTTCCGCACAAGTGAAGAGGGGGAGGTATGCGACTAGAATTCGCGATATGGTCGAATACGTATGTTTTCGGAGCACTGGCGCTTCGCAATCATAAACACATGAAAACGTCTCCGAATCTTTTACAAAGCCCATGAAATGCTGCCAATCCAGTTTGAGTGACCGCAAATACCGTAGTCGAATAAACCACACCCAATTCTCAAAAGCAAGCAATCGCAGATTAGAAATATATAGCGCATTTTTACAGGTTAAACGATATTTTTCATTACTGGATATATTTGGAGGGCAAATTAATGATATTCCCTAAATAATTTCCCTATTTAATGTGCTTAGATGTCTCTCCATGAAAAAAACCATCATATTTCTTTTCTGAAATGAAATGCGCAAAATACGTGATTAGAATGTGTGGATTGGTCGAGGATTTACGAGAATGAATTTGCCGTTCATGCAAAGAGATCGAACTGGTAATGTCTCCAAATTGGGTGTAATTATGATTTTTTGGATATTTGATTACGTAAATGGCATGTGTATGCGATTTTAGCCCCCATTCAACCACAAATGAGATATCATTGCAGCCCATTCACTTCCTGGGTTGCTCTAATGATACTTTTTGAGTTATTCGGATGAAAATTTCACAATGATCCCGCAGAACATTGGCAATTTCCACAATTCCCATATTAAAATTGATTAGGGATAGGTGCAAGACCAGGTAGAGGTTTAGGAAGGATAATACGAATAGGCTCAGTATGCACACAATCATGTTACTAAGATAAGTCAATAATCACTAATACGTTCAATTTATGAGATTATTACTATTATAAGGTAATCTACCGCTTAAGGTAGGTTTTTGGATGGATACAACTACCAAATAACCAATTTTTCGACTCCTAACAAAACACAATCCAGCAACCTACCCTACATAGGTCCCATTTGTGTATGTATTAAAATATATTTTTCAAAATATTATTTTATTATTAGGTAATCTACCGTTTAAGGTAGGTTTTTGGATGGACACAACTATCAAATAAACATTTTTGTGACTCCCCACCTAGCAAACTAAATGTATATCAGGTCCCTCTTCATCTCTGGGTACTTCCTTCCTCCCTTCATCCTGTCCAAAATCCCTATCCTATTCCTGCCCTTTCCTCGTTTGCCTAACATTCTCCTCTCTATTACCGTCTTCAACATCTCACTGCCGCTCAATACACCCTTCATCCATTTTTCCTGCCTCCATAGGATTTCTCCCAACAAATCCCCCAACTAGGCCACCATCCCTAGTACTTCCCCATTTGTTTGCCTTTAAAATTTATGAGATATACTCGTAATACTTAAACAACAAGGAATAACAACCACGTTGAATAAAAATTTAACATCAACACTGGAAACAATCGAAGAAACATTACGTGATCGGCGTGGGCTTGTCCGAATTTCTGCATTTGAAACCGATAAAAGTAGGCACTACAATTCACTACAAAAATGCTTTAGCTTCGCGAAACCAAGGGTTCAGTGTATCGGACCATCAAGAACCTATGTTTCAATCAAAGTAGCGAAGTTAAAGAAAATGCAATCAGGGATTCACCCACTATATGCCACCGCCTCATTATTAAAATATTTCCCGAACATACGAGTTAATAATTATTAATCCCCTCCCCTCGATGGAAATTTCTAGATCGGTTCTTCGTACCTGATCGCTTCAATCAAATGCTCCAAACTTATTGCGTTGGTAGATGATATCCGCAGCAACAAATTTTACCTTTCCATATAATCGTTGCCCTATGGACTACGAATTGATCCGACGACACTGAGCGGGCCTGCTACTTCTATGGAGAGGATTGCCTGGGACAGGGAGGGGGGGGTACCAAAGCCGCGGGGCGAAGATCCAGAGGACCTGGAAGGTAGACGTTTTGGAGGGGGAGGGGTGGGAAGAGAAGGAGGAAGAGCAAAAGCAGCGGAGGGCGAACGAAGTGTTTGAATCGCTGGCGAATCTACGAGGGGAGAGAGGGGAGGGGCGGAAAGGAATGAAAGCGGGGCCCTGATGGGAGTAGGAAAGAGGTGGGGTTGAGGGCACGGGAAGGAGGACGAAAGAGAATTCGTTCGATTCCACAAATCCCGAGAGAGACAGAGGGTTTAGGGAGGTGCGGGAGGGGAAGAGAGGGACCTGGTTACAAGGGAGACGAGAGGAATTTCGCCCGGGAGAGAGGAAGTCTTTTTACTCCGGAGGGGTGTGAGGGGGGGATCAGAGCCAAGAGGTGGAGAGGGGCGCTTGAGATGTCGAATCGTAGCATCGCCATACGATAAAAAGCTGAGCCAGAGTAAGATGTGAACGTATCGCGTTCGATATGTCGACGGTGATCTACGAACTCTGTCTGCCCTGGGCACACCCCGCTGAGCCAAATCTATATGATTTTCTCGGTTCCAGAACTTTCAGGGTTCCCCTACACGAAGTGCGACTTTCACATGCCGTGGGACTGGTAACAAGTGTGACTATACTACCAGAACTACCTCGGATTAATTACCATGGTACTAGTTACTGAGACATACCCTGAAAGCTTCGACATTTTTCGAATATCTAAAAAACCTCAGCGACAATTAAACCACATTGTATATTGTAACAAGGTATGAGCATTTACATGGGGTTGCCATTCAATTTGAGCAGAGAAAATTGAAATTTTACGATAGAAAAATCAGAAGCTACTCCCAGGCTCCACTCCGATGGTATTGACATAAAACACCACCGCTGTATATGTGGAAAATATCACTGACATTGCTCGATATCTACATCTGCATATAAAGAATATTCCGCAAGCTACCGTATGGACGTGATGCGGAGGTTGTTAGAGCATCACCAGCCATGCATGGAGAATTATTAATATATTCACTTAAATACAAGGAAATATATTGGTATACTTTTAACTCGATAGATATTAGCTCATTTACAGCTCTCGGGAACATACAAATCTAATTGTGTATCATTCAACAATTGTTGCGCTTCACCAAGCCATCAGATACAATTTATTTTTATTGGTATTCCACCACTTTGGGTAGATTTTTAATGGACACAGACTGAACAACAATAAATGATATCCATCACTGTTTCGTGGAATAATTAATTTTAAAATTGACGGGAGCTTGTGTTCATTTTCGTTATTCTATCGTGTAGTATGATGAAAGAATGAGTGCTTGAATCTGTTGTGATGGTGCTTATCTTTCTTATTTTATCCCAGTGGTCGAATATACCGCTATAATTGTGTTTCATGATAGTTCCCTCGGTGTCAGCAAAAAAAGCACGTGCCTTGTACCTTTTTAAAAGTCTGTGACTTTCTCTCTTTAGGAATCAAGAGGCTCCCACTCTAAGTCGTCCAGCGTACCCGTAACGCTTACTCGCTTCTCGTACCAATTTTTTTTTAATTTAATGGATTATATGCGAGTCTTATCTATTTTTTTAATATAAACCTGTCATAGTAAACTGACTGACTGACCCGCATACTTGTATTATGCAAATCTACGTTACTTATGTAACGGTTTGATGTTAGTGTAAGACTCTTGGTGTTTTACTTGTTCTGAAATGCTAAGTTAGATCATAATTTTTTTTCATTTTACGTCTTGTTTATCTTTTCTTTTATTTGGTAAACTTCAGGTCTGTACATTTTCTAACATGTAATTAATTCTAAGCTCCATTCATAACGCCACTCCAATATCTGGTATATTTCGAGAGAGTAGCAAGCTATTTTCAGGTGCTCTTATTTCTCTGTACACCACTGTGCCATCTGCACATAATCTAAAATTTCTGCTACCATAAGAGCTTAGGTCGCTTATGTATAACAAGAAGATTAGGGCCCCTATAACACTTCTCTGTGGCAATCCTTACGTTAGGTCAGCCACTAATGAACTCAACTGGTCGACGACTACTTTTTGTTTACGGTTAGATAAGAAGAAGCCCATCATCCAGTTAATCACTTTATTGTAAATGACATCATATATGACAAGTATGAGTACCAATTTCTTATGAGACGCCTTGAAGAATTGAAATCTAACGATACAGCATCCACTTAGGTATCCCCTTCACCCGATTTCAGCATATCATCAATAAAAAGACCCGGTTTTGTTTCGTATGCACTGCTTTTCCTAAATCCGTGCTGGTTACGGCAGAATATGTTCTTACGGTCTAGAAATGCCATTATATTGCTGACAATGAAATTTTCTAAGATTCTGCACGATAAACTACTCCGTTCTCAGTCCTGAACAACTTCATACTGCTTCGATGAGAATCAACTAGGGGAAACGGCATATCGTACAGTCCAAATATATATGAGAATGTCTCGAGCATTGATGTGGAAATACCAGGGTCCACCATTACTGTCAACCTCTATTTTCAAACCCTTGCCAGTGAATTAGAATAGCGAGTGTGGAGCTCACCAGACACTAAGCCCGCACGGCATTAACAATTTCCGAGTATTCATATGAAGAGACTAGTCTCCAATAGCTCTTCGCTCTGAACCCCCACGTTTTCCCAGGAACTCCCGGAACCCTTCAAATCGCATGCCTCGGGTTAGACTCGAGTTCGGATTTGAATTTAGTCTGATTTGAATAAAGGGCTCTTCAGTCAGTAGCTGAACGCTCCACTCACCGGGGTTCGTTCCACTGCGCCGCGCAATATTGCATGAAAGTCCTGCTTGGCAATACTGCACGGCCCTAGGAGAAGACCAGAGGAGGGAAAGAGAGAGAGAGAGAGAGGAGAAACAAGGAGGACGACGAAGGAAAGAGGACCGTGGGGAAGGAGCTACGGAAAAGGGAGGAGTGCGATTTAGAGGCATGCAAACTTCTCATCTCCGTCGCGTGTTAAACACGAAAGATGAAATTACTGTCCAAACCTACCCCATCTACAACGGTATACAAGCGAGGAGGTGCGCGTTTATTGGATCCTAGTTCATTTATGTATACACTTAATCATGGTCAAAACATTTCATTGACCAGTTGCTCTAATGTTTTCGGTCCCGAGAAGGCTGTGGAGAGTGTAAGACCGCTGGGTGATCATGAGGAGAGCGGAATTAATTTTTTAGAGGAACCTTGGACAGGTACCGGTTAATTACGAGAAATGATGGATGGAGGGCAAGGAGAACGAGGCTACCGAAGGGAGGGGGAGATACGGGTAAGAAGGCATTTCGGACTAAATGAATGCGGGTAGAATGCTCCGAGACAGAGAATAGTGCATCCCCAGGGAATATTGAACACAGTAGTTGTTCTCCGGAAATTAATATGGATTGGTACCTATTCAGGTAGATCATTCATGCTGATGAGATTATAAGAGCATTTGTTAAAATAAATGGGTGAAATACCACCTGAATACGCAGTGTATAGCACCATTTATCCACGCTACCGTGCATAGGGTGCGTTACGACGGTTAATAAGATGCATTTTCCACTCACATCCAAAGAGAATAATTTCTTTTTCCACTACTTCGATTGATGGCTATAACATATGATGTTGCGTGCTAACTTAATCTTACGAAGACGAATATTCGGAATTGTGAAAGTTGCCTTTACAATCATTATCTTTTTTATCAATTAATCCACAAAGGTGAATTTTTCATTTTCCTTTCTAAATAAATAGACTGGAAGTAGACAAAGATTTTCTCTGCAAATGAAATTCATTGCTTAAAATGATTACTAGTGATTTAGAACACCGTAGTGAATCACGAACGATTATGTGATTTTCTTCCTTTTGGGCAGAAAAGAATCTTGCACTTTGATGTGGTTTAGGATGATCCTGAATTTGTTTATAGCTTGAACACTTCAAATGCACACTCGAGGAGAAGTGTTTTTTTCATCAAAAAGACGAGGAATAATTTCCGCATTAAAATTGGTTTGCCTAGCACCAGATCGTACCGGTACGTAAGCACCGTGACAAATAAAACAATACGTGAGAAGAGAAATTATAATTGTAACCAGAATATTTACAAGGAAACCACCGACGACTTAAATGATGGAATAATCACGGAATCGACGCAACTATTACGGAAGCTCCGTCTGTGCAGAGGTGATGCTTTTGAATGTCATTGGTTAAGTTAACAACGAAATCAGTCCCGTATATTCATTTTACGCCGATCGCACACCGTAGGGTGTCCGCGACACACCCTCCCCGAAAGCAGGAAGGGGGATCCATGCACATGTCCACCTGAACGGATCACGTATGCTGCAGCGGCACGTTAGGGCGAGGGGGGTGGGTAACGATCGCCTGCATCGACACACAAGAAGGGAAACGCCTCCCTTACCCGGGCGACAGGCGGCGGGAATCCGCTCCGCCATTTCACCTACGCTCCTTCAAGCCGAGACGAGGAGGTGAAAGTCGCGGGCCATAATAAGCAGATCCACCGAGATAAGTGCAGAATTCTAATATTCGCGCGGCGGGTGTGCAACGGGAACGTCAAAGGCCCGTGCGCCAAGTAATGAAAGACGTGCATGCATGGGCACTAGCACAGCCAGGCTCCGGACGACAGCACACAGTTCGTTTGTATAAAAAGGCAATGCTTGATGACGTCCTTGTGCACAGGGGATAGGATAATAGAAGTTCTCCGCATGAGGAAACCACTCCAAGCTACGTTATCAAAGGGGACACGGGTGCAAAAGCGGCGGCGAAAATCATCATAAAACGAGACGCGTGTCTAGGAATTTTTCAAGTGTAATACATCTTTCGTATGGGATTAAAGGCCATTGAAAAGTCTAGTTACAACACTCGATGCACATCTGCATCTAAAACCCATACTGCAGTTTTATTGATTCTTCAACTTCTTACGGAGTATCTCAGGCTGATGTCATTGGGGAAAACAATTTCCACCTTCGCATGCCAATTCTATACGTTCATTATAATAAACTAAAAGCCCTTGGTAAATTTCCAAACTTCTTTCATCTAAAAATATGGTTTTGTAATCGTGCGCTATCGTCAAAGTTGGACTTGATAGCGTTATTTTAGGTGGAGCTTGATAATGACACACAAGAAACCTTGGTCAGATAAATAAAGCAAGTGTATATTTACCTGGTGATTTCCATTTATCAAGAAAACGGGAAAACATTTTCCAATTCTTATATTCCAATTTCAAGCGCCATAGAACTCATGATAGTTCAAAGTCAGATCCAATCTAACTCATCAACATCAACTACGGGTTGATTACTGGGTTGATGGTGGAATAAAACACAGTAATCAACCCGAAGGTCGGTTTAGTAGGTGATGTTAGAGCTCACCCATCTACCAAGCCCGACGGCGTGTGAATATTCACACATCAGGGTAGGGGGGCCAGTTCCTTTCCCTGTGCCGGTTATGATTTCCCAGGAAGATCTGGTACCCGAAAAATCAACTAGCTTGGGTGGAGCTGCAGGTGCCCAAAGTGCCTTGCCCGGGAATCGAACCCGGGACCCGCCGGTGAGTAGTCCAACGCTCTACCCACTAGACCACCGCGACCCGCATGGTCTAATATTTAACATTTTAATATTATATACATTAGGGAAAATGGAAAGGCCTGATCTTATATTAATTATGGAAACCTCTTCCTCACATACTTCCTTCTCCGCATAGGTACATTGCTTCATACTATATACCCTCTTCCGCTCTGACACTTCCAATACCCCTCGCGTGGAGTCATTTCGAACATTTTCGCCATAGACTTTCTCAGTCTACTTCTCTCAAATCATTTTTTTCTCTTCTCCAACGAGCACCTGTTTAGTGATTAGATTCATTATTATCATTTGAATATCATTATTACATAACTTAAACAATTTCCTCCCCATAGACTACATCTTTGAAGTGGTCAATGGGCTTGTGCATTCTGATGACTCCTAGAGCTGTGCTGATGGGCACATTTATACCTATTCCTAGTAGGGTAACCCAGGTCAGATAAGTAAAAGGGTAGGAGGCAGAGGAAAGGTAGCCCGCGCAGTCTCTTCTCAGTGAGGCGGCTGCAAAGGCGTCTTACCCCAGGGCGGTGGTCACTTGAATGAAGCTGACACGTTGAAAAAACCTACTAAAGAAGTCAAGGGGAAACCACATACTCGTAAATTACTACTATGATGGATATAGATCACATTATGAGTCCTTGCAAACACAGGATTCGGCCCACTGTGTGTCGCGTCCGGCAGCGGGAGAGACAAGGTTTCCGTGGTCGTCATTTCATGAAATTATTACAAAACGAAAGAATCAGTGACGACGAAGAATATAGAACTAGTTAGAATGGAGGCTTAGAATGTTAGGACGTTGTTGAAGGCTGGAAAATAGAAAAATATGAAGCGAGTGATGGAGAAAGGAAATATGGATAGACATAAATTGATGACAGGGACGCTGAGTAAGAAAGTTCGTCAAAGGCTCGTTAAAACTTTGATATGGAGCGTAGTTTAGTACGGCGCGGGAACATGGTCACTAAAGATGTATGATATGCGTAGATTGGATGCTTTTGAAATTGGATGTGGAGAACGATCCAAAAGGTGAAACGGACAAAAAGATACAAACGAGGATGTGCTAGGTATGACTGGGGAGGAGGACCGGATTGTTGCAGAGAAATACAATCAGGACAGGAATGTCGGATGCAGCAGACTTTGATTGGAAATGGGATGTTGAAGACTATGATAGAGGGGAGAACGTTCGATAATCAAGGAAGGGGAAAAAATGAAATACACATATTGGACGGAGTGAATGAGGAAGGAACTATTTGGAATTGAAGAAGGGTTAATTACACTGTGGGATGTCAGTATGCGTTTTGTTAGGATACGCACAATTTATCGTTGTACATAGGTATGAACCGTGTCCATACAAAACCTCCCTTAAACGCTTGAATACCTATAGAGAATTGATTAGTAGGAATGACGGTAGTACGTGCATTGCGTGTAAAACTCAATGCCAAAGTCAACGTGAAAAAATAGTGGTTAAGCTTATTCCTACCATATTCATTATCGGTCTGGCTCAATATCAAACTAGCATATACTAGAAACGGAGCAAATGTCGGGTCTTCAATGTTGAAATTTTATAATTGGTTGATTTCCATACAAAAGTTAAGATATTTGTTGACATGAGAGAAGGAGTTTCTTCATTTCCATCAATTACTTCGCCCAGAATAAAGGTGGAATGCTGATTAACGCGCGACGTCAAATAATTATCAACAAAATACTTGCCAGGTAACTGCCGGTTAATAATCATTTATTTGAATAAGTATACTCGAAAGAAAAGGTAACATAGAACATTTCATCAAACATTAAATTGCTTTGCTTTTCTCTGCATTTCCGGGTTCTTCATCCGCTTTGGCTGTCTTTTGGTGACGACAGTCTCGCCGGCCATCCTGCCTGCGTCTTCATCTCCTGTCCTTCGAGACAAGCGATTCAACGCACGAATTATATTGCTTTTCTTTTAAGAACAATACCGTTAATACAGCTAACTTTAGTGTAAACCAAAAAAATGTGCAAATTTGAACCGCCAATAGAGAAAAACAGGCTTCAGTAAAGCTGTTATTTTCTTGCAACGTTTTATAAGAAAAATGGATAAAAATCAGCATTTTTCACTTTTAAATTATTATTAATTTTCGCTTTCACCGTTCCGGCATTATTTTATCGAAAATTTTAATACGTCAGAAATCAACTACCGCCCAGTCGAAAGACACTTCGGGATCAGTAAACCACTACGTCCTCCGATTTTCAACAATTCAATAGAAACACTTAATCAAACAATCGGTTGTGCGTAGTTCTAGTGGGTAGGTTTACGTATTGACTGCGGTGAACCTGTTTTTCAGGATTGGTTTTCCTTGAATAGCCCACAGAACCAATGGTACCATGGACGCAATGTGGATATAATGGTCAATCAAATAGAATTTATATTCCTCGATCGGAGTACCATCACCCTAAGAGGGTAATAAATTCAGGCAACCACACGAATAATGTCACAGGGTTACTGTTACGAGCATAATCCTCTCTGTTAATACATACTTTCAAAATGGTCGTGCGCACTATATCAAAAGACTAACGCAAGCTCGTGATTACGCGTCCGCATAAATCATGACTAATACACCACCCAGACACGATATGTCAATTTCATTTATGTCTTTCCAAAATATTGACTTAGAGATAATTTGCTGTGTCGAGACCGTACGCACGACACCACGAACGTCTATGAGCTCGTAGCCACTGTAAAATTTCCACCACAGCAATCGCTTAATAGGCTTTTTATTAACATTAACAGTGCAACAGACTGCTCGCGCAAGTTATTCGTCAGCGTTATTCGTTCGAGCGAACCAATATAGACACATCGATGAATCCGCATCCACCACGGTCGACCACCAACCACGACTCACAACCCCGGCAATTCACCGGGGGGGGGGAGAGGGAGCGGAGGAAGAAGGATGGGACGAACGGCAGAGGGGAAGGGGATCTGAAACGGCCGATGGAATTGCCAATATGAACGGGTCTTGTTTTCCTTCACGATGACCATAGACACGAGCACGTCCAGTCCTCAGGGAATGAAGGAGGGGATAAACAACGCCGCAACACGGGGAACTCTTATATGAGGGCTCGAGAGGAGTGTTAAAGGGGAGGAGGCGAAGGGAGTGGTAGGGCCGGCATGGGGACCGAACTACAAAGGGCATCGGACAGGAAGGATAGGGCAAGCGACATGAAGAGGGGGCCCTCTCTATCCCCACCCCAATTCCCGTACCCCCCCAACTCGATCGAGAGAGGAGGAAAAATCGGCGCAAAGGGCCGGCAGGGGCGTGGGTGGGAGCGGGTGGGGGTGGTGGAAGGGGGAAGAGAGATCTGAAGGAAAGGGGACCGACGAATAGCCCGCGGGGAGGGAGTGGAGGGCGGGAGGGGGGCAGGTCGGGCAGGGTCAAAGGGATTCGCAGAGGGGGATGAGGGATGTTTGGAGAGGACGGAAAAGAGATTCGGGTAGAGAGAGAGGTTGGGGGAGGGCTTATTCCCAAAGCGGCATGACGGAAAGAGCCGGAGAGAGAATTTCGCTCTTGAGGGGCGTCCTGGGGGGTGAGGGGGGGGAGTGGCGATACTGGATCGAACACCGATGGATAAGAACTCGATGTTTCGAGTTCGCCTTCCCTCATCGGTGTGGTAGTCCAATGGGTAGGGCGTTTGGCTTCTGACCACAGAGTTCAAGGTTCAAATCCAAGTGATACCTTCTAAACATTCCCAGCTTTAGACATGCTGTGGGAATATCTGGATACTACAGAGACCAGAACCGGGGCCCACCTGCCCTGGATGCACGAATTTCACGCGCTCTGAAATTATTACGGTCAAGCTTGGTAAAACGCGATCTGCCACAACTAGCACAACGACAAAAATTTGTTGTTTCTGGCGTAAATTTATGTAATCCTCATAACATACTGAAATCAAATGAACTAATTTACTTTGTAATTCCACACACATTTTTTTTAATTTTACCTGATGATGACGTTCAACGTCGAAATCTGGGTCGTGTTTTTTTTAATAAAGTGTGTTGAATTACAAAGTAAATTATTTCATTTCAATAGCACAGCCATTTTCGAGTTATTTCGCTAAGGTATCATCTTTTTAATTCATTTTCTAAAGCAGAAAATGGTAAAATGCAATGCATACGGCGACGTGGTATCCTGCGCTGATGATTTCGGTTCAGATCCAAGTAAAATTTAGGGTGGACATTTCTTAAGTGTACCAGATTTTTCTGGGAACACGGAAAGGAGCTACCCTCCATGCTCGCAGTGGGTGAATTTTTCACACCATAAGAGTTTTCTGTAAACCCGAAGGGAATGCCTCGCTTGCAAATATGTCCAAAGTGCATCGGATCTGCCATCCGACATAAGGGTTTTCAATGGCGGGGGAAAATTATGAATTCATTTCAAATTTAAAAACGCCTTTGAGTCTAACTTCTGCATCCACAAGCCGTGTATATTTGTATCGAGAGAATTGAAAACCAAAAAAAAATTTATTAGGACAAAAATATCGATTTTCCAGGTTACATCGATATGACCTTTCATGGATTACGAAAGAGGAAATGCTGGAGGGTCTGAGGAGGGGACCGAGGGGAGGTAAAAGAGCACGATATTGGAAAATCACGTGAGATAAGGGGAAAAGGGGCGCAGAGAGAGACAGGGGGGGGGCCGGAGCTATGGGCACAAACAGAATACGTAAGGGATACGCAGCGGAGTGGCGGGGAAGGGGGATGTGTGAACCAACCCACACTCGGGGCTCAGTCCAATAGGAATGGATCTTATATGCGTAGGTCGGTATGGGTGGGGAATGAGGGGATAAAAGAGGAAAGAGGATGCTATAAGAGGATTTGCATGGAGTAGCGAAGGGGAGTGAGGTTGCGGCACCGCTGGCTAAGGTGCACGCTTTGGCGATACCAAATGGCGGTTGGACGCAAAAGGAGATTAAGATTTATTCGGGTATGAAAGCCAGGGAAGATATTCATCTTGAGCGTTTCACTCGAGTAAAAGATGTACATACATTTTAAACTCCAGGGCACTCAATGACAAAGTTATTCACGGACATTATTGATGCATTCAAGAGGGTGTGAAAAGGATATAACCCACGTATATTTCGAAATTATCAATGCCTTTTCATTCAATGTCCCGCGAGAGCGGCGTACAGAATTTATTACGCAAAACATAACCATTCAATTGCATATTATGATATTCAACATCATGAAAGGGAGGTGAAAGCATGACGGGACGCGATGAAGCAATCCTTCCTGTTCATCTCCCATTTATTTACCTTCCATCTATCTAGTGCATTTTAGAACATTCTCTTGAATCTTTGACTCGTATTTTACCTTCCCCCAGCTCTTATTATTTAACCCATAACGAAATCGTAATCCTGTGTAAACATCTCCTCGAGACACGGCATAGTTATTACTGACGGTAACTACCGTTTTAAGATGGACACAAAAGACTAACAACCGTTAACCTTTCAAACCTCGCATAAGACTACAAAACGACGAGTTACACACGCACAAATAAATCCTTCTCCAATTAAACCTACCTTCTGTCACTGATCATCCCGTCCAAAGAGTCTACTTCTTTTTTCCCCCTTCCTCGTCTCCTTATCATTCTCCCTTCTTGCAGTCTTCAACACTGCATCGCCCAAACATTCTTTTTCTTCATATTCATATTTCATAAAATTATGCTGGCATTCGTCTAATTCGAAGTCAAACAGCACTTGATCTTTTTTGGGCACATCCGTGGAAACACAAGAACTGAAGAAAGAGGGGCGGGCCTCCCACAGTTATAAATTGGGGGAGTCAAAGACCTCAGGGCCAAAGAGTGCCCATATCTCTCTTAACTTGTTGGCGCTGTTATCAGTAGCTTTTATGGCCACGGGCCGAGGGGGGACGCTGAATTCTATCTCAGCATCATCGTCATCAGTCATATATCCAGGGTTTTCTGAGCGGGACCGGCTCAACGCGAATGACCGCGGCACCCTTTGAAGAACTATCAGTACCATCTTGGGCATTGTAAATCTGTAACCAAAATTGTGAAGGGGCATATCCTGAACCTGACACTATTTCAATCACAACATCACATTGTCCGTTTGATAGCATGTTAGTCCATCGGAGAAAGAGCACCGATCACTTGGGTGATGACCGCATTACATACCCCATTGTGTCTCCTCCGAACAATTATCCTGCGCCCTGCCAATCAGAAATCTAGAGCCCTGGAGGTCCGTGACCAGAAAAGGCATCGATGTTTTCATATTAAATCTCAAAAGCTCCATTATATTCGCACTATTTAAAAAAAGGCGAAGGTCAAACGCTATCGAATGAAAAAAGTCGAATCCTGCATTTGTCATGCAAAAAAGGGGGGAAAACATGTAGGCAATCATTTTCTAACTAATAATAAAGGACGCATTTACAAATTATACCTAAATTACACTGTAATAATTACAATACAATTGACAACCTCCGATTATTTTGAACCAGGAACCAGTAGCTCAGAGCTAAATGTCAGTTTACACGAGTTAAGATGAAACTTTTGTCTTGAGGAGAGATTCACCACAGATCATTTGATGGTTTTAAACCAGGCACGATTCACGTAGCAGCAAGTAAATTTACAAGTCCTTCGAATTTGCACGTTCGGAGCCTGCTGAGGGTAAAATAATTGGTGAGACACTTGTCATTTTCCAACATTCCACAGTACGAGACTTTAAAAATGTTATATCACTTTTCAAAGGTTGTTTTAGAGGACATTCAACGCAACTTTTAACTTTGAGAAACGACACCCCAGTTATATAACACCACACAACAACGCTGACGACGGTTTTTGAACGTTTTGAAGCACCCATTGGCCTTTTTCAGTCGATTCGGCACGCGATTCGATAAAAATCGATCATCCACGTGTCGACTCCCGTGCGTATCCGAAGCTTCAGAGGCGAATGGATATCCCACGCACGCCGCACCGAAGCGACGACGCGCGGGAGATACGTGGGAGACGGAAGGAAGGAAGAAGTGCGAGGAGAGGGACGGAGTGAGAGAGAGAAAGGGTGGTTGGGTGCATACACGAGGTCGAAACTGATAGCAAAGGACCACCACCCCCCGCCGTGCAGGAAAAACTAAGCTCCCCCTCACGCACTCTCCTCCTCTCATCCCTAGGAAGGGCTCTAGGTCGCCGACCCTAAACCCGTCCTCTCCCCCGAAAAAGGAACGATGGAAAAAAGGGGGAACCTACTCGGGAAGGCTTTCTTCTGACGCATCTCCGCATCGGAGCGAGAAACCTCTCTCTCTCTCCCTTCACCACCGCTGATCGAATCATCAAACGTATGGATTAGTTAAACGAAAGGAACTTTTCAACGGGGAAAATAACGTAGGGGGGAAAAATGCCGGTAACGACGAATGGGAGAGGTGAAGGAGCATTGGAGATTTAATTTTGAAATAAATATATGATATCTGAGAAGCTCGCGGACATATTACCCACCTAGAAAATAACTTGGCGAGACAAAGATATGTCTGCGGCATTTTTATTTCACGTGGGCAAGGGAGTGCGACGCCGTTTGTTTGAATACCAATCAGGTTCTCTGTTGTGGTGATGCATTGCATTTCGTGCTGCCGAGGTGCTATTCCCGAATAATCATTTAACACGTTCCTGGGGGAAAGGAGAATTTTTAAGCGCGACCGTACGTGGGAGGAAATTTACTCAGCCCGGAAAGGAATGAAAATAAATGGTTTCGCAATTAAACAATGACACACATGTCCGTCGGCGCCACGCTTCATAAGACATGAAATTGGTAACAATTTTCTTCCGGACACCGACACTTTTCGAGGGTGGATTTTCAAGCGAACGAAGACATTTACTTTAGACTAAAAGACAAATTCGTTCTTCGGGAGACTACGTTAACCCTTCATGTCCGAAAATACAAAACACTGGACAAGAACCGGTGCCTCAGTCGTTTTCCGACTTCTTCTTACTATCTTTTATCATTCAATACGTTTGGTTCAAACTAAAACATTGAGATATTCTTCAATGACGGGGAAACTACGAGTACGCTCGAATGAGGGTTCTGGGAATAATTTATTCCCAGAACTACTTAAAAATAAAAATTAATTCCTTCAACATGTAAGTCCTTAATGCTAACCTCTGTAGAGAGATTGCTGTATTTGTAATTTTGATACATATCAATTGCCATACGACCTGCAGGAATTAACTGTTGCAAATATTATCATCAATAACAGCAGTCTATAATAAAGATTTTATCCCTCGTTTCTGTCGGACTAATGCCTATTACAATAAACCCCGCCGAAAAGACACTAAATATCGCAATATGTCACAATAAACCATTGTCTTTAACTCCAAATCGTTGCTGATGGCTAAACGATTATAAAATCCTTCTTGTTTAGGATAGGGATATTAAATATGCATATTAAAAAGGACAATAAAATTACTTTTTATGGATAAATTACCCCAAACGCTTGGGTCCCACTTGTATTTGAACACACGACTGCCCGAATCAAGATGAAACAAGAAATTGTTACACACGACCCAAATCAACCATTAATCTAATTTCTCCCATCCAATGAAGGCCCTAACGCGACCCTTGTGGGGATAAGAGATTCACCAATCCCGAAGACGACGAGATACAATAACAACTGTGCAACCCGCAGGAAGACATCGGGGCTGGGGGTTGGGGATGACGTAGAAAATTTCCACTGACAGGGACAAGATGAGATCTTGCCCCGATTCAATGGGGAGTTTTGTAAGACTCAGCGCCTGCTTGTCAGAGTCATTTGTAGATCTACGATACGTCAATGTGGGAAAGCTCTCATGTGTGCAGTCGAGGCATGAAGAAGGGGGGTACGCCGGTTAAATCCGGCGCCTAATGCGTATCTCTGCCGGCATACTGATTGTATTTACAACGAATGCGACGTAGGATGAAAAGTTTAAAAAAAAACCATTGCGTGTCGAAGCAACGTCAATCACAATTTAAGAGGGATTATTTGAGAGCAGACTCGTGTGGCGAGAAGCATTAGAGAAAAAATGATGTCGCACTTAGTATCTCGCGAGGAAAGGATTTATGAAGCGTGAAATCTAGTCGAAAAATAAAAGGAATTCCAATTATGGAAACTCAATAAACAACTTATACCAGACTTCTCTGAGATTACCAAGTCGCGGGTATCTGTATACAATACATAAATAACCACGCGGCACCCCTCTGAACTCGCATGACGTGGAACAGATTTGTATAATTTCCCAAAAGTGGGATGCACTCTTAGCGAGCTCGAAATTGATACACAGAAATGCGGCAACTCATCAAGAAGTGACATGAATGGAATAACGAAGGAAAAATTTGTCACGTGATTGCTTATTAGTTTTCTCTCTGACCGTCCGAGCCGGCCGGGCAACCGGGGAGCGCCGTTTCCCACGGCGTGGCATCATGATGAATGATGACGCTGTTGATTAGCGGTCCATACAAGTTTTTTGAATGTTTAAACAGTTCCAAAAGTCAAAAATAAAACACCTACTGACACATTCACGTAAAAAAAACACCCTTCCTTTTTCTAAGAGCACTAGGTCTTCTTATGTGAAAAAAGCAAAACATTACAGGAGTAATCGAGGCTGCCGGAGATGAGCTTTACTTTATTATTACATTTATGAAACCTCATTCGAAATGTCAGCGAGACTGCACAGAAAAACAATGTTATTTTAACCGGCACAGTTACTTGCCAAGAATCGAGGTATCGCATGGAAAAATGTTACCAGTGCTATCGGGGAACCTCTTTCATATTTTTTTAATATTATATTTTTAATCTGAATATTTTACTGTAGACCATACATCATTTACAAATCAACAACTTCATGCTTAAATAAATATCATTGATTTTAAATGCTTCAATAATCTGACTCTGCGATTTGAAAAAAAACCATTTGCTACTTCAGAGGACTAAACCATTGCCATGGCAAGCTTTAACAAAAACGCTTAAGAGGGTAACCTAATTAAAAATAACACAGGCCAACAGTGGTTTTAGTGCCGGAGCTTTTAATTTTGATTTAAAGAACAATTAGGGTACTGAATCCAATTATGACACTAGTTTTTTTCCTATCAGCTATAGTTTTCAAGATATAGATGTGTTGTTACTTACGTAAAAAAATCTTCTAGATGATATGGGAATATTATATTAATTAATTTTTCCTATTTTCTTTTACCATATATTCCCATGCATACTTATAGATTTATTTAACTTTGAAAATTATTTTCCGGAATATATCAAATATTAAAACAACTAATAGTAAGATGTGCCATATCTAAAAAAGTAGAGCTGTTAAATAAAAACGGATTTCATATTTGGATTCAGCTCTACAAATATAGTTAAAATCAACACAAAGATTCCCGGCACCAAAAAAAAATTTTTTTTGTAGGCCTGTGTAATCCATGGCAATCTCCATTTCCTTTTAAATTCAGACCTGGACCTAATTGGTCCCCCCACCTTATTCAATGAGTAACAAAGTCAATTTTAAATTCTCTCTCCCCTACCCCTGACTCTACAACTGACTTCGAAGTCAGCTGTGCAGCCATTTCCTGATCATACCTTGCCTAATGATGATGGCTTTGACACTGAAACGCAGTTTTGGCTTCCTCTTTTACTCTTTCATTTTCCATGTCCTTTGATCATTTCCCTTAGACACATCCTGTCCCTCACCGAAACCCTCTCCCTCAACCCTCATCTGAATCTCTGCCATCTTGTGTCGCACAAATATCCATACTTGATAGCACCTACACCTGTTGGTATCGGCGCTATCAAGCAGGCCCTGCAGGTCCATCGTCAACGGATACTCCGGCGAGGGTTTGTGCCTCCGATTCTCTTTTTCATGCGCACATTCCCTTCACACCAACCTCATACCTTCCCACACAGCTGATGGCCATTATTACCACGTTATTCTGCCTTTTATGGTAAACTTTTGAAGACGAACTAAGACTGAACACCGTCATAGTCCTAAGAATCCTCTGACACAACATAAGTTCGAACTCTATAGACTGCATTCAATCTCTCCTTCAATTCCACATGCCTCACCTACCTAATATCCAACACTGCGTCACATTCAATAAAACATGAATCGAAATGCAATTTTTCTATACTCCTTAGGATTTTTCCCAAAAACCTCACCTATTTAATCCTACTAAAATAGTTAAACGTGAAACCGGGAATATTATCCTTGGTTAATCGCGATATCCACGTCCTAATTAAACCTTTCACCTTTCTGTTAGAGAAAATGGGAGTGGCTAAATTCGTGAAAGATCTTAGCATGTTCCGAGGAAGGGAATGGAGAGGAAGGCGGGAGAGGGTCGGGAGGAGGGCGAAGGGAGGCGGGACCGTCTCCGAGGAGTCGAAGTGGGAAAGCTTGATTCACATTTCTCCTCCCTCCCCGGCATCTCGTCCTCCATTCACAGAGTGTGGCGAAATCTCACACCTGCTACCACGACGCACGCCCGCGACTCGCACGGCGGTCACAACTACGACGACGACAATGGCAACAAAACGTCGACTACGAGGACGAAAATTACTCGAGAGAAATGAAACGATGATGAGGAGAAAATGAATATAGTGTGTATAAAAAAGAGGGAGGGAAAGAGATACATAAGAACCACGAGAGGAAAGAGGGGAGGGGGACTTACCGTCACGAAATCCAAAATGGGGGGGTGGATTGAGGGACTGGAAAGGAGAAGGGAGGTGGAAGGGCTTCGTGAGTTTGGAGGCGTCGGCGGCGGACGGCTCAAAGCGGAAGGAAGAAAAAAGAAGACTGTCGTGAAGGTGAGAAAAACGTAAGGAAGAGAGCACGAAGGCGGGAAAAGGAATAAGGAAGCGGAGGAAGGAGAGAGGATTAACACCCGATGTCTAGACGAATGGACGGGGATTTATATAATATATATATGTATATATTTATAAGGTCGGTTTGGTAGGTGATGGTAAAGCTCGCCCAGTACTAAGCCCGACGGCGTGTGAAAATCACACATCAGGGTAGGGGGGGTCAGTTCCTTTCCCTGTGCCGGTTATGGTTTCCCAGGAAGATCTGGTACCCGAAATATCACATAGCTTGGGTGGAGCTGCAGGTGCCCAGAGACGCTTGCCCGGGAATCGAACCCGGGCCCCCCGGTCAGTAATCCAACGCTCTACCCGCTAGACCACCGCGACATTTTCCTATCCCCTTTCCTTTTCTTATTTCTATGCTTGAATGAATATATATACATGTATATATATATATATATATATATATGTGTGTGTGTGTGTATATATGCGGGTCGCGGTGGTCTAGCGGGTAGAGCGTTGGACTACTGACCGGAGGGTCCCGGGTTCGATTCCCGGGCAAGGCACTTTGGGCACCTGCAGCTCCACCTAAGCTAGTTGATTTTTCGGGTACCAAATCTTCCTGGGAAACCATAACCGGCACAGGGAAAGGAACTGGCCCCCCTACCCTGATGTGTGAATATTCACACGCCGTTGGGCTTGGTACACGGGTGAGCTCTACCATCACCTACTAAAACCGACCTTCGGGTTGATTACTGTGTTTTATATATATATGTATATATATATATATATATATATTAAATAAAGGTATATATACCAGGTACATATATAATATATATATATATATAAAGGTATATATGTATCTGTGTGTGTGCTTACGTACACGAAACACATGCCTAAGTGTAAGAATCTGAAAACCTGTAACACCCAGAGCGCGTGCGTGTGTGGACGTGGAGGAGATGCGTTCCGAAAAAATGAAAATAAATGTGAGGGCGAGGGAGAGTGAGAGATAAAAAAAATGAGTAACGGAATTAAGTGGGAGAGGCGAGAGGACGAAAAGCGGGGTGGGAATGGAGGTGGAGGGAAGGGATGAGTTTTGAATGGGGGGTGTGGGGCGGCGGGTAGAAAAGGATTTGGAAGAGGAAGGGGGGAGGCGCGAGCGTGAGGAGGTGGACGCCGTGGAGGAGTAGGGGAAGGAGAGGGGGAGAAAGAGGAGGAGGATGATGGATTGAGCGGTGTGGACCAAATAAAAGGCACCGCTCTCCTTGATCGCGGCGTCAAAACGGGAAAAGAAACGATACGACCGCAACAACCCCCCCTCTCCCCCCCTTCTTTCCCTTCCTCGAGACCCTAAGAAAACTCCTCCCCTTACTCCCCCAAACCCATCAAACGTTTACACTATTCCACCACGCACCAACGTGCGCCCGGCCAACCCTCCCTCACTCCGTCCTCCCACCCCACCCCCTCCATCTCGACCCCGAAAACTTCCCCTCACGGCGGCTTCACTGAAAGGATTTTAACGAGCTTTGTTTTATGGCCACCTTGACCCCTTCCTTACTCCTCCCATCACCTCCCCTCCCGCCCTACTCCCATCACCCCGTTCCAAAAATCACTCCCCTTCTACCCTTACAAGATGCCGCGAGGAAACTGTAACCGACAGATGGCTCTTGATGCGCTCGCCCCCCACTCTCTCTCTCACATCACAACCCCCTCCACACACAACGAAAATACCTATCTGGGTGGATATTGGCGCCACCACAAACCCCCGAAACCTCTCTCACTCCCTTCTCTCCCTCATCTTCCAATCTCATCTCCCAGTCACTTGGCAATCTCATTCCAATGAGCTGATGTGCACCCAGCAGGAGAGCCTGTCTCACGTGGGCTTCGGGATATGCGGAGGTGGGACGAGGGGAGCCAAATTGCGAGGGGGAGGAAGCCACGCTGGTGTCGGTCCGCAATAAGAACAACTACGAGTGCAGCGCACCTTTTTGCGCCACCCATTCCTATTTTTATGGTCATCAAATTATTTTACGTGCACCGCTCCCTTCCTCATAGACTGGCTTCGATTCACCGAAGAGCTCAGATAATGCACTAAACCATCATATTGTTATACGGTAATCTATAGATTATGGTAGGTTTTTGGATGGACACAACTATCAAATAAATATTTTGTGACTCCAAACAAAACATATCTAGCAACCTGCTCTACATCAGGTCCCTCATCATCTCTGTGTACTTCCTTCCTCCCTTCATCCCGTCCAACGTCCTTATCCTGTTCCTGCCCTTTCCTCGTTTGCCCTACTTCTCCCCTCTATTACCGTCTTCAACATCCCACTACCGCTTAATATGCCTTTCATCCATTTTTCCTACCTCCATAGGATTTTTCCCAACAAATCCTTCACCTCAACCACCATCCCTAGTACTTCCTCATTGTGCATTGAAAATCATGACAACAAAATAAAAATGATTCAGGCTGTATTAACCAAGTACTTGTTGCCTCTGATTACTTAAGTAACAAGTTCATTACTTTTGATTCCTCGGAATTATGATTCCGTGTAAAAACACAGCGTTGTAGCCAGTAGGTATTCAATGGATAACTTTTAATTTCTGGAGATAAATTCCCAAGTGGCATCGTGTTAACGATTATAAAACGGATGGGGTGTATTTAGAAAGTGCACAGAACAGGCTCCTGCGAAAAGAGCCGGCGGTCCTTCAATCCGAGAAAGCAGCTTTTAGGACATGAGGCCGTAACTATTCCGGCCCGAACCTGTTGAAGTTACCGTAGTGTATTTCGAAGGAAAGAGTGAAAC
Organism: Hetaerina titia; assembly: GCA_037158775.1. Classification (NCBI taxonomy): domain Eukaryota; kingdom Metazoa; phylum Arthropoda; class Insecta; order Odonata; family Calopterygidae; genus Hetaerina; species Hetaerina titia. Next base: position 62,194,457 of record CM073775.1, on the reverse strand, counting down.
TAATAATGTATTAAAAACGGGTCCTGGATCTGAAGTCCTCGCACCAATCTACGAATTCTATTGTTAACGAGTAGCAATACGGAGAAGTGGTACATCAAACGATACACCAGCGTAAATTGCGCAAAACAATTTTAAACCTCTCGAATGATTGAGTGTAACCCAATTGATCAAGGCATCCCAGGCAGAGTGACAAACATGGACCGCGAATCAGATGGATACACGCTCGGAGAGAAAAAATAAATCTAAGAGGAGAGAAAAAATCTATTCAAATGCGTTGAATGCGAAGGACGATGTCCACGTCGAGTAGTCGTACGATATTGAGTCGCACTAAACTTGAGTTGAACGGTAGTGCTATGTAAATCCGATAATTTTACGAAAATGACATACAAAAATCACACTTGAAGGTAAAAATTAATATTAGGTAGTTAATCTCCTCCTTGGGTGGAAAGAATTGGGAGAAATTTAACAGTGTGAAATAACAGATTTCTCAAATTTCTATTGACATCAGTGGTTGCTAAAATGTCTGTTTCGGTACTTCCACCGTTCCTCGGAATTTGCAAAAAATAAGTTTTTTCAAGGTTGGGAAAAATCTCTCTCTCTTCACCGTCCTGCGTATGGGATGATGGCGAAGAAAGCTTCCTTCAAAATGTACGCAAGTAAAACAGGGCGCTGACAGATCCGCTAAATTCTTACGATAATTTTAATTGCTCCCACAATGCTTTCAGATGGATTGGAAACGAGAAGATTTTACTTATCGCAGACCTTATCGTGTTACCAGCTTAGAAGATCCGTGGGATTTACATCCTAGGTTCAGAAATATGCTTGCCGTCTAAACTTACAATTCCAAATCACACCGAAAACTTAAAATTAAAGAATCTGATACAAAATATTTTTGACAGTCCGTCCGGTAGCGAATTATAAGGATTCGGTTTCTAATCCTTTCATTGAATTCAACCTATGTAAGGTAGAAAACTACCGTACGTTTTCACTATATTATCTGCTTCTTCATGTCGTCGCAACATCTCCCTGCCATCGTACCTTTAACAAGCACTTTCTCCTCTTTTCCAAACCCTGGTTACACACACGTACCATTTGCCTTTCTACTATGGCCATTGAAAGTCCATTGGCAATGGTAAATCGAAAGATATACCACCAACTACCTTTAAGTATTTCCTCCACCCACTTTCACTGTCTCTTTCGGATTTCCTACAGCCAATTCTTCCCAATCAAACTTATTTTCGCCATTCTTTTCCACATCTCAAACGTCTCCAATCCAACCCCATCCTCTTGCCTCGAAGACAAGGTTTCAGACCCGTAAAGAGATACCTCCACATTAAAACTATTACTAATATTTTCTTCACATCTTTACTTGATCCACACGTCGTCATCAGTGCTCCCACCCGTATCCCCTGAAATAGGAAGTGTCTCTCTTCATTAGGGCTTTCCCTCCTTGCCATACGCCGTCGAATAAGCTGTAGGAGGTACGTGAAGTTGTACGAACTACTATGCACCTACGCGAGAAATGAAGCGTGAATGTGATGTCACTGCATCAGTGCTTCTGCGATTCATTGCCTAATGACCACGGCGAGGTTCAAATACGAACTGCCCATAAATGGAACTCCCGAACGGGGTCATTATAAGATGAATGATTCGCTCGCCTAATCGGAGACGACATCCATATCTTCCTTTAAGTTCCACACATCGGAGAGCATCAGTATTTATCAGAAACCAAACCATATTCATCAACATTCGATTGCTTTGATTGATGATGGCTAAGCTCGCATCAAAGTAAGCGCTGCTGAAGTGACATCGCGTATTCAAGTTGGTGAAATGAGGGAGGTTAGGGAAGGAAAGTTCCTTTATCACGCCGCGTGCCCCCTAGAGATCAACGCGTGAATCTATCATCCAATCAGGCTTTCACTGATGGGATGCAGAGTTTGAACCCACGATCCTCAGCGACCTTGCTGACCATTATGAATTCTATGATGGCATGATATCTCAACCAGTGGGCATATAAAATCACTAATTTTGCTCAACCTAGGCAACCATCGATAGAGAGGTTTGGTGTAATGAGGCTTAATTTATTCGGAGATGAATGGCGCTGTTCGAAGTTCTAGACACATATCGGAGGAATATTTGACGGAGATCACACCCTCGAAGTAGCTGGAAGAAATCCAAAAAAGACAGAAAAATTGGGTGGACGAAATAATGAAAGAAAAGCGAGCTGATGATAAAGGCAAGATAAAAGGGAGAATATAGGTAAGGAGTGTATACGGAAGACAATAACTATTTTCTTAGAGAGTATGCTATAGGCAGAATTTACGAGCTGAAGAAGAAAAACATAGAGATGAACCAAACAAAAGTAAGCTCCCCGATACGTAGTAGATAAGTTGTTAGCGACTGTTGAAAACCTGCCTTTAATCGGTAGAATACCTTCAATGAATTTCGGTGAACCATACCGTATAATCCAAGATACTCGAATATATAGCAAAGGGAATAAATCTATTAGGCTAGTATGCATGGCGACTCAGCCCTAACAAAGTGGTCAATTATTTTCATTCATGCTGAAAATAAGAACCGCCACAGTAATCAATCCGGGGGTCGTTTCGATTGGTCCGAGTAGTAAAATGCGCCAAGGTGGGTGAAACTCATTTATCAGAGTACGAGGGACCCGTTTCTTTCTGTGTCGCCTGGGGAATCCCAGTAAAGATACGAGAAACCGAAAAATCACACAGCTAGGGTGAACCAGTGGGGGGATCTAGAACCTCCCGGATTTGAACCCGGGTCCCCTAGACTAATCGAACAAAACTACGCTAGGATATCACGCCTAAACACTTCCAATGCCACACACTACAATAGATTAAATTCTTTCCAAAAATTCAATTTTCCGTGAATAAACAAAGGTCGAAATAATCTACAAGATGATGTGTCTTATGAGAAAGTCCGATGAGCCTTCATATTTAGACAATACGTCTAAAACTCGAGACAGCATAATCTTGGTACAGAATGTAACTGGCGCCATGTCTCCCTAGCAGACAGGGTACTTTTAGTGCTAGTATTTCATCCCGTCTCAAAATCATGCAATTGTTCAAAGTAGAAAATTCTTTTGCAGAGACCCTTACTGTAATTTTAAAGGAGTCGAAAAAGTCTGGGATTAACTTAGAAATTCCAGAGATCGTTAAAAATGCAAGAGGACGGATTTCGATCATCCCTACGCTCGCCGTCCCAGCGCCCAAATTCACTTAAGTTTCGAGGGGCTGCACGCCGATCAAAGTTTTGCCGCTCAATTATACATCAAAGATAGCGAGGACGAAAAAGCGAGAATGGGAGCTTCCGCGGTAAGACCATCTTGAGTGGAGACAACCGCTTTTATCGGGTGGTCTACTAAGTTTACACGACACGTGCGGGTGGGTATTTGAGAACGGAGGGCCACCGCATTGCTTGCTACCCGTTCGAATTCCAAAATAAGCGCCTCGTAGCCGCCCACTACGTACGGTGTAATATTTAGCTTATCGGTTCCCACAAGAGATGAGACTGACTCCAGAGAGTAAATCCATACCCTGATGAAATAATTATTGAGGCAGATAAAGATAGGCAAATAAACGTCTTTATTCAGACGAAATTGAGACCATAAGGTCCCTTCTCCCATTCAACCCTTCGTCAAGTACATAACAACAATAATAGCATGACATATAAAGCGATACAGTAAATGAAAATAAGAATAGTATATAGAAAGAGAAACGTGGTCACTGAAGCAGGAGGATAGACGTAGATTGGAGGGAATTGAAATGTGGGTGCGGAGAAGAATGGAGAAGGTGAAATGGACCGAAAGGAAAACAAATGAGGAAGTAGTGGAGATAGTGGGTGAGGAGAGGGGTTTGTTGAGAGAAATCCTATGGAGGTAGGAAAAATGGATGAAAGGCGTATTGAGCGGTAGTGGAATGTTGAAGAGGGTAATAGAGGGGAGAATGTTGGGCAAGCGAGGAAAGGATAGGAACAGGATAGAGATTTTGGGCGGGATGAAGGGAGGTAGGAAGTACACAGAGATGAAGAGGGACCTGATGTAGAGTAGGTTGCTGGATTGGGTTTTGTTTGGAGTCGCAAGTTAATTATGTGATAGTTGCGTCCATCCAAAAACCTACCTTAACCGGTAGATTACCTAATAATAATATATGTTTATATATATAATAAAAGAAATAAGCACAAGACGTAATTTTTTGGAAAAACCTAGGGATTTCAGACATGAAGAACCTAGTAAAAACCCAGGCAAGAAAACACCCACAAAGAAGGGGGGTGAAAAACCTGAAAAAATCTATATATATATAATTAATATGTACCCCGGATTTCTATTTTTATTTTAGACATGATGATGTCGCCCATGCGTTGAAACCGGTAGTTTTTTAACGTTTTTTGGGTAAAAAAATATCAAGTTCATTTATTCAGTAATCACGTTACTTTCACCTGCCCTGTACCGATTTATCCGCCCACTCCCTATCCTTAATGACTAACAGAGGCTAGACGAAGTCATTCCTGCCATGTAAACACTGTATAACAATTGAATTCATTACTATCGCCTAAAAAGAAGGGGTTTATAAAACTGACGATATGCATTATAATGCACATAAATGATACATTTAAACATACTTTTATAGAAGGGCGACTAAGGTGTTTCTTTCCACATCGCCTTCTTAGATATCGAAGCGTTTATAAATTTCATGGAACAAAGATAAAAACGAAAATAAATGTATGCTGACTTTTAAAACAGGAAGCAGTAATCTTAAAACCAACAATATACATTGCCCACGCCTTGATTAGTGAGAAATCATCAGGAACTGAAGAACGCAATGGCAATAAGAATATGCAAATACATTTTACATATTGTATAGCATCCACTCTCTCTTTCCTTGGAAATCTTTTGAAGGGTACATTAAGACTAGTAGCACGGAGAAAGAGAATATAAAGTCGAATATACTAAGTCTCACTTCTTCCCTTGAATAGAAATGGTTTAGGAATGAATGCAGAAAAAATACCGCTTTCGAAACTACCAACAAGAAATTTCACGAACGCGTGCTTCAAAAAATCTCTGCTAAATACCTCCGATTGTACTTTGGTGCATACATTAGAGAAAATCGTACATTCATCCATTTTTTCAATAAATCTCCCCGGTATGCATGTCATTTTTAAATGAACCTATCGCAATGATAGTGAAATGTAAAAAAAACACGATTAATTGAAAATGGATTTAGATAAACAAAATATGAAAATTTAACGCCACCATTTTCAAAACTAGTGCGATTATTTAGGTGGCAGGTCACGCAAAAACATAACATGAGGTGAGATAAACTGAATACGTACACTCCAACGAAAAAAAAGACTCTATGGCACAAACGAATTTTTTTTCTCCTTCAGTCCACCGTCTAGACGAATGCGTTTAAGAGCCTCCGCCAATCCCCTTTGTGGTATCTGCTTTTGTCCCTGCGAAAATTCGTTCTTCAACCGGTTTCTCCAATGTGATCATTTGAATATCTCTGCATATTTATACAAGTTTTAGCACGAAACCTTTATTATGAAAGCAAGACTCTTTATGACACAACTAAAAACAAACATGAACACGAATATATCTCAACTCACGGTTCTAGGAATTACATCAAAGGACTGGATACGCCCGAAGACTTACCTGCGAAAACAAAGGAAACATGTTATTATTACTCAACACACTCGAATCATGCACACACAAATTTACAGGCCAGCTTGCAAAACCAACATTTCCTAAACATCAAAAGAAAATGTGTGGTTACTGAGGAAATGAACCCATTAACTAGATATAATAGCGTCATTTACATGATTAAAGGTAATATTGAGCGAAAATAAAAATCATTAATCATTCACCGTACACATGGACTAAGCGTTAGTGCTAACTATCTCTGAGATTGCATTTGAGAGGCTAATCATAAGGCTACTGAACACATACTTCTCATTTTCAAGTACCCCCCTCCCTACCAAGGGGATTTTTAATTTACGGTCGTCAGATGAAAGCCATCGATTACATCAGCAATTAATTTCTTTCAAAGGTAATGGCAAGCCAAAATGCTTTATCATTACTACCGTTTCAAACACCATGGGGAAAATGGCTACGGATGGAGGAAATTCAAATGCACCTATTCAACTACCGTTCCTGCCATAAATATCTTAGCTACCATAACTAAGGAAAATTGTAAGATGTCACGTCTAATTACCAGCAAAGTCATAAAACTAAATACTGGAAGCATGCGACTTCACTCCTTGAAATCTTGTATCACATTCAAAAGTTAAACCACAATAAATAGTCTTATGTGACCTATTGGAATGGTATTATGACAGCAAAAAAATGTTTACCACAACAAGACCTGGGTGCAACAATTTAGCGATATTATAAGGACTTAACACAGTCAAGTGGATAAGTTTTATTTCGGTGCTCTTCAATTTCCTTAAACGGAGACGTATTTCAAAAGTCCTTCTTGACCTCCAAAACTCAACTATCCGATCCTCAGAAACGCAATGAAGACCCCCTTTACAGCAGCACGCAGATGTAAAAGGGAACTATTCCACCATGGTAATGCTGATATATTTCAAACGACTAACTCCCCAGAAGGACGGGACAGGATGCAGCGAAAGAGCATTCCTGGAGCCACTTAACACGGGATCAAAATAGAATGCACGGGTCACAAGAAGCCATTTGCTACGAATCGTAAGCAAATGGGATCATTGATACTATTACTAAGGGTATTAGCGAAAAGGAATTGACTGAGGAAGCAGTTGACATCGATTGCCCTAGGTCCGTATTACGTGGGACGCCACGCTTCAATTCGTGGCGATATAAAATGTTACGTCGGACGGCAGACGAACCACGCGCCCGACAAATTGAAGAGTGCCACTTGGCCTTACTCCGCTCAGAAATGTAAGGAACGATTTTAAGTCGGCTGGATACTGACTTCTTCTGAGGTAGTGGGATAACTAACGAAGCATTCGACGAGAATACTCAAAGGATCGTACCATCAAGTGACACGATATTTAAAATGGTAAAGTACTCGTATAGCATCTGATATTCATGAATACGTTAGGTCCAGATACTGCAATTCAAGCAATTGACGAAACTATCAATTTGCAAACTGCTCGCCAGTCTATTCGCCAATTCAGCGACTGCATGAGCTACCAATTTTTTTTTAATTCGTAGCTTATGCAGATTGTAAAAGCGAACTAATGGTAAAACTACAGTGCGGGTTGGTCTCGGCAAACAGTAATTAATGCTACCTTGAGGATGAAATCGACGGTTGTGGAAGGAAATGTGACAAAAATCTGCCCCGAGTTGAATAGTCTCTTAATTAACAAAATTATCAGCGAAAAATGAAATTACCCAGGGTTTGAGATCGAAAATATATTTATAATATTATTTCCGACCTAAGATTCTCTCACGTGGAGAGATCTATCCAGCCACCATTTTGAAGATGAACGAACAATCGTTCTCACGACACATATTCCCCCGGAAATATCTCTAAAATGAATAGCTGTTATAAATAGCAAAGAGGCTAAGCAGTTTCAGGTGCAACTCGGTCGAAGTGACGCATATTCAAAGAATTGACATGCATGGTACTTTTTCAAACATTTAATTTGAACAAATGCGACCGATTTCACCTTAATAAGGCATCTTCTAGTAGCTTTCTGAAGCACACAACCTATAAGGTAAGAAGATGGGAAAAAGAGGACGAAGTACTATATTACGAGGGGATTCAGAGGGGGATCCTCTATCTCTTGTATCACGGACGCGTTCATGGATATGGCGCAAATAAAGTCGAAAAATAGGCCTTCTTGTTTCATTGGGAGACCGACCTAATTGCCACAGGGAGATAAAACTATGGGGATTTAAAATACGAGGAAATGAAGACGGGTGATCGAAGCTTCACCTCCGAAAGGGTCGGAGGGGACCATCCCATCCCTACTCCGGAAACCTCCAGGCGCACCTCATCGGTCACTTTGTGAGTGGTTCAGTAGACCTGGCCGCTCAACATCTGGCTAATATCCCACCTCACCGGGTTTACGTACCTATTTGTTTGACGAATGGATTCTTCATCTTTTTTTCCCTTAACCTTTTACAGAGTTCAACGGAAGTGACCTGTCAAAACAAGGATGATATCAATGTCGACAAAACCGAAAAGGGGCCACGTGCAACGAAACGCGAAGGAATTCGAGAAAAATGAAAATACTTTTTAGCTCTACGTATCTTTTAAACTAACCACGAGTAAAGAAACTCCATGCATCTAGTTTCCGTATGTAAGCCCTCAAAAATAAAACATCAGTTACAATCGTTGATGAACCACTCAATGGGTAAAAAATGGACCCAATATCTACCAAGTGGCTTCCACACATTTTATCGTTTCCCCACTGATCGAAAACACTTGAGAATCTCGAATCTTCGTATTCGATCTATAAGAGCCGTCTGATATGGTAGATCTTATCTGGTGTCAAATCTTACGGCGCGTATGAAGTCTCATTGACGAGAAATGAAAGAGAAGGAGAGTTTGTTCCATGCATGCAGTTCCCTGCAAAGCGCAGATACACACGCCTTGTGTCCGTTAAACTGCGAATCTAGATTCACCATCCGGAATTAAGGTCGAGACTCGACAGTCGGTAACGACTGTGCATTACCCTGGATGCCACCACATCACACACTACAAGTATTACTTGTATTTTCAATCCAAACCCATGCCAAAATATTTTTTGTTTAAAAATGTAAATGTCCTAAATTTTTTATTCTAAAATATTGCCAATTTTTTTGTTTTATTTGTACAGATATTGAGGTGATACTGTTTGAGCTAAATAAAGCGAAATTTCGACAACGCTAGTAAAAATTCCTTCACAGAAAAGTTCCTTTTATTGATCAGAAAACATTTTTCTCCTTAAGACACAATGAAAAAAAACTTGAATGGAAAACCAATATAATGCAACAATTTCAGAGAGTAAAAATCATTCGCCTTGACCGGGATTCGAACCCGGATCCCTCGATATCCGGCCGAGTGCTTTAACCATTTAAGCTACCGAAACGTCCTCTTACACTCTGAAATTTTGGGGGCTTTAAAGGAACAAGATGTTGTGACGAAATACCGTACATACAATGTCACAGGCATTCGTAGTCGTGCGCGAGGCGCCACAGTCCACGAGGTTAAAGCCCATTTCAAACACTTAGGCTGTTCATTTCAAGAAACTGCGGGAGATGCCGCAACAGTAACTATTAACGGAGTCATCCGCTATGTGTGTATTATAATGCAACAATTTCAGAGAGTAAAAATCATTCGCCTTGACCGGGATTCGAGCCCGGATCCCTCGATATCCGGCCGAGTGCTTTAACCATTTAAGCTACCGAGACGTCCTCTTACACTCTGAAATTTTGGGGGCTTTAAAGGAACAAGATGTTGTGACGAAATACCGTACATACATATATACTCCGTTAATAGTTACTGTTGCGGCATCTCCCGCAGTTTCTTGAGGGGAAAACCAATAATTTGATTTTTGAAATATTTTGTGATCCTACTTAACTTTGAATACTTTGCTAAAATCAATCACTACTGCTGCTGCATATAAATGGTTGTGAAATTGTACACTGTCTTAAATAATTACTGCTTGTCACAGTGCCCATTTGCACGAGGGGAACATCTTCATTAAACGCTGAAATGCATATATGCAACTGGAATATTAAAACGATGTGCAGACGTGAAAGAGTTTTACGACTCACGTCATAAAAAGGGCATCCGAGAGCAATCCTCACTCTTTCACAATTTCCCTTGTCGCACGTCATAACAGAGAAACCAAAAATATCGTCCCTCAGCGCAGAATTTATTTGGCTCAAGTAATTAGCCACTAACATTTGGAGTAATGATTTGAGATGTGAGTAATATTTTGGAACGTAGTAAGCTTTTAAATATTTGGTTATACCAGAATAGGTTTGGATTCCCGTGGCCAGTAACAGACTAAAACTATCCAAAACGCCACTGACAAAAAACTACAAGCCCCTGATTGTCGTAGACTCTTCGAATAATAACATAAAGGAGCATGTAAAATCACACGAATAGTACAATTAGCACTCAGGAAATACGCTACTCGTGTCAATGTCCTTTAAGACTTGACTTTAAGGATTGATTGATTGATGATAACCTTTTATAGATTAGATATCCCAAGAGAGTCCTACAGAAAGAGACCAACGAAATAATCATCCAGAAGGTTGATTAGAATGGTGAGGGTAGAGCCTAATATCGTACTAAGCTCTATAGGGGTGTGAAATTCACATATAAAGGTAGGGGGGGGCAGTTCCTTTCCCTGTGCCGTCAGTGGTTTCCCTGGAAGATTTGGTATCGAAAAAAATTACGGAGCTTGGGTGAATCTAATGATGTCCAAAGTCACCGAGAATGCAAACCTGACTCTCCGGAAATAAGCCAAACTCCACCGAAAAAGTCCACCCTTTGGGTTGGACTTTAAGAGTATCCCAGCAGTCCATAAGGCACGAGGGGCAGATCTAAGGGAGCGAGCACGACTTGAGTGCTGGTGGGAGAAGGCGAATGAAAGATGGGCCACGGAGGATCCGATCAACTAGGCCGTGACATGATTTTTCCGTCCGTCAAACTCGAGCATCGTCGCGCGGATTGCGAGCGGGCGACCCCTCAAGAGGCCACCGAGCATTCCCGCCCCACCCCCGCCGGGCCTAAATTGCCCCGGCTTCCTCTCCCGCTCGTGGGTGTTTTGGGGGGGGCTGGCAATCGGGGGAGGCGAGGAGCCCGAGAGGGGGGACGGCAGAAGAGGGCATCATCCACTCGCTTTTGTTCTCCCCTTTCCAAACTGCGCACCACATCTCCTTTGATGTGCCGACCCGCCTTCCTCCTCCCGACCCCCCCCCTCCGTCGACCCGCGAATTTTCTCTCCATCCGCAAAACCACGACTGTGCGATATGACGATATATCGACAGACTCTACGTCGATATTTTTTATTTCGACCTTTTTTGGACAATACCGTCTACATAGCCATATGGATAATGCAGTCGACATGGTGCAGACGATGAAGTCGATTTTTCATCGTGAACTAAATAAGATAATCTGAGAGATATTCTGATTCGACATACATAAAGATGATAAAGAAGAAGAGAGAACGAAAAGATATGACAAGCACTATAATGAAGATACGGTTAAGGTTTGCGCAGACTTGGAAACGCGATAAATCTTTAGGTACATACAGCCTTCATACTGTCTTGAAGGCAAAGGGAAGGAGACAGAAGAACTGGAAGGAAAATACACGAGGCCACTCTTACGTAGACCAAAAACAGATGGATGTTAGGCGGAAATAATATAATAGGATGCAACCGTTTTCTTTGCTCTGGTCCTCGATTGTATCCTACACTTAGAAGAATGAAACTCAACATGGCTTCGACAAGATTAGAGCTCGGCCGAAGGAGATACTTCTCAATTCAAGTGAAGTTTCTTGGATGCGCAAAATGTTTGGATTCAACAACGTTAGACAAAACATCTTTACGCCAAATACTGGTTTTTATATAATTATTTAAAATATTCCGTAGTTAATTCTCATGATTAAGAGTCAATTACATGTGTACTCAAGCTGTAATGACCAAGAAGGAAGATATACAAGGTTTCAGACCTAACAAAGATACAAGACATTTTTTCTGAAATTTTTCGACTAGGAAACTTTTCAGACCAACCACCTATTATCAAATCGTTTGACCCGGAATAAAATGTCCACAGAGCACCTTTTCTGCTTGGGGATTCATTCCACATGGCTGAAATCCTTGCCGTTCCGTCATTTTACAACAAAGGAGATAATACGTACATAACCTTAATGCTGACGCATGGCGAAAATTCCTTTGTTAGTCTTCTGGCTAGTTGGATGAAACTAAGGGAGGCAAAGTGAGCAGATTTTAAAAATGGTTTATTTCTATGTGTGGTATTCATATCGTGTTGGACTATGCTTAGAAGTGTAGCAACGGTAATTGTCAGTTTCCATCCAAAACCTACCTTTACCGGTAATCATTTACGATAACTCTCCCATTGGCAATCAGAGTGACAGAATTAAACCATCGTCCATTTACTAATGGCCTCGTCAGTAGGTGGAATGTATGCCATAGTAGCTGCAGAAATCACTCCGTCAAAATGTGCAGACCCAAGATAAGGGAATATACGCAAACACTATACAATACGGAAACCTAAGATTTTAAAATATTTTATTAATACGAGAATTGTATCAGCATTCTCCACGTCATTCGGGATTAGCAATCCGAGGGTTGGTTCGTAGCAGCAATCTAATCTATCCTCTTATTCCCTGTTAATTTATTCATTCTCGCATGCGATGTCCTCGTATGTCCTTACACTGACATTTTCCATTACCTGATTCCCGTAATTCATCCTCGGCCTTCTCCGTCATTTTCTCCCACCTGTTCTTTCAATTGTGGTCTTTAGTACACTATCGCGCTATAGAACAAGTCCAATGGAGTTTTCTTCTTCTCCATGTGTCTTCCACGAGCATCGCTCTTCGAAGTACCTTTTCGTTTGTTACTCCGAACGCCCATTATATTTTCATCATTCTTCGCCTGTACCAAATGTCCAATGCCTCAAATCCTATTTTACCCGCCGCCCCTATTCTCCACGATGCACACCCGTAGAAAAGTATATTCCATATATAGTTACATTCAATCGCTTTTTTAATTCTATGATAGTGTTATAAATTAGTTGTGTCTCCTGAGAGAAAGATGCCTTCGTCACTTTATTCTACTATGTCCTTCCTTCCTTCTTCTAACGCCGGAGATCTTCGATATCATATAAATATATATCACAAAACATCAATCTTTGCCACTTCAAGCAGAGAAAAACTGCTCATTCGTCCGCTAATCCCGTTAATTTGCATATCAGAATGAAATTTACAGCTTGAGCTACTTGATGCGTAAAACCAAACGTTTAAATCTCGATTGTTACTAAAAAAAAACGAATAGTTGAACAGTTCATGAGGGGGGCGAGTACGTTGAACGCGGGAAAATACGGTGGAAGCCGCTTCTGCGTTTCAAAATCACCTCCCAAGTGCCGTAAAAGTTATTACCACTAAGTTATGTTTAATCCTCCCTGGAGATAACGTCAAAATATATCCGACGCTTCTGCCACATCCGACAGAAAGGTGGCATTCCACGAGCGGACCTCACCGACGACTTTGACTGGCTACTTAGCACACACATCGTCATCAATAGCCACGCTTAAGTACATACTTACTTTCACGGGATAATAGGCAGACGAGTGAGTGAGCGGAAAAAAAACGCAGAACGGAAGAGAGCAACTTTTAAAATGCCATTCCTAAACGCATTCCTTTTCATACATCAACAACGAACTCATTCGGGCGAAATGTATAGTATATAATTCGAAGGGGACAAAAACCCGCTCTGGAGCTTAATGAACTGGGTTGGCACGGAAAAAAAGTGGACGTGACGACGCTGAGGTGATAAACGCATAAATCAGACTCTTCGGGCAATTAATCGCCTCTCGCTCCCGAAATGAAAAAAATATACACGTATATATACATGTACGTATACACGTCTTCGAACCGACACTCACTTAGGGTAAATAACTGCGACGTCACCCTCTTTCTACCTCCCTTCCTCTTCCACCTCCCCCCAAACACCATGGGAGCACTGTACAAAAAAAACCCGGTTTGGAAAATTACAATCATAAATTACGCACCTTCGTGCTTAAGTGCACGCCGGAGATTATTCCCATCAACGCCTTCAAGGAAATGAGGAAAATAAGATGATTTAAAAGTCACGAGACCTCAATGCTCTTGCCTCGGGATGAGGCATGCATCCTGCGAACGCATGCGCCCCACTGATACGCCCAGCTCCATCCGAATCCGACGGCAACGCGTCACGAAAGAATCACTCGTAAAGGCCAAAAATAAATTTAACAAAAATAAAACAAACACACTCGACTCTCGATTACGACCGCAGTTAACGTGGACGAACTTCCTATGATTGGTTTGTGTTTTTGATTGGCTATAATCTATCGCTTCTCCCAGAGTAGGAAGTCTCCCGGAATTTGAAAAGGAAACGCCGACATAACTACGCATCTCTAATGATACCATTTGGTGAGCATAACTATCGATAAACACTGAGATCGATGAGAAAAGCATTAGTCAGGTAATAATTTCGGATTCGATTGCATTAGTTGGGTAATAAAACTGAATACAACCACTTCGCGAATGACAGGCAAACATACTTTACACAATCACTTGTATCACGGAAAAAAGAGACACCAGATTCGTAATGAAATCATCATTTTATTGATCGGGAACAGAAAATGATTCTTCGTAGTTTGCGCGAGCAAACAACTCAGAAAAAGGGTAGGCAATGAAGCTACATTTTAAATGATACAATTTGATATTTGCGCATCTACCGAGAAACGCGGATACATAAGGATGGCATTAGTTACGTAATAATATTGGATCAGATCAAATAGGTCATACAACTCGATATAGAATCTTTTTCCAATAGTACCATAGCAAGTGGCGGGAAAATAAATTTTACAAAGCCGAACATTGGAAATTCCCCGAAAATTGTTTTTAAAAACTGATGGCAATTTTTAATAAACGTATCACTTGACCGGGAAGAGTCCCCGACACTCCTGAGTGCGCAGACAATTACATATCAACAAGCCATCCTACAAACTCCCTCGGTGCTCCCATTTTAAGTAAAACTACACGTAAGCGTGAACTTTCGAGCAATCGGAGATTCGGCTTCATATCCCGAAAAGTCAAATTTTATTCCCAAGGCCAATTTCCACACGACTGCGCCTAAATTTTCGGAATATCAAACTTATTTAAGATAGAGTTTTTACTGTGCGAATTGTTGAAGGGAATTGAATTCAGTCAAAGCACAGCCTTACGAGGGGTAACGAAGCTTTAGACTTGATTGTAATGTAAAATACTTCAATGATAATAGGTCACATATTACTCTAAAGACAAGGTTGACCCATGTTTTTCAGAAAAAAAATAATTACCATGCCGTTTGAAATTAATTGCCACTGCTAGTCACGACCAAACATTATTACCGCATCGACTCTGACAAACATCACATGTCAACAAACATAATGTAAATACTCACGAATGGACCTTTTGAATTGCCAATTGTAATGGGACCGTGATCAATGTAGGAAAAAGGAATGCAAAATATTTTTTCCTCTATTTGAATTTTTTTGTTCAAATACAAACTGCTTCACCGGAACGGCGTGTCATCTGACTACTTAGTGCTTCAGTAATTAACTGAAGGACTTCGAAAGAGAAATACTTTTCCTTTTTTCCTCACCTATTTGATAACCCCAACCCCCTCATCCCTTACCCTTCCCTCATGGCGCTACACCTCCTGCCACACACCTTTCTTGGTGGCTCGCAGGGTATTTATGTAGATACGGGTGAAGCCACTGGACAACGCCGAAGAATAATTTTCTGCGCAACTGACGGAAGGAAACTCACTTCACCTTCCTCAACTGTGAAAACTTCACACGCCGTAAGTATCAGCAGGTTAGTGGATGGCTCCACTTCCAGCCATCAAATCAATCTTCGAGCGGATGGCTTCGAATGTTTCAAATTAAAACTAATTTCAACTAATTGTGAATCACCTCAACGGCTTCAGTGCCATGCGTCAAAAGATTTTAAACCTGACTTTCCATCACAAAGAAAATGCTAATTTTGAATCAAAACCCAACCTCGAATTAATGGATACCGAACATCATCTCCGTGATACGCGACAGTAGGGCTCCCTTGAAACTAAGCCCTAAAGCGTGTGAACGGCCATCCTCGGTAGTGAGACAAATTACTTTCTCCGTGTTCTCTTCCTCCGCAGCCTGCGATTTCCCACAAAGCTCTGGTATGTGCCCAGGAAATCACGCAGCAAACATTAGGAGAAAATGTCCACATTTGATCCCAACAGTTTTAACAAGAAATTTGGGACAGTATACGAAAGCCTTGCTCACTATCTTACTGCGCCAACTTGATGGATAACGCAAGATAAATGAAAACATTAAAACAAAGGAATGTGAATTATTTGCCCAAAATTCTCTTCAATTGATATAGTGGTGGAACACCGTTGTTATATGGTCGCAATATACCGGGTGCGTGTTTCATGACACGGTCGGCGCGCAGAGGTTTACAAGAACTCACGTCCTGCCGCTTCCACAGCTTGGAAAGCACTGAGACCGGTTTCGCGGCAAAGCGTAGGGTCCCCTCATCCACTCCAAGTAGTTCCACCCCAGTTTGACCATTAGGAGTGGCGCGAGAAATGTAATTGCATTACTTTCGGAACTCACCCAGAATGTAAAATCATATTTCCATTGATATAAGTTTATCATTAAAATCATTCATCACACTTATTCACGCGAAGAATGTGCTTTTTTTTAAAAAGGAGTACTCAAACGGATTCTCGAAGATGAGTAATTAATTTTATTACGGAAAACATGATAAATTCGTGTGATTTCACTAAATTGCAGGTATTTATCTTCCTCAACAGCTCACTTCAACACGCCAGAGAACTTCGGCTGATTGATATTTTTATTTGATTTCGGAGACGAAAGCTATCTTTCCAATCACTTGAGCTGCACCGATGATGGCTTATTATCGTAACCGATCACATTTAATCGTTTCCCCGTGAATGGAAACAATCGTGCCCTAGCCTCAGAAGTTCCGTGGCCCTACCACCAAAGACGGCGAGAAGACCATTAACTTTTATAGTGCAATCAAACCACACTTTCACCGATTCCATCTAAGGGGCCGGAGCACGAGAATTCCTCCCTTCACGTGAATAATAACCGCGAAATCACCTCTCCTTATCTAGAGCTTCTGCCATCTGAGATATATTTCCGGAAAAAAACATAAAGCAATTTCGGGATAACGCCTCGCTAAATACGCAACAAACACGCCTTCTGGGATGAAAAACATATGAAGTGTGTGCACGGAACGGGAAAAAGCAAAAAGAGCTGTCGAAACCCGTCCAATGCGCGGAGAATAAAGCGACCTTAGGTCGGCTTCTGATCAGTGTATACTCTACCACAGAAGATCATTGTAGATGCTAATACGAGCGGATAATGGTGTCAGTCACCAGTCACTTCGTAGTGTGACACGAACCCGTACAAAATGAGCGGCTTATGGAATGCCAACTTTGGTATGGAGCGTGGTTTCGTTGGGCACGGGAATTTAGTTGACGAAGCATGATCATAGGTGTAGACAGGAGGCATTTGAGATGTGGGTGTGGAGAAGCATGTAAAAGATTAAATGGTCGGAGAGGAAAACAACGAAGTCATACAAGGCAAGGCTTGGGGAAGAGGCAGGGTTGTTGAGAAATTCCAAAGAAAGAAGGAAATGTGGATGCAGAGCATTTTGACTGGCGAAGGAATGTTGACGACAGTGATTGAGGAAAGAACGATAAGAAAGAGCGGTAAGTGAAGAAGTACTCGTACATATAGGCTTGTTGGACGGAATGAATAGATTATTCTCTAACTCTTGAGTATGCACAATTCAATAACAGTTAACAATAGCATAGGGTTCCAAAGTGCGTCTTGTTAGGCGAGGCTTAGGAATGTAACGGTGTTTCGTCTGTGTTCATCCTAAGCCAATCTTAAACGGTATATATGGTAGCCTATCAGATAATACTGCCAAATCGCTATTTACAAGCCATGTGCGACGTGAATGTAAGCTTACCACTTATATTTTATGAAATTGCCACGGAGTGAATGAACCATGATGTAATGTAAACCGTAGGGTGAATTCGTGCTATCTAATTCCAGATAACTACGATAGAATGAAGAGATTAGAAATGAACATGACGATGGAAGCAAAGTGACCTAATTCAAAATTTCCTGACACACCCAAGTTTCTTACAGACAAAAAATTCCAAAAATACGTGACAGGGATATAGCCACCAAACACTCAATCTAGAATGAATAGGATTCAGAATGGAATACTGAAAACGTACGATAATCAACCTTTAAAAAAATGAACACTAGACAAAACGATTTACACCTGCGCACTGGAGGACGTTTAAATGACCATTATTAACTAGTACCACCATCGGTATGAATATTCTAAAATTAATAAGTTTTTATTCCAAAGATGGGACTAATTATTCCTTGCTACCCAGCCAATCATTATCCTTAATAATCAAAACTTCATTCAGCCAATCAAAACTTCATTGTCCTTAATATATTTTACTCAGAAAAACACGAAGTGCCTTCAGGACGACAGACAATGGAGCAGACACATTAAAGGATTAGTTATTTACCCGTGGAATTCACAACTACGGTAAGAAGAGAAAACGCGAACAAAAAACGCACGCACTTGCGGCGGATTGCTGTATTGTGTAGATCATTGGTTCAAAGCCTTTTTTGCTCTTTTCACCATAGTTCATAAACACCATTACCCCTCCCTCGATACGTTTGCCTTACTTCATTGAATGTGTGTGATTTAACTACAGTGAATGTCGCGGAATAAATTTGGAACAAACGATGATGTTACAAATTGAGCATAAGCAACAAGACATACTTTGCTGAACAAGGGTCCCGATTCCATCCTTAAAACCTTGAATACGCCGCGAGGGAGGAATTCTGTTTTTGTTGAAAACTCTTTGTGTAGGTGAAAGATGGGTGTGTGCGGGCTGTTTCTAAGAATTTCCATCGCGGTGTCGTCACCGGGAGCCCCACGGAGTGGCCGGTCACTCGGCTCCCCGCCACGCACGCGGCGGATCCATCAGAGAAACGAAAATGAGACCCACTTGAAGACAAAATCCCGAAGAAGAGGGTGCTAATTGCCCCCGGCGAAAGGGGAGGGGAAGGCCCAGTGGCGTGCGTGAGAAGATTCGAGAAGATGGGAGGCAAGTGGCGTGCAGGAGGAATAATTTCCGACGGCGGCGAACCATAAAGCCACTATTTCTCGCTAAACTTCCCGAGAAAAAAAATATAAGACTGTCTTAAATGCTTTTAAGTGAAGCAGTTCCCCGACGAGCGTCCAATAGTCGTTTGGGACATGGTGCCAAGTTTATGACGCGGTAATGGACCAAATGCCCGATCTACTACATCTGTCTACTTCCAACGGAGCAATCCAGAAGGAAATACGAATGTAAACGAAATGGTAGCAGGATTTTATCGGTAATTAGTGCAATTGCCCCCTCGTTCTGAATAAATTTGATATATATGCGATGCGATGAATTCAATTCGATAAATTAAACAATTCGCCCCATCAACTGGTCGTGTAGCCATTCAGTGTTTGCAAAATATATTCCGTAATCGGAAAATTTGTTTTGAGATAAATGCGGAAACCGATGGGCTTTACTTTGAAGATAATCGAAAAAAAAATTAAACCAAAAAAATATAATTTGTCCTTATCCTCCCTACGCACACCAATACTTGATTAATTAAATTTTACTGCGAGAACGACTCAAACATGAAATTTAATATGAAAACTTGTTCGGACTGCTCTTAGTTACAAACAATTAAAGTTGATTTTACACACTATTTCTTTGAGTTTTTATATGCTGCAAACAAAACACTTATTAGTTTTTTTGCAATAAATTAAAACGTGCTAATTTCCATTTCTATCTTTTCGGGTGACTTCATAGCTACTAACTAACATTTCCAATTAGTTTTCTACGAAGTGAAGCCTGAAAGTGCGAAGTATATTTCCAATCAACTTCATAGGCCATTAAGGAGTGTAGTGAACACCATTGGCTCTGACCGAATATATGTAATTATAGATGTTAACCATACCTGTTGTTCTTCGATCACAGTTGTGCTGTAATTATGAACTGATTGTAACATTGAACGGTCGAAATAAAAATTTAACGGAAGCAT
Source organism: Hetaerina titia (assembly GCA_037158775.1). Classification (NCBI taxonomy): domain Eukaryota; kingdom Metazoa; phylum Arthropoda; class Insecta; order Odonata; family Calopterygidae; genus Hetaerina; species Hetaerina titia. The sequence goes on along the minus strand of CM073775.1, from coordinate 62,174,556 downwards.
ATATATATTAAAAATGTCCGGAAAATGGGGGGTAGCGTATCGAACAACGCAAAAGTGTTACCTCTCGTAATGATACTGTGTGATGCTGCCAGATTGACTAGAAGGATGGAGCATCCGGAGCCATCTTTTTCTTTGAAATGAGCTTTGCCCCAGGAACTTGGGATTGAAGAAGTATAAGTAGTAGGGTGAGCGGAAATCGTATGCGCGGACAAAAGGAAACAAACTCGACCCAACTGGGGGGAGAGAATGGGACAGCGAAGAAATTTGAATACACATCTTTTACATTGTCGGCCTATTGTGAAATCTTAGGGAAGAGCAGAGACCCTCCTCCCCAGCCGAACCCACGAGCCATTCTCCTTCACTCTTTCCTTTTTTGCTTTCTTCCACGAGGGGAGGGCAACCAGTGTTGCCACTTACTTCTGAATTCATTATTTCCTACCTTTTCTAAATTGTGCAGGCCAAAAAATCTTTTCCATACCTTTCTCCAAAATCTATCAGGAAGCACTGTTTCAATTATTATTGTCCTCAATAATATTAATGTACATGTCCCTAATGTATACTTATCCAATAACCATAAAATGTGAAAATCAAAGGGCTCATTTGACCGAGCTCGTAAACATGGTAACAAAATTTAAATTAATTCTTCGAAAAAGTAATTTATTTCCTTTCCTTTTCACTGAAAAATTACCGACTCCCCCTTGCTTCATAACACAATGGGTCACGCTTTGAACCATCATCTGTCCAACACCCTGGAATATTTTCACAGTGATTTTTCCTGCGATCCCAGACTATTCCCGATATTCCATGCCCAAATAAACATCACTGACTTTTCCAGGTTTTCCAGATAGGTGGCATTCCTGACAACCTACGTGCGGCGAAGAATGGTTGAAGGGCGGGAGTGAGAGGAGAAGTCCTCGCTGGCGGAGGGGATAGTACTCTACCATCCATCCCAATCAGTCGGGGATGGATCGTACGACGCACGCTTGGGGCCGGCAATGTTGCGGGCGACGACTCCGCCTGATTGCCGGGGAGCTGCGAAGGAACAGCCCCAGGATTCAGAGAGGTGCCGCCGCGCGGGCTCAAGTATACAACCACGCAGTTGGACTGGGTGCAAATGTAAGATTAGCGGTGTACGGAGTAATGAAAGACGGAGACGTAGATATAAGGGATAGATTCGAGTGGGATTAAAGGGGGAGGAGAAAAAATTGGCTGAGATGAAAGAGATGGGAGGAATAAACGAAATCGTCATCATGTAGGTATTACACGCTGCAACGATTCTTGAGGCAGTTTTTATGCGAAAAATTTTATATTGCTGCTTACGTACCAATTTTACACCTAATATTAATCAAATTATTACGTATATTAGTTTAGCTTTCTTAAATCCCGCAGAATATGGAAATGAAGGCGTACATTTTAAGCATGGTGGCGGCTGAGACCAGGTCAAATAGATTGAGACATATTAATTCGCTCGTTAGACTTATTGCAAAAAAACTTAAGATGTCGTTTAAAGTATTCCACGTAAGTTTCACAATATTAATAAATCTTCCGATTATGCATCAGGTTTGGAGGAGAGGCGATGATGGAAATCACCAAAATAAAAATTAGAAGACTGAAAATGAAGATACACCTCCAGCTAATAGAACCATTGGAATATTATCTTTTTCGCAAAAACAGATTTAGTAGCATTGTATAAATTAAACTTCAGCAGTTTTAACAGTGTCAGCTGCTCACGTGTATTTAAGTCTTTATCAAATGGGCGCCAGCAGGAAGATCAATGAAAAAATACACTGACGGCAGACGCCTTAAGATATTTTACCATATGCATTTCTGCCGTTCGGTTCAGAGCGTTACATGATAGACGTAGAATAACTTGGTATATGAGGCAATAGATTCATTTTTTAATAATAACATTTGTAATTCAACAGTATTTAAAGTGGATTGTTTCTGAATAAAATACTGTTTTCCTGATTAAAAGGAAAAAAGGAGAATAAGTTTAAGGGGAATGGTGCTTTTCGTGAATCGATTCACGCGGCGAGACAGGGAATCGCTTCTTTCATCCATGACGGGGTTGAGCTGACGGCGGGAAAGGTGCAGAATGTGGTGGGGGAGGGGATTGGTTCGCTCGGCTGGATGGGAAGAGAGAGAGAACCAAAAATGGCGGCGGCGGGCGGGAATGATAATGGCACGACGGAGGCCCTCGGGAGGAATTGAATGAAGGGGGAGAGGACATGAAAAGATCGCGGGAAAGAAAGAAGAGGGGGCGGCACACGTCGTTGGCGATACCAATCGGTGAGAACGCCTTCACGGACAGCTCCGCGGAGGGGGCGGGGGCGATAGATGGAGCGGTGGAGAGATGTTGAGTGCGGGTGGGGCGGGTTGGTAAGAGAGGGGGGGCAGAGAGACCTTGGCTATGGGCTGGGTGATTGACGTGGTGGGGGGAGGGGATGAGGAAGAGGGATTTTTAGAGAGGAGTTGGTTGTGGGAGGAGGCGGGCGGGAGAGGGGGAAGTCCTGCGTGGGAGGGTGAGTCACACGGCTCGGTGACGACGTTGGAGTGGGTGAGGGTGGCGGCCGCTGGACACGCAGCTACGCATGGGTGAGCCGCTGCTCCCGAATACACGCTGGGACTCGGGTTCCCTCTTTGCTCTCAGTTGGCACGCGGTGGCTGGACCAATTATGAGTTTGCGGTCCCCGAATTGTTTGATGGGGTGGGGAGAGGGGCGTGGCATCGAAAAAAATATTAGAGAGGAAAAGGAAATTGTTGAGACGACCTTGAAACTGTGAAAGGCAAGACTACCGATTGGTGGAAGGCTCGGGACGGTCATCGAAATCTATTACTTACTCATGGTATCTGGAGAACTTCTGCGAAACATTTACCGCCAGTCTGCATCATGCCGTATCAAAATGGCGTTTGTTTTCTCCACGTTTCTCTTTTCGCCAAGCGTTCTCCCTCCGATTGAAACTTTCATTCAATTCTCCCATGTCTCTTGATACACCACAAAAATTTTCCAACCATCTTCAAATTTCTCCCGCCAACTTCCTCACTTCCATCACATCACTGAAAACAACTTCGATTGTATTTTTTATATCCACCTTCATTTCCTCACAATAAAATCAAACCTTTATTGAATTACATCACCCACGCACTTCGCAAGATTATTCTGCTGCCAAGAGACTTCTATTTCTTCACAAATAATTTTATATATTTGATAATAATTTTATAATATTTGATAATGATTTGAAAAAAATAAATGAATAATCGCCGGCCCCGGTGCCGGCAGGGTAACGTCCTCGTCTGCCAATCCAAGGGTCGCGGGTTCGATTCCCGACAGGGTGGGGATTTTTCCACCTAGGGCTTGGGTGTTGGTACTGTTGTCCGATGTAAAGGTAAAAAAGTACTGTTTTCGGACCGAGACAAATTAATAGTTTAATAAATAGACGTTAATGTACCTGATAAAATTATCTAATTATTATAAAATTATCAGGTACATTAACGTCTGATCGCAATGATTTTTTCAGCTCAACAATGGCTATTTAATGAAAACTTCGTTGCAATTTTCCACAGTTAAAACTTGCAAAAAAAAATTGCAACGAAGTTTTCATTATGTCTCGATTCCACAATATCACGCCTGATTCTTCACTTTTCGTATGGCTATTTAAACTCTTTTTTGATAAATTACAAATGATTTAATCCGAGAGCAATTTCTAACTTGATCCTGAATTCTTTAGGGTACCTTCCTTCAAGCCATTACGTATTAATCATTTAATTTTCTCCCATCTGCATTAGCATTCTTACTTAGAGGCATTCGACAATAGTCCTCATGTGGTCCCCAACATTAATAAGCAAAAGAGACCCAAGATTTTCCTGGGAAAATTTCCCATATTTCCAAGGGATGACGATTGACAGAGTAGACTATTTAATAGGAAATCTGTAAAATAGTAACAAATTTACCTGCCAGGAGGATCACGACAAGCCTTCATATTTAACCAAGCTTCCAGGAAACTACGAACGACCGCTGAAGAGAAAATTACATTAAACAACCAAAATAACTAATGTTTAGTGTTATTCAGAATATTTTAACAAGTTTCATCACATTCACAATTAATACAGGTTCGTCGGACACAATGAGATCACTTGTTTAATACTTCCCGGTCTTTTCCTGTACACCCCCTTTTATAAGGTCATTTTTTCACTCGAATAAAACTGTTTTAGGTAGGAAATATCACGAATTTCTATCGACCAGATTAAATTTCCCATGACACTTCCGATTCTTAGCGAAATTTCAGAACAAATGACAATCAAATACGAGTATAATCAAGGTAACGTAACATGTTTGGTTCAATTAAATTGTCGACGAAAGAATGGAATAATTAATTTATTACACGGTATTAACATATTAATATGAGATGCATTTACGAACACAAACAGTAATTCAATTAGCATTTACACAAGGGTTTGTACACCACGCAAAGCGAAATAGAGGACATTTTATCTTCTGAGCGACGGACAAGTTTCACATATAGGATCATTAAACAGCATTGAAAACCACGTAGTGCAGATTTTAGATCAGTAATCTATTTTTAATACGATGTAAAGTCCGCGACTGTCAGGTCAAAGCACAAGAATTTTCTTGCATTTGAAGGAACGGAGAACAACTGAACAAAAAGCTAACGTACTGTTTAAACGCATTTTCAAAGAGTAATTGGCTTCGTTTCACCGAATATCTGGTCGGAAACGAAAAGTAAAGAAACAACAGTAACCGGGCCAATGTCTCGAAATTTTACCGATAAATCAAGCCTCCGTTTGACCCGAACGAAGAAGTGGAAATGACCGCACAGCGACACCCCTCTAGTCCCAGGCATGAAAACAACAACCTCATGATATGACAGGTGTCTGGGATTCGCCCAATACTTCGGGTGGGACCTGTGGCTCTCCGTCCGAGAGGTGGGCGCCCACCGTGTCGAGGAAGAAAGAGATGGGCGAGGCGACGAAGAGGAGGGTGAACAAAAGACGGGAGGAGGCCGAGCGGCGTTCGTCGGAGAGGTAGGTGAGAGGGTGGAGAAAAGAACACAGGCGGAGGAAAGCATCGAAATGCGTATTCCAGGTTATTTATGCGCTCTGTCATCCCGAAGGAATGGCAACATTCGCACGCGCACACCAACCAAACTACGTTCTAGAAATGACTTCGATTTCGTCAACTAAACGTAGGTCTAAACTTCACGTAAGAAGCATGGGTGTAAATTTTGCAGACAAGTCTACGACTAAGTGCGACCAGAATGCACAATTACACCCACAAACACCTAAATATAACTGCATTTTTGTTGTGAACTTAGCCTTTGGTATTAATTTTTTGCACTTTTGAAGAAGGTGAAAATTACACTGTAATGCAATTTAATTTCAGTGAATAATTGCCATTGAAACGAAACCTCTATAAATCTCTAATTCAATAAACGATTCTTTGATTCTACTGGATTGCTGAGCCAAAGGCGTCCACAAATTTTCTTCCTTTCTCATTTAAAAAAAACAACAGAACAGTAAACCGAGTATTGCGGGTATTTTGTATATAAGCTCGGACGAATGAATCAGAAAAAAACTAAGAATGTTAAGAAAGACTTATTTTCGCAGTCTGGAAAGTAATTAAGTCCAGTTTTAGACTTACTTACATCCCACAGGACTAACTCACTCTCACATTACAATCATAGAGAATGACCCTAATGATGCAATTCGTGCAGTTCGTATAAAATTGAATTAATCGTCTTTGAGACAACACCCACCAAGCAGTGGGGCATAAACGGCACATTTTTTAGTTGAAAAATACACTTGAGGTATTACTCGTATACTCAGCTCCTCCCTTGAATATGCACTCTTGGTCAGAGAGCGGAATGCGGGGACGGGAATGAAGGGGGTAGTTAGGCATAAGGAGGGAGAGAGAGAGAGATAGCGAGACGGCGGAATGCTCGACCAGAATGCAAATGAGATTTTTCCGAACATTCCCCTCACAATTATATATTCCAAGCCGATTATGGCAGAGATTATGTCCGATTCGAGATATGCCGGCATACAAATAAGTTCCCGATTTATTTATGCAGCATTAATGCGCCGGTGCGGGGTCCACCGCCGGACGTCTTATAAGTTAGCCCCGTCATCCACGATGGAGATTTCATACGGCGCTCCATTTTACCCCACCATTCCATCTCGACTTCGCGGTCCCGCACCGGGCGGGAGATGGCGAGTCGATATCGAAGATTGGCACAAATCATGGCCTAACCATAAAGCTTACCCCAGACATCATCGACGGCTCCGGTCAAGGAAAACTAACTCACGACCGGTCTTGTCTCACGTCAACTTCGAATGACAACGTTAAAAATACCAGGATTCGGCAGCGCAAATCGCTGATAATCAACGCGAAATTTACCCACCGACACTTGGGGCTCTGAGTTTGCATAACTTTTTTCCATTTATATCAATGAACACATTTTTAAATAATATTACAGCAGGTGATCCAGGTAAACCAGTGAATTTATCAACAGGTTAAATACGCATTATATAAATTCAGTCATTCAAAAACTTGTTACTGTTATAATGCAGCCTTTTTGGAACACTAGCCTGCTCATGCTCATTTATACTGAGTTGGTGCGGAGACTGGTGCATTTCCTACGCCGGCGTCACTGGTTCCAACTCCGGTGATGAATGCTGTTTTCTGTCGTTTCCAAATCCTTCTTGGATACCGTACTGAGTGCAAGAGCAGAACTGCGGTGAGGTGGATTAAGTTAGTTCACCCTTTGGCGGATTTCTTAAGATAAGACTAAAGCTGAGGCTACGCCCACCTGCCCAACATTCATCCCATAGTCAAAACCAACCTCAGCTATCGGTTTTTTCTCCAACCAATTACTAATACACACTCCTTTAGAATTTTACTCAAATTCAATTACAATAACTGCAAAACATTCACTTCCGGATAACTGAAAAGCACGTCATTCGTGAATTCACTGGTCAATTTGCATTTAAAAAACAATAGCGACACAGAAATTTAAACTCAAACGGAGGCTTCGTAATTACTCGATGACATATTCAACGAAACGAAGGCTGATGCAATAGGCGTCATGACCCGCGCTTATAGAGCCAAATCTGTCAAAGTCAAACCAGTATTATTCCTCTTCAATCTCGAATTTTTACGAAGCCTAATTTATCAATCATTCATTCAGCCCTTCGATCCGACGATTGGTTGATTACGGAGCTCCATTCTTCAATATTCAACGTTAATTATCTGGCGCCTTGACAGTTCTTTCTTTTAACGATTAATATTAGTAGGCAATTAATTATTTTTCGTACGAGGACAGCCAGAGACGTCAAAGAAACTGGGGTAAAACTTTTATGAGTAAAATAATTTGGGACTGCCATATTTTTTTCAAGTGAGTAAAATATACGGGACAGCTAGACACAATTGCAAGCAACGCAGACTACGTAAAAACTGATAATCATCCTTGACCGGTTGACCACCCGAATGGCTTGGTGGTAATAGGACATCAATAAATACGATATGTGTTGAAGGTTAAACTCCTTCCTTTGTCGAAGGGATTTGGATTCAGTGTCAATGCAATGCCCAATTAGTGATTCAGCAAAACGAACTTAAATTTCAATGGACGCAATCAAGCTTATTTCGCAAGCAATTGGAAAACATTCGAAAAAATTGGAAACCGAAAAATATATTTATTCCAATGGTTAAATTCATCATCTCCGGAGCACAAATTATTATTAGGTAATCTACCGGTTAAGGTAGGTTTTTGGATGGACACAACTATCAAATAAATATTTTGTAACTCCAAACAAAACCCAACTCAGCAACCTAAACTACATCAGGTCCCTCTTCATCTCTGTGTACTTCTTTCCTCCCTTCATCCCATCCAACATCCCAATCCTGTTCCTACCCTTTCCTCGCTTTCCCAACATTCTCCCCTCTATTACCCTCTTCAACATTCCACTACCGCTCAATACGCCTTTCATCCATTTTTCCTGCCTCCATCGGAGCACAAAGTCTTTCCCAAAATTAGTATGACTTATTTTTTTCCCGGATGGATGGACGGACGGGCGTGCGGCGGTTTCTCTGACCGGGTTCGAGGGAGGGGAGTCTCAGGAAAGGCTGGAGACCGGTGGCTGTTGGTCCCCAACATTGCCGAGTGCGGATCGTTCGTTTGCGAAACCGCAATAACGTGGCCTCGTCACGCTCCGTCATGAACCGGCTATCGGAACAGCGTTACCCCATCAAATGTTGCTTGAAACTTGACAAAACCGGGAAAGAGACTCATGGAGTGCTCAATGCAGCAATAAGACATATGGAGATAGGCGAAAGTCAAATGGTTTATAACAGGATAATTTAATATACATGTATGACGTTATTAAAACGTTCAGAATTTGTATTTACGGTGCAATTACATACATGCATTATGTACACAAGCATGCGTGACGAAAATACACTCGTACAGGCATATAAATGGAAAAAGATACCTTTACCTATAACAACATTTCGGTGGTCACAGCCACCTTGATCAGACTATGAGGAGTAACTGAACTGACCTTATATACACGTACGTATTTTTGACACTGAGATTATTACGTGAGAATAATAAAATAATAAAATCTCAATGGAAAAGAAGTTGACATGGGGTTGCAAAGTTTTCGTAAGGTTGATCACTCGATTCCTCATCAGAATATAATGTTATCCTTACCCTTAACCAATGTTCCTTGCCAAATCCTAATCAAATTTTATGTTAACTTGTCTATTATTGTTCTAGTTACCAATTAATATCTTCTTCCCCCGTGATGTCTCATCCCGTCACATGCTCCTAATGGGAGTAACAGGTTACCAACTTGTACTCCCGTTCCATCAACAACATTTCATAATTTTTCCAGAGACTCGACAAATGACACGCATTACCCTCGAAAGTTTGGGTATGAACGGCGGTTAATATCGATGCTCGAGAGCTCCACCACTGCGCAAAGTCACGAGCGCCAGATTAACTGCAGGTTTTTTCACGCACGGCTGGATGTGCGCGCGCCGACAAAACTTGGGAAAAACGGACTGTGATGCCAACGATTAGACCAACCTCGGAGGCACGTAAAACCACGCGTGTGAAAAGGGGGGAAGCGAGGAGAACAAAAGGAAACGAGAGAGGCGGAAGACGGATCATTTCCACCGATGGCTAACAAGTACCTGTCCCGCGAGTTCAATTTATCCGTCAAAAGGTTGAAAGGAGGTTGGGGGCACCGAAAGAGGGGAGGATGAGTGGGAGGAGGAACAGTGTGGGGGGAGAGGCCGGAGCGAAGAAATATACGACAGCGAAATGGTCGCCTTCGCGGGGAAGACACATTGCGGGATCCTCAGCCCGCACGAGGGCGCATTCCGTGAGCTTCTTCTTTCTTATACCGGCTGGTTTCCCAAGAAAATAACTCCTTACCGAAATGTCCATGACCCTACCTACGTTTATCCATCCCACAACTCCGAACGAACGAATGTAAAACCTCAGAGGCATCAGTAATGGGTTTGCATACTAGTCATGTGCCGTAGACTCTTAATTTTTACGCCTACTCATATCTACATGTAATCTATGTGGTGAATTTATGCATAATTATGTGGAATAATGTGGACGTGGATAATAATGGGAAATTCAAAATGGACGACAAGGAAAACAGAGGAAATACTAGGCACAACGGGGAGGAGAGAGGGTTGTTGTAAGAATCCAAAGAAGGCAAGAAAAGTGAATGAACGTTTTGACTGGTGATTGAACGTTAAAGATTGTGCTAGAAAGGAGTATTTACCGAAGATGAGTTAAGGGAAGGGGGAAATTATACCCATGTTGGACGGAATGAAGGATTTATGTATAGTAGTGTAGGGTGCTTGGTTGTGGCTTTTTAGGCGTGGCTTAAAAATGCAGCGGTGTTTAGTCTGTATCCATCCTAAACCTATGGTAAACGGTACACTGGCAACGTAATCTAATAAATAATGTAAACTACCCATTCGACCATCACATTAAAAAATTAAGCCTCCGCCTTCCACTTTCTCCAACTCATTTTTCCCATTCTTCGCCGGAATACTTTTAAATTTTCCAAAAAAATACATTTCCAGGGTAGATTACAACCGCGGAAGGTCGACGCCAAATACATTCCCGATTCTCGAATGAGTAACCTCAATCAATTAAAAAAAGAGAACTAAAGAATTTTCCCGGAAGACGAATGTCCGCTAAGTCGTTTCCGCACTGTACATTTAGATGGATCACTCACTCGATCTTGAGCGTGACGAGACCCGAGCACGCATTTCCTTCACCATTACTCCGCGATCGACCTTTCTACTAAACGGCAGCTTAGCCATGGAATCAGGCGGTGATTTACTTCTCGTCCACGAGTGACGGAAACATACGAGAGTTCCTAGTCCACGGAGGGGTCGCGATAGGGCGGTGAGTTTCAGAGTCGACGGCAAGAGAGAGAGAGAGAGAGGCTGACTACGAGCAAGGATGTGGATACGAGGGAGGAATGAGGATTCACGTACACTTACTAACTAGCCGGATCATACTGTGAGATGAAACGGAATGGCGGGGGGTCTAGACTAGAATTTTAATCGAGACGCCGGCAGCGTTAGCCACTCGGAATAGCTGGTCCGTCAAGGAATTTTGTCTTGTCATCACCTAATTATGCCTTCCTTAATGGTAAACTGACATAGAATTAATGTTTATTGCTTATGTAGTACCTGATCCTAGGAGAGACTCCTCTCCATGATGACTTAAATGCTTGCCCTTTTCCGCCTGGTTACCTAACGTCTCCTTTCATTCCCACACATCCCGCCATACTTAGAGGCGTATAACATAAAGGCTGAGAGAAAGGTAAGTAAGAATTTTAGGCGAGACGGGAACAGCGAGGAAGTTAAAAGAGTCTTTCGGATGACATTTTGGATTGGATACTATGTAAATCCCGAGAAGATGAACATGGGAAGAGCTGGGAAAATGTGTCTAGTTTTTCTTCCGAATAATGCTCAAGTCTTCAACCGAATGCAAGCGTTTTTCTGGGTTTATCAAAATAAAAGACTAAATTTTCTATTTTACCCCACAGATAACTTGTAGTCCAAAAGTAAAAAAGAGTCGACCAATCATCAATATCAGAAGCCCCTTTAGGGAAATATTTATAATTAGGGAGTTGAATTGTTAGTTCAATTAACTCGATTAGAATTGAATGGAGGAATGGAAAGGCTGGGAGGACACCGCGGGGTCCGCAGTCTAACCTCTAAGAAGATGAACGGGACACTCAACTCGGGAACATTTATATGAAAGCCATGACTTAACCCTGGTCCTCATCAAGGAATACCACGTAGTGGGCGAACTGATTCGACGATGAATAAAATTCATCTGCCGAACGTCGACGCGAAGGAAGCCGAAGCAATATAAGGGTACCACTAACAAGTTTAATAACACCGATTCCCAATCCTTATTGCTCAGCACTTTTTACGACCACGAACAAAGGTCATACTCGCCTCGCAAGCATAAACTACACACATTAATATTAAAACAAAATATTTTAGCAAACACAACACCAATTTTAGGAGAGTAAAATGACTCATTTCACTAGGAGTGAAAAATTGAAAAATCAAAATGCAGCATATTTGAGAACATAGCATAACAATTGTTAATCATATTATTTAAGACTACGATCAAAAAAGTTAAATTTATGGATAAATTGGAAATAAAAATATTAAGATAAAATCACGGCCTGAATCAGTACACATCGTTCCTTTAAAGATTCGCGCAGGTTTCGGAATGCGAGGATAAATTTCATACCAGTTCTAAGTTTTACCTTCACAACTTCCTGCCCAAATTTTTGTCATATCCCCTGGCTCGAGAATACGCATTACGTGTGTATTAAAATACACGACCTTACCCTGACCTAAATGCGAGCCCCGTAAGAGTATCGAAGCACGGTTGAAGGAACGGCTCCGCTCCCAAAATACACGTACATACGAGTGCTCTCTCCGCAAAACGAAAATCGTCTACGACACGCCCCCATCCTGACTCCCCGGAAGTGAAGGCTGGCTCCCCGCTCAGGTTTATCTCCCCGCACGTCCGGCGGTTCCCCCTCCGAGAAAAATCTCTTGGTGACAGCGTCGATCTTGAAGAGCATGGAGGATGCAGGATGCAGGCAGGGAGGAGGAGAACCGAGGTAGAGACGCAAGGGGGGGACCAACAGCATCCGTACGACAACCGGCGGTGAAGAGACCCGCGGGCGGGGGAGAAAAGCGGGGAAAACGCGAGGACACGTTCGCGTCAAAAAAACTAGACATGAAACGAGAGTCCTCTTGGTATGAGATCGCGACGATGAGGGAGGAGTAGTTAAAGAAAAACGAAACCGGGAGGGGAGAATAAGATGAGGAAGGAGTCGAGAAAGGAGAGAAGAACGAGAACGGCGCGCAGACGGGAGAGAGTACGAAAAGAGCCGTGCCCCGCGCGTGCACACTCGACGGGGGTTGACTGATTACGTGGGTGACGGCCTCACGCAGACCGCGGAAAGGTAGCGAGGGGCGGGGTGGCGAGACAATAAAACCGAGACGTATTGACCCGGCAGCGGCAGGCGAAAGCACTTAACATACCACCGCGGCACAAGAGCACTTGGTGAGGGGGTGGAGAGACGAGTGGAGGGTGAAAAAAAGATACACCATGGGGGAGTGGAAGGGGGCAGGCAGCCGCGTTTATCCGAGCAAATGGAAGAGGCGTGGGTGGAGAGAGGAAGTGGTAAGGTCTGTGGAGATGCCCAAACGTGAAAGTCGCCTTGGGATGCAAATCCAAAAGCTCAGTTGGATTACCAAGATTTTCGATCCAAGTGGACATTATCCTTCATATAGTATATCCACTTGAATATGGGGTCATTAGGGGTGTACAATTACGAATTTATTATATTTCAAGACTTCGTCATCACACTCCCTCGAATCTAAATTAACTCTTTGGATCATGAAGTTAACGATATAATCGATTAATGGATACACCATTTTTCGTAATCATACCTGCAATCCTGCTAACAAAAATCCCAGTTCGGTTATTAAAAACTGCATGACGCTGAACAAAATTGAACAAGAGACTCTGCATTCCAGCAGATAAATAGTAATCTTATGTGTATCGAATTATGAATTTCTAATATTATGCATTTCGAAATTCAACAATAAACAACACTTTCTTGGGCATTTTTAAGTACTGGAGGTAAATAAAATAATTTAATTATTCTTAACTCCTGATTTCATTTCGGAGGTTAACGACTTTACAAAAAGTAGACGATCGACTGGATATTGGTTCAAGAACTACACCTCTGACCTCTCACGGGACAATTCTTAGTCTAAAAAGGCTGGGGGCGTGCACTGTACCTATACCACATCGCTCGATCGGTTATTTTAGCATTTTACCCAGACTCGCCATTCTTAAGCCTGATCCATCTTCCACGCTCCATCACACCATTTCGCGGACGTCCGTCACGCTCCTCCCAGCAATACTTTTCCTTTCATCTCTACTTCAATCCTGACCTTTCCTCGCGCGTTTCAAGCGGCCCGAGCCCACGTCGACACCTACCCGAGTGCCCCATGCCGATGGCGGCCAGCACGCGGTGTACCTACGGGAGACGCCGAGAGAGAAATACGAGACAGGAGACGGGGAACCGGATGGAATGTCAACTAGCTCGCACGGGACGTAAGGGAGTTCCTACGTCGGAGGCTGAAGAGCGGACGATGGCACTTGGGGAGACATCGAGAGGAAGTCTGGACGTCTTCCTCTTCCCCGGAGGCCCGAGTCCGTCTGATTAACGAGACGGAGAGGATCTCCGGGCATCCCTGACAAATCGCCACACCATCCGGCTTCATTTTACCCCATCCCTCCTCTTGAGTACAAATCCCACCCGCAACTGCGACACACCCTAGGTTATAAGATTACGAAACGCGATCAAATAAGCACCTGACTCCGTAATCGGCTTATTGGTGCGTTATTTTTATATATGCTCCACCTTGTTTCATTCTGAAAATTTTAGTTCGTCGGGCCATAGGGCAGTTGGGTGTACAAGCCGCGACCCGCGACCGCTGATGGCGAATTTTTAAATTAAAACGAATTTTGATATTTCACATTATGATTTTCCTCTAGGTTTTAAATAACAAAATGGCATTTTGCTGTAATACTGAATCTATGTTTTCAGGACTTTATGCACATTAATTCTATAAAATAATCCGAATTCACAAAATGATTTCTTTATTCACAATGATCCTAATGCGATCTGTAGGCTAGGGAAATATCTGTAAGGCGGAAGACTTATGTACAGAAAGACTATAGAAGGAAATCGTTATGCATCAATGTCATAAAGTGATACGGACCACTGCATAATTTGTTTAGTTTAGTCATTATGCGAGTTAAAAATTTTGGCAACAATAATCGTTAGGGCAGGATCGGTGTCGTTCGCGACACAGACAGCACGTTATAATCTGGCATTGCTAAACAGAACATTGCCCACGCCACACCAGTTCAATCGCCACTCGATATCTACGAACGACAGTCCATTATTACGGATGAGTGATGCGAATGAAAGAATCGATTCGTACAACGTCAACCGAATGGATTCACTCAAAAATTCGTATTCCTAAAGTCAATTCTATTGTGAACGTATTGCATGCATCGATAGTTGGGTTAGGGATGCTCTGGCTTTGTGCTATGCTCTAATTTCAGTTGCTCGCTCAACACGTTGATTAACTTGTTGATCAACACTATGTTCACCATTAAAAAGTATTCCATAAGCTGTTTATTTCTTCCAAAAACTTCGGGATTACGTAAAATTATCATATAATTGAACTAACAATCATATACCTAATGAAACGGTACTGAGCGGAGAGAAATGGACGAAAAGGGTCGTACACCTGTGCTGGTTTCATTTACCTATATCTCATGGATAACTATTTAATCTAAAGTCAGAGTATCATAAACTTCAAAATTAAGGTCTAAGTTAATATTATAGTTTACATATTTTAAAATCTATTAAACTAAGTAAAATGTCTTTTCTGCAAAGATGGGATAATAAATAGCAAAATGTTACCGTAGTTAAAATGTCCACTAATCAACGATTTTCATCAATGAAGAGGGCAAATCTGCAATTAATCAGCATCGGAATGACACCGAACTACTACAATCGGATTTTTTCCCAAGAGAAACCGAATTTGCGGGAGAGCATCGCATCGGAATTGGGTTGAAAAGAAATTACACATTCAAGAGAATCAGGAATCGCATTGAAACTACTAGATTTGAAATCAATCGAATGGTCATCTGGATATGAGAAGATTGCCAGAAGAAAAGTCAACCATTTTCGTTTCGGTCCCAATTAAGAGAGGGCACTCACTCGTTGAAATCTCTCGCAGAACGGCCATCCATCACCTGCGTCACACACCCATTGAGGAAGATGGGATACAACCCATTGATATGCTCCAGGAAAAAAAAGAAGGCGAGAGGGAAGTTTTAACTATCCGTCCTTAATGTAAAAAGGACCAAACAATACACCAAGACGCTCCCCAATGATACGGGGTTCGGCAACATAACTTCCTTTTTTCAAACGCAAAACGCATTCTCCCTTTTAACGCCGAAGATTATAACTCGTAAAAGACAAAAATCAGCTCCGGCTGCAACGTACCCTTCCCCACTCTACATCCTACAATTATTGCCCCTTGAGGTTACTGCGCTGTTCACCTCTTCTTCTAGATTAGGAGAAACCGTTAGGTCATTTTAAGGATGGCTGGCTCTAGTGTGACGAGTTGTGGCAGATACGAGATGAGAAAAATAATGTGAAGTCAATTATGAGCGGCGTCAATCGCGGAGAAAATGGTGAGTGACAGATAACAGACACTCGTTTTCCAATGCGAGGACGTTTCTCAAAACAATAATCAGTGTAAATACATGCGAGCTATCACACGCCGTGTGAAGGTAGAAGCTGGAATAACCGGCTACAATTACAAAATAGTAAAAATATTAAAAAAATATTTATTTACATGCCTACGCATTTCCTTCAGTCTACTTATCTTTAATCAGGCAATTGGTTTAATGAGTTGACAATTACAATTTGAAGATTGCAATAACTTTCTCGGTCACTTCCGCAACTTCAATAGAGTTTATGGCACAACTTAACTTTATCTGGATCATTTTAAAGGATTTCTTCGATAAGTACCAAAAGCTAGCATCGTATTAAAAATCTGTCCTAACTCATGTGAAATCCCTTTCTTTACATACCTTTTACTACATACTTTGCATACCTTTCCTCACTTATTTTTCCCCTTTTACTTTTTCATTATAATTACCTATCATCGGTTTAAATAATTTCCAATTACCTAACATGCAGCTGAATAAACTCCAAAACGCACAATGGCACTAGTGAATTCTACTATATTTCTCACTCAATATTACAACAAAAACTGTAAGTTGAATACGCTTTGAATGTTAGTGAATTTAGAAACTTATCTAAATTCAGATCATTTACAGGTTAGAAGTGAAATGGTGACTTCAAGATCACCATCATCACAGTTATTTGGTTAGAACATATTTTGCATGACTCGCTCTAATATTTTTACGACCGGCATCTTCCCCTACACGAGATTCCTTCGCGTGAGTACTCCTCCTCCCGTCGAACTAAAGAAACCCTTACATTATTAAAAAGAAACATGAGCGACGCTCTTAAAGTGTTTGGTCCATTACCCCACGTTTTGCACTAATAAACGACATCTTAGTCTAAGAGAAAAAAGAAGCGCCCATGCCCTTCTCGATTCATATTCATACATATTTAGTCCTGAAAATATGTGACGAGACGGGTTCAATTTTCCCTCTGCATCCACAAGATGATACCATGATTTATCTTTTCCCCCGAGAGCAACAAAACAAAACCTGTCGACTAAATGTCAAAAAAGGTTGCCAACTATTTTGTAACCGCCCTCCTTTGAAATGATCATCTTTTTTTTTTTACCCCCTCGACTCCGTAAAGGCGCGGTTTGAGGATGAAGAAAAAGGAGGAATGGATTTGCAATTATAATCCGTGTGAAACGGAGATACTCAACAAGCACTCACTCCTTTCCTACCCTTCCCTACGAGGACGAGTATTATACTGGAGGAGTTACCGGTGGAGGATGGGTGCCTTGTCCAAATAAGGAGACCGGACAAAGAGTTGGGAGGAAGAGAAAAAGAGAAGCCTACTTGCTTTGTGAGTACACCGGCGACGCATTATCTTCCCCGCTTATACCCACGGCCCCTCCCCATCCCCTTCCCTCTCTCTCTCCACCGTTAACTCCCTTCTTCCTTTTTTATTTCGGTTAGGCTCTTTGATAGATATGGATGCGTCCCCGCTTCGAAGAGCCACCTTCAACACATCAATCCCTTTTTCCATTAAGGACAAAGGAACACGGTCGCCTCCACCCCCTCCTTCCCAGAGCCCCCTAATGGAAAAAGCACCTCTTTGAGAGAGAGAGAGAGGTTCGTCGCTGCATCCAGATGGATCATGCGCCCTGTGAATCCGCCGCTCGCATCTCCCCCCCTCCCCCTGGCCCTCCCTAGTCGCATGTCCTTTCGCGCTGGAGCGGCGGACGCCGAACAACAAAAAAAAAACATTTGCATCACCACGGATCGGGAATGCGCGAGATTTTTAATGTCGCCATCGGTGCCGCTTCCAAAAAACATTTGTGATTAATTCACCGTGAAATCCTTTTAACCTACCAGTCACAACACGACGGGATGGAACGAACAGGAGAACCGCCGAAAGAGCAACTTGGAAGTTTGTACTGTGCCGTCGAACGACAGCGTCCGTCCCGAAGGCGCAATAATAAAAACTCGATTACGCATTATGAGACGAACAATTTAAGGACGCGGGAGCGACTGAAGACAGATGTCCTCGGTGAAGAATACGACAGGAAGTGGAGGATGCACGCGATTCTTCGCATCGAAAGCTTCAGTTCAAAATGAATGTGGAAAACAAAAGTTTCCAATTAAAAACACATCCCATTTAATTGAAGGCATGGTTATTCCCAGTCGTCAACTAAAACTTCGAATCGCTCTGTAATTACAACTATACTAACACTTTGCGCCTTTATTGCAATTCATGCCCGTTTCAGAAGGCAGATGTTTGAAGTCACGGGTGGTCGGTACGAAAAGATCTTCGACAAATTTCCCGAAACTGGAACAGTGGAAAATCTACGTAATTTTCATGGTAATTTCGAACGAACACTCTATCAACTGGTTATTCCGCCGCGTGGAAACAAAAGAAAACAGTTGGGCAATCCTCAGTCCCGTACACCCGCCGAAAGATAGAGCGAATGGACCCGCTGCGATAAATGCACGTCGAGTTCAATGATCGTAGAGATCCAGGAGTATATTTCACACGTTTGGATGAAGAATTCGTCGAGTCTCTCTCATCTCGGCTCAAAGACTAGCGGACGTAATAAATTTGCGAGACGCCCACCGCCAAGAAAACTAACATGACGATTCTCGGGAGCGCTGGGTGGAGCCTCTCCCCACTGCAAAGGAGCGGCTTAAATCAAAATTTAGTAAACCAGCCCCGGACGGATATCAAAGGGGAAAAAATACCTAGCCCACAAAAGTTAACGCGGACGGACCCCGCCTTGCTCAGCACCTACCACCACCACGACCTTGGTTCGCCCTCTGGGGGAACGCTCCGCCCGACCACCGGACGCCTGGACCATCACCACCCCTCTCCCTCACACCTACCGACCGACCAACGCACACCCCATTGGCAAACGATCGATTTGGGGTGGGGGAAGGCAATACACTCCCCTCCGAATTGCTCCGGGTGAGGAGGGGGGGGGGGGGGGGAGGACTATAAAAATAAGTTATCAGAGCCGACAAATGTTAACAAACACGAATTTCCAACGGGCCGTCCCACTGGGCCCGCCATCCCCCTCCACCCGCGACGTCCTCCGCGGACTCCGGCGGAGGCGGGACGGTGGGAAACCCGGACGGCGAGACGCTACACCCCCCACTCTACTCGGACACCGGCCCTCCCACCCCGAAAGCAACAGGGGCGAGATTTATCGCCGTCTCGTAACTTGTACATGCATCGTAACGAGGGGGGGCGGGAAGGGACGGAGGAGCTGAGAGTGATGGTGTGTGGTGGGGATGAAACGGGATTGGGGCTGGGGAGGAGGAGTTGGGGGGAACAACCAAAGAAGAGAGAGGAAGGGGGAAGGAGTAGAAATTATGCAAGTCCTTCAACGTCTTCAACACAAATCGAAGGGAGCACCTCCACCCACCTCCAGTACGCGGTGCGCCGATGCCATTCTTTCCACTCGCCTCGGGTTAACTACCCGAGATTGCTACAGCACGGATGAAAATTTCCACGCGTTTTGGGTAGCAAAAGTACAGCCAGCCGAACGAGAAAAATTGCAAAAACTTGGGGCGAGCTGAGACGACCAGTAATACGCGGTGGCTGGAAACAGATGCGAGCTGTAGATACCAAGTTAGGAGGGTGAAATGGTGAAAAAAAGAAGGTGGGGAAACTTCATTCAGGGGTGTAGACATGCAGTGGGGAGATTAAATCAGTTCGTTCCTCAGATGATGAAACCACGCAAAGCCGGTCAAGCAAGTGATTAAATGAACTACACCAACTTGGATAAGACTCATTTTCACTGTATTGCACAATCGCGTTAAAGAGGCTCCAAAGCATTCCACAATATGAGAAATAATAACAATTATTATTATTTTATTATTGAAAGGTAATCTACCGGTAAAGGTAGGTTGTTTTTAGGACGCAACTAATGACTATATACTATGACAAAACTAATAACAATATACTATGAAAAAATAAAAATCCTTGTGAAAATGCACAAACATCATCATTTGCTCAAGAGAAGGTATTATAATTCAAAGTAACCTAAAAAATGAACACAATAGTAGTGTGATATGAACAAAAAGACGTACCAAAATCCTAACGAGAATACACAGACATCATCATTTGTTCATAAGAAGATATTTTTAACCATAGAAGGGATATTGGAGCGCGAAGTTAACAACGGGAAAATATAATCACTGGCATATTTCAACGTCCAACAATATTTTTTCAAACAGTGTTAACGCAGTGAAATTTAGCGACTGAGATAGGTGGGAGGACACGAAAATGGGGGAGGGAAAAGGATAGTCATATTGGACTGCATGAAGGGAGGTAGAAAATAAACGGAATTGAATAACGATTTATTGCATAGTAGGGTGTCACATTGTGCTCTGTTATAAGAGGCTTAAAAATTTAGCAGTGAATATCCCACTTCTCTATCCAAAACCTACCTTAAACTGTAGATTATAATTAATGATAACACCATCTAAAGCTGCAAATAGTAACTAGAGCAGTTGTGCAAGGCTCAATTCATTAATTAATTATTGAAGGTCGATAACGACACATTCGCCAACAAAGACGCATGGAAGTGGTTGGAATCCTCCTATCCCCCATCTAAACACCTCAAGACCACCCATTCCCAAAAAAATCCCTCGAAGTCTTCAACAAACTTCCCATCAATGAAAAACCCGAAGGGAGAGAAAGACGAGAGAGGCCAATAACACGTGGACGGAGCCAAATATAACCGATGCCCGCCGCAATTTCGTCCGATACAAATGGAATCCGTGAGAGCGACGCTCATTTTTTTTTGGCCGGTCGCTCATCGTCCGGTGAATAATATTTCTCCGTCCACCCCATCGCCCTCCCCGCTTAATTAGTATTCCTCGCATCAATTGATTGATTGGATATTTTAGTGGCCGAGGGTCGACCGGCCGCCGCCAAGCCACCCACCGCCAGCCCCACATCCCTTCATCCATTCCAGAGCGAACGAGAGAAAGCACAATGGAGGAATGGCGACGAGGTTACGACTTCGTAAGGACCTAGTCGAACGACAACATTTAAAAACTTTGAGAGCCGCCGAACGATCGAGAATGGGAAAACATTTCAGCTAGGCGAGAAAGGAAAAGGACTGGCTGGAAATAAAAACACGCCCGTCGCGTCCAGACGATCACTAATAAATTCCCTCGACACTTATTTTTTTAATTGCCGAGATAGCCGACGATTACGACGCGGCTCGGGGTGACACTAAATAAAAACGAACATCGGCCACCACGGCGACGACAGTGACAAGTGGGTTCAATTCAAATCCGAATTTAATTGGCATAATCGGACCAGTGGCCCGTCTCGAAGGACTCCCCGAGTCGACGCTAAATCCAATCCCGGTCCAATTCGTTAAATATTTTGACTTGTTTGCTTCCCTTGAGAAGGTGACCACGTGCGAAACGCTAAGGTGCCACGAGAACCGCAGCTACCATGAAGGAGACATGAAAAAAGGGAGAGGGAAAGTCAGTAAACCTGTATCTACGGGGTAATTTTCTTGCTGCATTTCGTAATCTTAAAGATTTAACGCTCAATTCCGGAATGAGATAAACGAGAACATGATAAAAGGATTGGGAGAGAGTGGAAATAAAAGTCTGATGAAAATGTCACGAAGAAGAACAGAGGAGGAGTCAAAGGGAATAGGGGTTGGGAAACTTCCTGGCAAAAGGGTTATTTGAATGAATGCAAATATTTAATGAAAGTAATGCGGGTAGTTTGATCGGAGGCGGTGGGGTGTATCCCTCTCCTCCAAATCAAGAGGTCGTGGGTTCGAACCCTATCCAAGTGGGTTTTCTTCCAACTAGGGCTTGGGTGTTTATGTACTTTAACCTTCTCATTTCAGGTTTATAATCACAGTGTAAAGGGTCACCACTTGGATGTTTTCGCAATAGTGCTAAATAAAAATAAGGGTGTATGTTAGGAGCCCCCTCAAAATATTCTTGAACAGACTAGCAATTTAGGGACCTTATCAGGACGAAGTAAAAGTGCCCTACAAGCAGGACCAGGGCTGTGGGACATAACTTCCTCATCCACGTTTTAAAATCATAACGGTTTCCCAGATAGGATGATAGAAGAATTGACTGCCTGAATTACAGAAGGGGATAAAGAACGGAAAGAAGCAAATAATGAAATTTTATAATGAATAACGAGGATGACGACGCCTTGTTTGACTTGGCTTTCGCTCAGGTATTTGCATTACTTACATGCAGGAAAATGCAAGTGTTATCTTTAATTTATTAATGGACTTTCGCAGAGTGAGCAAATTGTCAAAGAGAGTTACACACACTTAGTCCTCCAACCTAACGGTTTTCCCAATTCAAAGAAAACCGTCCCTTCCCCTGACAAAATCCTCTCCATTCTACTCTCTTAACGTTTTGCCCCCCTAATTGCTTTACTATAAGTACGATGTCCGAGAAAAGTAGACAAATAAGCCCTGCGACAAGCAGAAAAAAAAGGGTGGAAGAATTTGTTGTCTCAGGCTTAACTTTATGGAATTTGCATGACATATTGAAATTAAATACTTTATTTTGTAATTCCACACCATTTTTGGAATCGACAGTTAGGAGGGGGTAGAGGAAGGAAGAAGAATAGGCGTTCTAGGCAGCATAAAGACAGGTGGCGGTTACGAAGAACTGAAGAAGTTAATTATATGGAGCAAATCAGAGGAAGCTCTCACGATTTTTTGAAGATAATAGACGTTCGAGACCGTCCAAAACCTACCTTCAATAGGTAGAATGCCTTGAATGAAACCTGTGGAAGACTTGCACTGAAAATGCTATATGTAGCGGAGTAGTCAAACTGCAGTCATTCCTGTACAAAGAGCTAGTATTCATTTTTACAGCAGCGGAATTCCATACATCCTCAGTCCCAACTGCCCACTATGATGAACAAACCTCTCTTGGTGGAGAAATGGGCCATCGACGTGCGAATAAGAAAACTGAACTAGCACTCCATAAGAGGTGATGAAGACACACATTCGTAACACTGAGAGACTTTCATCACATATTAATTGCTCGACATGAATCAATATTTAGAATGAAAAGATATCTATGTTCGTCTGAATTCATCATTTCCTGAAGCAAACCAGGAAAAATGCCAAATAATAACTGTGAGGACACAAATTATCGCTGAAGAAAAGTTTAATTAACATCAAACATCGATCACGTTTTCGCTATTTGCAGGGGAAATAATGTAGGAGTAATGGATACCGATTGGCTAAATTTACACCCTCAACAGGTCGAGAAACTTCTACTGGATCGTCAACTCAATTTATTCTGGTAAACTGAATAAAAAACACCACGAGTTCTTCCATCACTTGCCCAACGGTTGGTGGGAATACTCTTGATGGCCAATCATCACCACAGAACATTTAATTTCAAGGGAAAGAAAATCTTTCGTCCAACCGCGTAATCGTATACAAACATCATTCGAGGCACCAACGCCTCAATTGGACATGCTATGAGAGGTGATTCCGGAAAGGGGCACGGGAGAAGGAATTTCTCTTTCTTACTTAAACACCTTAAACATTAATGTCCATCGACTTGAAAGGCACAAGAAAAATGCCAAAGAGGGTAAGATTTGAGGTTTAATAACTTCCTTCCATAAAGGAAGACATAAATAGCTTTGGTCTCTCTTAATAATTTACCTCGTTCCAATACGCAGGAAACGCGGTGGTAATAAGTGGAAATTCTCTGAAAAGCCCTTACTTATGGATATGTAATTGCACACATAAAAATTTAAGTATCCAATCGTGTAATCTCTGTTAAAAAGCGCATATGTGGATAAGTGAAAAAGTAGCCCGGAAAAAATAAGGGCAGAAAACAAAAGACAATGCAATAAATACAAGATTTTGGCAAATGAAAGAGATCGAATTGCTGGAAAACAGTTTTTAAAGACTGAAATGAATAGTTTACATTATAATAATCACCGCCGTATTTATGCTCAAATTACACCCAATACATCTTCTACACCCACGGACACAGAATCTACAACCCCACCTCAAATATTTTTTTCCAATTTACAAGAGACACTGCCACTGTTGCTGAGTTGGGAGGGGGGCATGGAGCCGAGGAAGGAGGTAAACACAGGAAGAAGAAGGCGTTCCCATGGGAACAGATTGAGAAGAGCGACTGAAGGAATAATGATGGTCCAATGCCGATGGGTGCCGAGGAGAGATGGGGGGGGGGGAGGGGGAGACATGGCCGCTTAGCAACTGGGCAGCTGCAAATTGTTTCGACATAAAGCGATTGGGGGGGGGATGGGAGTGACTAAAACTGGATTGGGCGGGAAGTGTTGGGTGATGGTAAACAAGGAGACGCTCAAATGAAGACAAGAAAAACACGAGAAACTTGAGGTGAGATTTGCATACGGAATGGGGAATGAGATAGATACATACATGTTGGCAAGTTGAAAATTTTCACGATTCACGACGCTGCTGATATTCTTCTGCAATTTTTAATTGAGGCAAATGACAGAATTGAAAAAAAGTGACGTTTTAAAACAAGACTGATGTTAAACATGCGACTCGTATTTCATCTCAGGATATTATTTGGAAATTCAAACTGAATTTTTTTTGAAATTAGAATTATCCTCCAGTCTCTCAAGTGTCCGAGTTTTGGATCTCCCATCTCAACTGTATCAATAAAAGCGAGTTATTACAATGATACTTTCAGCTATTTTCACACGAGTCATTTGTATCAAGTATAACTGGTTGGAAATAGATGAAGAGGCAATTAAGGCAGGAGAAATCGGAAAACCTGTTTCTCTTGATTCATCACATTATCGGGCTAAAATAATGCCCGAAAAATTAACACCCTTTACAACGTACCCGCGTGAAGCCGCGCAACGCAATAATGAATACGTATTGTTACGCTGATTATAGTTTTAGGCATTCAAGCTCGATTGTTCATTCAGGGGATTTGGGGTTCGATCCGTTTAAAGTCGATCAGCTAGGAGTGAACTCCCATGTAAAATGGGGGAGGGGTCAAGTGTTATTAAAAATATTCAACGACTTACTGAACTGCATAAATTTTGCCACGAGAATACCGAATCTTCAGCTACTGACCCCTAAGTCGCAGGTTCTACTCCGGACGATCCCTCTGAATACCCCGGTAAAAACCCAGGATTCCCCCGACACCAGATCTTCCCTGGGAAACCTCAGGTTGTAGAGGAAAAGAGAACTGACCCCCCTCCCCCCAGCCTTCTTTGTGTTAATTTCACATTCCCATAGGGGTCTCTACCCCAACCAATCAAACCGACTCTCGAATAAGAGGACTGCGGTTTCTGGTCTATTTGATGAACAATACACACTCAAGTGAACATAACAATGCATCGTTTATCACAGCAACGCCCATCTGTATAAGGTGCACGGTGATGATGAGGGGTTCATCTTTCTCGAATGAAGCCATAAAAAAACACTGACGAGTACGATTTTACGGCCTTTCTGGAAGGAAAATTTCATTACGGACGCCATCTCCTCCGCCCGTTCCTAATCGCAATTTTATGCGTTTGCTCCGTGTCTCCCGACCTCCCCTCGACTCCGGAGTCGGAGAAGCGAGGAACGGGGATGGATTCGCGGAGAGTGCGGAGCACACGAGTGAATCCCCCGAGTGAAGAAGGCTCAGGATTATCATGGACAAGACTCCCACTACGCGTCCGTAATTATGCGGACGCAACGTAAACGCTCGTGTGAGTCGCGAGCATTAACCGTCTTCACGCCCGACTCGTCCCACGACTTGGTGTCATCCCTCACGCGACGGAGATTGATCTCTCGACATCTGCCAAGCCTCTTCCGAGGTGCGAGCGACCGTGACGAGTATGTCTCTCTTCGCTCAAAAGACTACTTGACACGGGGAATCTCGTTGAAGATAAAGTATTATGGTCCTTGAGTCACACGGAAAATTATCCGGAGTAAAGCTCATGCCCGTGCTTGTCAGATCCAAAATAACATCCGAACTTAATATAGTACGAGTATATAAAGTACGAGTCCGCTAATGGAATCGACTATCGGAATAACGAGTCCGCTCTCGAATGATGGGAGGGCGTGAAAAATATTCACCAAATTACCTCACTTAAGTTCTCCTAAGTTTTTAATGACGTGAAACCGAAGGAGGTTAATGAGAATGTGAATAGGGTTTTCCTGTGGACAGAGAGGAGGGACCGAACCGAATTGCCAGATTTAACATGAGTGGTTTATTCTCATGGCTGCCAAACGTACTACGTAAAGCTTGCTATTTGAAAACTCCGTTAAGTAAAACATTTTAAGATATATGCTCAATTGAATGGGGAATGCATGTGACTTCTCTCACTGACGAGCTGTGAAAGCACGTAAAAACGAGAATTTTCAGAATGTTTAAAGGAATTAGCTCCCACGTCATGTTTATAAATTATTAACTACGACCAACTTCATCGAAATGAAACGAGGAACGACGGAATATATGCTAGATTAATACTATTTCCACATGATATCCTAGAAAAAGGAGACCCTCATTCACCAATTACTGAGTTACACTTGGTTAAAGTACGTAAAAGGAATACGATGCATTACAATAAGTTTTAGAATGGTTGTGGAGAGGAAAATTGATCTTACTACTTCATTCCGAATGAGACAACTGGGGAGTAATTAACTATCAGTCTCTTGCGTCCAAATTTGCTCATTCTTCAACGACCACTGAGGTACCCGTTTAAATAAATGTCCAGTCGATGGTCAGCATCAAAACAATTAGGTACGAGTATACACAACATTTTAGACCGGAATTCAAATGTTTCCTAACCATCACTGCTGACAGCCACTGTCCACGGACAAAGCCGCGGAATTACTCGAGTTTTTCACGCGTGCAAATGTCAATTAAATTATTTGTTTTAGTGTAAATCAACATCCATCGATTCCGAGAGTAAAATCCCTCATTAAAAATCACTCAGCATAAAGTGCATATTTTCTCTTAAATATTACAATTGTGAGCACGATTGTAAAAATCTTTCTGTATTTTTTTACAAATCTACATTTTTATAGAAAGGTAAAAGAAAGCCCAGGTGGGAAGACAAATAATACACGTAAACGAGAAAAAAACCCCAATTTTGTCGACCACTCTTTGCCTGCTTGATTGCAGCTATAATCCTGAGAAAAGTGCTGCTCGTAAACAAATAAGCCATCAACTAATCCCTGGACTTATTGATTCATAGCAACCTGTTATGCAGGAGTACGGCACACACTAAATCTTGCGGAAATTTAATTTTTTAGCTTTTCTTCGGGATGGAATATGCTACATGGCCTTGTGGCGGCTCATACGGGAATGGCGAGGATGCTGGGGCACTTCAGGCACGTCAAAAATACACTGGTGACCACGAATCAAGGTCGCCCAGACGCATGCAGCAATATACAATGAATACTCGCACCTGCAAAAAAAAGAGTACGCGAATGCAGATTATGCAAATTTCTTCGAGCATCCTTAAGGAGAGAAAATACGAGGGCAGTAATTTCACGGATACGGCCATCATGGACGGCAAACAGCATTTCCCCTGTTATTTTAAGGCTCCAATAAATATTACAGCGGCAGCATTTGCTTAGGGCCAATAAAAAAGTTTACGTCTAATGACACACACACATGCACCCTACTCTGTATTCTGGCACGGTGCCAAAAGAGACGAAAGGGCGTGCGTGGAAGGCGCGCGGAATGCCTCTCCGGCGTGCTCCCACTGCGAAGATGGGAGAAGAAGGATAAGGGAAAGACGAAAAGGAGGATCGGAAAGAGAGCGAGGAAGGGCAAGGGGAGCAAAAAGGGAACGACGCCAAACTTAATCGCTCCCTTTAAATCGAGGCTGTAAACAAATTTGTCGGAGATATGAAAAAGGGAGCGATCGGGTCCCGCGGGATATATAAACGCGGGTGGTGGGAGGGGGCAGCATAAAGCAAGACAAATTTATTTTTCACCCCCCCCCTCCCTCATTCATCCCTCAAGCGCCGGGAGAGAATTCACCGAAATATAAATCTTGTCCGGAGGAAAAGCGTAAATATTTGGCCGATTTATTGCCCCTTCGATGACTCGGCAATTAGGTGGTAATGGCAGGTGAGACTTTCGCGGGAAACGTGGTGCAGAGAGACGGGCGAGACGAGATCGAGACTGGAGTCGGGTGGGAAGGAGACCGGCGAGTTGGGATGGGCGTGGGAGGGAGGACTTCGGGACTCTGATCACCACACATCGGCATCCATCGGCCTCGCAATCAGATTCGTTAGCTCATTATTGACAGTAAACTACCGGGTTAGGGTAGGTTGTTGGCAAACACTCGCACCAAAAATCATTGTACTCCTAAGCCCTAACTAGCATGGCACAAATTATTCTTAACCCCCATTATACATACATGCGAATTATTTTACACACGACTTAAAAAGGCGTAAAAAAGGTTACACACGACTAATACCATTTCCTTGACTCTGCATATTTCCTCTATCAGTACCCTTCAAAATGCATATTCCTTTCCCCCTCTATCAAGCTTTTCCACCCCTATACCCTATAGTATTCAGCACCCCACTACTTCCTCACTGCGTTGAGAATACCCACAACATTGCAAGCCATCGGTGACCTTGTATTCTATAGTTAAACGTAATCGGGGACAACTCTTTGAGTCTCATATTTACCCTTACAGAAGATTTTCGGCTCTGCTTTCCGAAATATAAATAGTTTAGAATGTATGCACCAAAGTAGCTACAAAAATGAATAATGTAAAAATTTTCATTGATATATCGAGATGGAAAGGAAAACAAATGAGGAAGTACTGGAGATGGTGGGTGAGGAGAGGGGTTTGTTGAGATAAATCCTGTGGAGGCAGGAAAAATGGATGAAAGGCGTATTGAGCGGTAGTGGAATGTTGAAGAAAGTAATAGAGGGGAGAATGTTGGGCAAGCGAGGTAAGGGCAGGAACAGGATAGGGATGTTGGACGGGATGAAGGAAGGAAAGAAGTACACAGAGATGAAGAGGGACCTGTTATAGATTAGGTTGCTAGGTGGGGAGTTACAAAATGTTTATTTGGTAGTTGTGTCCCTCCAAAAACTTACCTTAACCGGTAGATTACCTAATAATATAATATCGAGATGATATAAATACAAGGTTGCATAATCAGCAATTATGAGACAGATGGATTCAGCCTATTTTATAGACCGAATTTATCTATCATAGAGATTTACAGGAGAGTGCATTCAAAAAACGACAGACATGTAGACAGATGGTTGTAATTAATGGTCTCCACGGAATATTTACATATTCGCCCAGAAAGGCTATCCAAGAGTGAGTTAGACGAGGGGATAGCGAGAAATGGAGCCAAAAATAATTATATTGGGAAAATAAACAAGAACACATTTCATCTTATGACCTTCGAATACCTGCCTCGCATGTAGTAGTTCTTGAAATAGCAAATCTACATGCTTAATTTTCAAAGTTTGCGTGCCAAAGGAGTATTGCGCTATCAAAACTTTTCGGGAAGAAGAATGAATTGAAATAACCAACCCAATACCGTGGAAGAAAATCTCGACTTCATTTCAGTACGTTCCAAAATAAAGGAAGGCGTAATGAAACATTTAACATGAATAAGTGGAAGGGTTTCCAGGTTATCCGACGATTAAGGTCATTTCGCGATTAGGGAGAACAACGCAAATGGACTCGTCAGAATATAGTTTCGTGAACTGCGCGATATTTCGTTTATAACTCCATTTAATTAGAATTCATTTCTACTTACGCGCAAAATTAAGTCCGTGCCAGAAGTGAATGCTTCACGTAAACTAAAATCCTTCAGTAGGGCGCGGAGACATTCAGTTTCGCAGGAAGCCCAGAGGAAGTTCGAATGAGGAAGCCCTTAGCCGAAACACTTGGAAGAAAATAATGAGGGCCTAGCAAGATGTGATGCACACTTTCACGCATACTTTCCAATACTAAATCCACGAGTCAACAGTCAAAGTGTACTCACAGTGCATTTCAAAATTAAATAGAATAGAAATTTGAGCCTTAATAAAACCAAAAATAGATTTTGATGGAAATTAGGTGTGCATAAAAACTATTGTAAAGCCAAAAAGAAAATATTTTAAAATTATAAGTACTGGGATTTTCACGTTAACTACATAAATGCTGGATAGATACAATGCGATTTCGAAAAAAATATGGTTAGAAAAATATTTAATTCCTAGTGTATGTTTCGACCATACTTTGTTATTTGTTATTTTTTTATTTTAGTCCAATTTACAATGGCGTACTCTCTCCAAAAATAAAAGACGCTGAGAAGAATAACTTCGATGGAGTATGGCCACAAATGGTCTGAATAGTTCGTGCAGTAATTCCCAAACATTTTCCTTAGCATAATTCTTCCACCTCGTTGAAGCACCGTGTTAGGATGAACGCATCGAACTGGAATGAGTGAAGTTGACAATGGATTGGCGTCCGAACACTATATATTTTTGGGAAGCTGTAAGGTGGTATTTTTTATAGATACTCGTACATTAAGCACGGGAGCTGAATCAACTGGTTTAATGCAATCTGCCGCAGAATATCACCAACTAGCTACCATTAAATCCTGCCAACTTACACGAGAATCAAAACTCTGAGATAAAATCTGAATATTTATCATCATTCTTGACAGTTTCCTTCTCTGATTTTTTTTAGTCTATACTGATGTCAATACGATCCTCTCCGGGGTGGGAGACCTAGTGAGGGGAGCACCGTTCATATGGCACCGCCTGGGCATACGAAAGAGAAGAGTCACTGAAGACGCGCTGAATATTTCCCCATTACAAGTCCGAATTCCGTGAAGGATGTCACCAAAATCCGGGAACCGAGGTATTTAGGAGCACACAACCTGAAAAAGGTCGTGGATCCGTCGTGGGACTTGAGAACCGACGACCCCACTGCCTCCAACATCCATCCGAAAGATCTCACAGTGACAACGAACGGAAATAAATAATGGGTGAGGGCAGGTGGGAAGATGTGACATACTCAAAGAGGCATAGGCGATACGTGTCTATGAGAAGAAATAACTGATACGCGACTCACAAACGACACATTCCTAATTACGATGTTTAATTGAATTCGAACATAACGATGCATGAATCATTTAAGATATCGACCGTCGAGTTTTAAGTGGGAAATTATGAAAATTATTAGCGTAAAAAACATCGAGTTATTCTCGAGAACAATATCAGACACCAAAATTCTCAATTAATATATTTTTTCACAATAGCATTAAACATTAACATGTAAAATCATGTATTCCAAAATATAATATTTCAAACATTTAGTCTGCTTCCCTGAAAGTCAAAGCGGTCATAAATGAATTACCTAATTTAAGCAAAGGATACGCTTTCTTCCCAGTACGTGTTAACTAGGCAAGTAAAAGCCACGCCAATTTTAAACACTTCCGTTTCATGCCTCTCATTCCTGCATTCTCTCATTATGATGCAAATCAATTTTTTTGTTCGCTAATTCACGCTTAAATATAAACAGATCACATTTTTTTTTAAAATCGTTAGCCTTGTCGATGATAAATCTTGATGACGACTAATAAAAAAGCTGAAACTTGGGGCCGGTTTCATTATAAAGCGAGGAATGGCATATGAAAAAATTGTTCCTCGTCTCATTTGTATTCCGATACGTCAAATCGCATACTATTTTTAAAGGGATGGCGATACAAGTTCTTAGAAGATTCATCGATATCCCACTCGGTATCGCCTTTCCCCACCGCCACTCCCCGAGGGTAGCTTGAGAAAGGAGCGGAGGGGATGATGAAGAGAATGACGCCCCCGGGGTCCCCCACCTTGCGGACACAACCATTGTTTGTGCATGCCAACGTAGGGGAAAAGGTCAAGGGATGGACGAGGTGTATTTTCGTGAGGCGTGGAGTGGGCGTCGGACCGACCGCCAGCAAAGCAGTTGGTTGCCCGATCGAGAAGAATCCACCCGGTGTGAGTTGAGGGGCGCGGCGGGGTGGAGGCCAAAGGAGAGTCAAGGCTCGTGGAAACGTGGGGAAGGGTTAGGACGGGAGATGGGTTACTAAGGATGGGGAAAGGGAGACGGTGGAGTGGGGTAAATGAGGCGAAAGGAGCGTGGCTGAGCGATGTGAATTGATGGGTTCCCACCGCGAAGTTAACTGACCAAATAATCGCATTGTGCCTTTTGATTTATTGGAGCGATTTATCAGGGCGCTTCCACTAGGGGTAAGGAGGATTGGGGTGGCCGAGGGGGTGAGGGAATAGGATGAGTGGAATGGGGGCGCATCCCGTGTACCACAGCCAAGCAGGGAACGGGATTAGCAGCTCAAGAAACGAATTTGACAGCGACCTCAGCAGGACCCAAAGATAGGGATTATGACGAAACATCGAACTCTTTAATAGATAGTTTTCTCTTAAGGACCAGCTCGAAATGAATAATTTTAATGTGCCCATTTATCTCAAGGCAACAAAAAATACCGTCGGTATGACGATATGAGGGAGACAGACGACGCGAACAATATTGTCGATAAAGCATATGGAAGATGGGGAGCGGGATGATGAGGTGGCTAACGTACTGGCTTCCCACCCAGAGGGCTCGGGTTGGAATCCCGACGGCGGCAGATATTTTTCAGTGGTATCCCGATCCCTACTTGAGGTGCTTTGCGGAGAGAACTTTGAGTAAGTACGCCGTCCGTCGGATGGGACGTTAAGCTGCGGACCCCTTGGCGCCTTTCGTTAAGAGGAGGTCAATGCCGAACGCTTGGTTTCTCTCCAACTTCATCCTTTTCAGTCCATTCCCTATTGGCGCAAATGCAAACCTCAGCTGTCGGTCGCCTCTCCCAAAAACTACTACTACCATATGGAATATATTGGCGAAACGCCAATATAAACGGTATTTCCAATATAATATATCCAGGAAGTTTTAATTATATCCCGGAAATACAACTTATCGATGACTGTGTATTACAACTTTCATCGTGACAAAAACGGACATGATATCCTTATGATAGTTGATTATATCACTGCAATCTACATGAAGACATAACCGATGTATGATATTGTCCATATAGTCGATATTCAACGTGGACTACATGGTCCATGCCCTGGGCCCCGGTTGGGTAAACCTGAGGTTAGGACCGACCGTAAACGGCAAACTGGAGGGGGCAGAGGAAAGTGAGGTTGTGCAGGCGAGTGTACTCGTATACTACGTTCAATTTTACCACTCATGATAATTACTGTAACCGCCATCATTTCTGGAAATTAGTGCGTAGGTTCCTAGAACGCTTTTCGGAACATTATTACAATAAATGGGGGAATGTATATTTAAATTATTAAACTGAACTTTTACAAAATTTCATAAAAAAGTACACAATTATTGAAACAAAGTTGGGTGACTAAAAACTTGTGGCCGATTTTCTTGAGGTATTCAATGCTTTTCATATTCGTTCCACACTGCATTTGTCTTAGTCCTTCCTACCGTACTTGCGTGGCATTCCTTACTTTTCCAAAGTCAATTTGGCACCAAAACATTTCACCTCTAAAGGAACACATTGTTTTTGTCTAATCCCGTTCAAAATTTCAAGTTGGCCATCATTTGGTTTGGGTATTATTTTTTTTCAAACAAAAAAATGTTAATGGACTTGTTAAAGTTCTTATGATCCATGTAATAAAATATCTAATTAGCATATTAATTATGCAAAAGTTACAGTAAACCTTCCTTCTTGATGCACAATATTTTAGCGTTTAAGCTCTTTTATTAAAAAAAAATACTCATTCCACAGTAAAAATATTCCAGGAAGTAAATTGCCATGTTCATAAGAAAATGAAAATTCAATGAATATTTGAAGATACAATATCCAGATGTTATACGGGACAACACAGAGTATGATACCACGAGTGCAAAATGCCATAGAGTGGTTTCTATGCCAATAATGATCAAGTTAATTAGACCAACAATTGAAGAGAAATAGCCACACCAAAAATTTAAACCACCTAAATTAATCTCTCTTACTTATGCCCAGATGTACAATTTTAGTCTCAATCTTCCTTATCTATTCTCTCGTCATGAACTAGAAATAAGGTCTCATTATCCATATGCTTGTCGTGGTGGAAGGGCTTGTGTGTTCCGATGACCCCTAGAGCTGTGCTGGCGGGAGTAATAATAATTACTCCTGGAAGGGTCACCCATGCCAGATAGGTCGAAGGTTAGGAGCCATACGAAAGGTAGTCCACGCAGCGTCTGTTCCTCAGTGAGGCGGCTGCAATGGCGTCTGACCCCAGTGGGGCGGCCATTAAGTGATGGTGTCACGTTAAAAACACTATTGAGGAAGGCAACGGGAAACCACCTCAATTATGATTCCCAAGAATATTATGATGGGCACTATAGATAATATGAGTCCTGGCAACTACGGGACTCGGCCCAAGAGGCCGTGTGTCGTGCCCGGCAGCGGGAGAGGCAAGGCTTCCGCGGTCGTCATCCCACGAAACCCTTGCAGGGAAGAAATAACTTCAGCAGGACAGAAGACTCAAAAGAAGGCGAAAGTAGTAAGAATAGGAACCTGGAACGTCAGGACAATGTTGAGGAGAGGCAAATTAGAAAATATTAAGCGAGAGATGGAAAGAGGGAACATAGATGTTTTAGGCCTCTGCGAGGTGAGATGGAAGGATAGCGGGGATTACTGGAGTGACAATTATAGAGTAATATACAGCGGCGGGGACGAGAGCCAACGAGGGGTTGCCGTAATTTTAAATAAAGGGGTAGGAAGAAGCGTAGTCAACATAGAGCAAGCGACAGATAGAATTTTACTCGTAGAGATTAAAGCAGAGCCGACGAACTTGGTCATTATTCAGGTATACATGCCACCGAGCAACCACAAGGAGGAAGAAGTCGATAGGATGTATGATGAGTTAGAGGATATCATCGCGAGTGTTCCTGCAGGGAAACATTTAATAGTGATGGGGGATTGGAATGCGACGGTAGGCGAAGGAAGAGATGGTGGTGAGGTGGGGGACTATGGGTTAGGCACGAGGAATGAACGCGGAGAGAAAGCAATTGAATTCTGCAGGAGACAGGGGTTAGTCATCACCAACACATGGTTTAGACACCACAAAAGGCGTAGGTATACATGGAAAATGCCAGGTGACTCAGAAAGGTATCAGTTAGATTATATTATGGTTAGGCACAGGTTTAGGAACAGTGTGATAAATTCGCACAGTTTCCCAGGAGCGGACGCGGACTCTGACCACAATTTAGTTGTTATGAAATGTAATGTTCGTTTCAAGAAGATAAGGCAAGGGCGGCGGGTTAAAAAATGGAATTTAGAAGCAGTAAATGAATTAACGAAGAAGGAGTATCAGGAGGCTGTAGAGAAAATGATGGATGACGGTAAAGAACTGAGTGCTATCGAAGAAAAATGGGAATGTATCAAGAAAGGGATATTGGAAGCCGCTAAAGACACTATAGGAACCGTTAACGGGAAAAGGATAAGGAAACCATGGGTAACGGATGAGATGATTGCAAAGATGGACGAGAGAAGAAGATGGAAAAATGTAAACACAGAGTTAGGCAAAATGAAGTACAAAGAGTTAAACAATAAATTGAGAAGGGCCACAAATAAAGCAAAAGAAGAATGGTGGAAAACGCAATGCGAGGATATGGAAAGTCTACAGAAGAAGGGTGAAATTGGTGCTCTATACAGCAAGGTTAAGTTATTATCGGGAAGTAAGAAGGCAAGATCTGTGCTAACAGTTAAAGATAAATGGGGTAAGATAATAGTTGAACCAGGAAAAATCCAAGAGAGATGGAAGGAATATATAGAAACACTGTATGGTAAAGAACTTAGGCCGACAAGGTTAGACATAGAAAAAGAACATGAGGTAGAAGAAGATAGCTTAGGTCCAGGCATACTCGACGATGAAATAGAAAGGGCATTAAAGGAGATGAAAGCAAACAAGGCTGTGGGGGTGGACAATATTCCTGTAGAAATGTTGAAATGGTTAGGGAAAGGTGGGAAGAAGGCCATATATGGACTGATTCGTAGTATCTATGAGGAAGGAATCTGGCCGGAAGATTTTGTGAGATCGGTGTTAGTTCCTATTCCAAAAAAGGCAAAGGCTTCGTCATGTGAGGATTACAGAACAATAAGTTTGATATCCCACGCAGCTAAAGTTATTCTCAGGATCATCAACAAAAGGATAGAGAGTAAGGCAAATGATTACTTAGGGGATGATCAGTTTGGGTTCAGGAAAGGAAGAGGTACGCGCGATGCCATTGCAGTAATGAGATCACTAGTCGAGAGAAATATAGAATACAATCAGGACGTTTTTGCCTGTTTTGTAGATTTCGAAAAAGCGCTTGATAGAGTGAATTGGATAAAATTAATGCGTGTATTGCAGAAAATAGGAATGGATTGGAGGGACAGGAGACTGATCCGCAACCTGTACATGTCTCAGACTGCTCAGGTGCGAGTGGGGAACGGAGAGTCCGGATGGGCAGTGTTAGGAAGAGGTGTAAGGCAGGGTTGCCCATTGTCACCGGTACTGTTCAACGTATATGTAGAGGAAATGATTAAAGAGGCATGGGAAGAACTGGAGGTAGGAATTAAAGTCGGAGGGGAATTCGTAAAATCGGTTAGGTTTGCTGATGACCAAGCATTAGTTGCTCAGTCAGCCAAGGGGTTGCAAGCATTGTTGAGTGAATTGGAGGTTCAGTGCGATAAATATGGGATGAGAATCAATATTAATAAAACAAAGGTTATGCGATTTTCTAGAAAGAAAAAGGCTAAGCTAAATATTAAAATAGGCGGGGAAGAATAGAGCAGGTAGAGCAGTTTACATATCTCGGAAGTGTATTGGACCAACACGGTCAAAGTGGTAGGGACGTAAGGAGAAGAATTGCGCTAGGCAAGGAGGCTTTCTCAAGGAGGAGGGAGTTGATGACGGGGACGTTGAGTAGGGATGTTAAGACAAGACTCGTAAAAACTCTGATATGGAGCGTAGCTATGTACGGCGCGGAAACGTGGTCGCTGAAGCAGGAGGATAGACGTAGATTGGAGGCTTTTGAAATGTGGGTATGGAGAAGAATGGAGAAGGTGAAATGGACCGAAAGGAAAACAAATGAGGAAGTACTAGAAATGGTGGGGGAGGAGAGGGGTTTGTTGAGAGAAATCCTATGGAGGCAGGAAAAATGGATGAAAGGCGTATTGAGCGGTAGTGGAATGTTGAAGAGGGTAATAGAGGGGAGAATGTTGGGCAAGCGTGGTAAGGGTAGGAACAGGATAGGGATGTTGGACGGGATGAAGGGAGGAAAGAAGTACACCGAGATGAAGAGGGACCTGATATAGATTAGTTTGCTAGGTGGGGAGTTACAAAATGTTTATTTGATAGTTGTGTCCATCCAAAAACCTACCTTAACCGGTAGATTACCTATTAATATCCATATGCAGTTTTCATCGACCGTGTCCTTACATACCGATCGTCCCAACATCGCACTCCATGCCCTGTTAACAACGTCCGCATCAATCAATTCAACATCAATAAATTACAAGCACCAAAATAACTCACCAAACTTGAAAATCTGGGAAAACTGCTGACGCACTAGTCGGCCTCTCAAAACCAGAGACTTAGCGACTTAATTAAGACGTCAACGGTTTTTCTCTAATAACTACCATTCTCTGAAATAAGGAAGAGCTGAAGTAAAAGTTACCGACGACCTAATTTTTTACAGTTAAGAAAAAAATCAAATTTAAAGCCACTTCTTTCTGTCGCATATACGTTAAAATTTTAAAAACTTCTTAATGTTTTTTCGCCTTTTATTTTTTAGAAATGACACAAAAACATGACCAAGTGTTGCCTAGGCACGCCGAGAGGAGTAAAATAGTATTTCAATTTCGACATTTGTTTCATTCGTAAGGACACAAAATTACCGATTGACAACTTTTCGACTACTGTCATCATAAATGATACTAGATCCTTCCCACCGTTCCTCATCAATCTATTGACGTTGCGTTTCCTTCGAATTCTTTTAATAAACTTTTATTAAAAAATCATGACGTCCATCTAGTGTGAAATATTCTGTTAAGAATTTAGTTAACCCTTGATGAAAGGGAATGAAATAGGGTTTCGTTGCTTGGACATCATGAAGAGCGGAACGATTATGCAACAGAAAGAAAAAAAAAGCATAGGAATGGAGAAATTATGAAACGGGAGTTACAGAAAGTTGGAAAGTTCTGGAGAGGTGGATGGGATTTCGTGACGAGAGAAGTAGCGAGCAAGAGTGACAGTGAGGGCAAGTAAAGAATGCTTGAGAAGCTGTGATAATAGGGAGAATGTTAGGTAAGCGGACAAGAGGGGGGAAGAAAATAGGCATTTTGGACGGCACGAGAGAGAGACAGAAAAAAAGAAGAACTGAAGAAGGAAATCTCACGGGAAAAACTTCGCTAAGGGAGTAAAAACTACCTCGTAAACCCTCAAGGGCGTGCAACAGTTTCTGGGACACCACCCAAAATTTACGCCTACACGGTAGAGAATCCACTCTAATACGAAGCTGACAGGCAGACATTTTCGCGAAATTCAATTCACACGCTCAAGCGGAACTCAATTTACACCGAAACGCGACTTTCAACATTTGGAAACCCATACGGGGACCAAGCAGTTAGCACTCTACTACTTGGACATCTCGAATCAAAGCCTCGCGTCAACAACACGACTAGCGACGGGAAACGGATCAAACCAGTCCGGGATGACGGGGGGGGCATGAAAGGGCACCAAACAAGAACCACGCGTGCCCCGATCGCCCCCACATCATTACAGCGATTGCCTATTTGTCACAGTGGGCGGGTTCCGGAGGTGGTGTGACGCCCAACGTGCGATCAACCCACACGGGTGGAGTGTGAGGCGGGTTCTCCGATGGGCGGGAAGTGGGTTGCTGGAGGAGTGGGGAGGCATCCAATTAAGACGTTTTATTCCGGAGGCCAAAGGTGCTTGTTGGTGGTGGTGATGACTGCTTATGTTATGATGACGGGGTGCGGAAGGAGGTTCTGAGGGGGTTGCGGCAGAGAGAGAGAGAGAGAGAGGGGCGGGGCGGAAGAGTGAGTCTGCGCGCGGCGGTGAATGGATTCGTTGGGGTAATCCACCCGCCATCCCACACGTGAACAACACCACTCACTCTCCACCCCCCCCCACTCTCTCTCTCTAATTTTACCGCCGCGGGAAGATGAGGGGAGTACTGCGGAGGAAACGAGGGTGGAGGGGGAGGAAGAGGGAGGGGGGCGGAAGGAAACACTTTTCACCCATGGCTACGGCCCACGCGAAAAGCCAACATCTTCCTGTGAACCTACACGGAATTTGAACTTGAACGTCCCTGGGCGATACAAGTGGAGCATCGCATACATTTTCCGCGAAAAAACATCGAAATACAAAAATCGCACTGGAGATGAACCGACGAATTTGCAAGTCAGCCAAACGCGATTTGGTGGCACCCCGGCAGGGTATTTTCTCCATCTCCAATTCATCGATATGCGTCACCGATGGTAACGAGTTCATCGAAGTTTCCCACACACCAGACTAAAATTGTTACCTCCTCATATTTTTAAGCACATAGGAAGCGAACAATTAAAATAGACAACCCATACTTAGGCAGTGACTTCAAACTTCAATTTTGCTTCGCAATTTTCAACAGAACTCCTACCTCTTGACCTCCTAAACTCTACCCCCCCGAAATTTAATCCCCGACCTCTTGCTCTCTTCCTCGTTCGGAGTGTGCACATATAATTATATTTTATCCATGTGTATAAGTGGGTCGCGGTAGTCCAGGGGCTAAAGCATTGGACTGACCGGAGTATCCCAGGTTCGATTCCCGGGCAAGGCACTCTGGGCACCTGCAACTCCAACCAAGCTAAGTGATTTTTCGGGTACCAGATATTCTTGGGAAACCATAACCGGCACAGGGAAAGGAACTGGCCCTCCTTCCCTGGTGTGTGAATTTCATTTCGCCCCTTATGAGTGAACTCTACAATCACCTACTAAACCGACCTTCGGGTTGATTACTTACTGTGTGGTTTTATATATTTAGATATTATTTGTATAGTTTATATAGTATTTTTATATTTTAGATAGCTCAAGCCAACAAAAACACAGAGTAACATATACAAATGAAACTGACACGTTTTGGAATTTTCGGTGGCCAAACCACCTTCCTCTGGAGAAAGAAGGACCCGTTCTCAGGTATTTCTTTCCCCAGAGGAAGGTGGTTTGGCCACCGAAAATTCGAAATACACGTGAGTTTTATTTTTATGTGTTTCTCTGTGTTTTTGTTAGCTAGCGCTATCTCGCTTCTTCGTTCAAATTATCATCCACATCCATGAGACTTCCCTTCAAGATATATATATATATATATATATATATATATATATATATATATATATATATATATATATATATATATATTCATTCAAACATAGAAATAGGTATAAGGAAAGGGGATGGGAAAACACATAAAAGGCGAACACAGGACATGTGGGGAAGGCGGTTTTTGAGCAGATCACGAAAGTAAAAATATTTCCTATCCCGGATAAGGAAATATTTTAACTTTCGTGATCTGCTCAAAAACCGCCTTCCCCACATGTCCTGTGTTCGCCTTTTATGTGTTTTCCTATCCCCTTTCCTTATACCTATTTCTATGTTTGAATGAACATTTGTGCGCCGTATGGCGGGATTTTCAAGTTTGAATATATATATATATATATATATATATATATATATATATATATATATATATATATATATATATATATATATATATATATATATATATAGACCTGAAGAAGGCCTCGGAGTAGGCCGAAAGCTTAAATCATCTACAGTGTGAGTGTCCTTTTACGTGTTATCTGTTTTATTCTGTGTTCTATTGTGCCGTCCAAAAGTTATATTGCTCTCGTGAGTACTTCCGCATCATCGATATATTATTATTAGGTAATCTACCGGTTAAGGTAGGTTTTTGGATGGACACAACTATCAAATAAACATTTTGTGACTCCCCACCTAGCAAACTAATCTATATCAGGTCCCTCTTCATCTCGGTGTACTTCTTTCCTCCCTTCATCCCGTCCAACATCCCTATCCTGTTCCTACCCTTACCTCGCTTGCCCAGCATTCTCCCCTCTATTACCCTCTTCAACATTCCACTACCGCTCAATACGCCTTTCATCCATTTTTCCTGCCTCCATAGGATTTCTCTCACCAAACCCCTCTCCTCACCCACCATTTCCAGTACTTCCTCATTTGTTTTCCTTTCGGTCCATTTCACCTTC
The DNA here is from genome assembly GCA_037158775.1 of Hetaerina titia. Taxonomy (NCBI): domain Eukaryota; kingdom Metazoa; phylum Arthropoda; class Insecta; order Odonata; family Calopterygidae; genus Hetaerina; species Hetaerina titia. The sequence continues at coordinate 62,133,368 of CM073775.1, read as the reverse complement.
TCCATTCTTCTCCACACCCACATTTCAAAAGCCTCCAATCTACGTCTATCCTCCTGCTTCAGCGACCACGTTTCCGCGCCGTACATAGCTACGCTCCATATCAGAGTTTTTACGAGTCTTGTCTTAACATCCCTACTCAACGTCCCCGTCATCAACTCCCTCCTCCTTGAGAAAGCCTCCTTGCCTAGCGCAATTCTTCTCCTTACGTCCCTACCACTTTGACCGTATTGGTCCAAAACACTTCCGAGATATGTAAACTGCTCTACCTGCTCTATTCTTTCCCCGCCTATTTTAATATTTAGCTTAGCCTTTTTCTTTCTGGAAAATCGCATAACCTTTGTTTTATTAATATTGATTCTCATCCCATATTTATCGCACTGAACCTCCAATTCACTCAACAATGCTTGCAACCCCTTGGCTGACTGAGCAACTAATGCTTGGTCATCAGCAAACCTAACCGATTTTACGAGTTCCCCTCCGACTTTCATTCCTACCTCCAGTTCTTCCCATGCCTCTTTAATCATTTCCTCTACATATACGTTGAACAGTACCGGTGACAATGGGCAACCCTGCCTTACACCTCTTCCTAACACTGCCCATCCAGACTCTCCGTTCCCCACTCGCACCTGAGCAGTCTGAGACATGTACAGGTTGCGGATCAGTCTCCTGTCCCTCCAATCCATTCCTATTTTCTGCAATACACGCATTAATTTTTCCCAATTCACTCTATCAAACGCTTTTTCGAAATCTACAAAACAGGCAAAAACGTCCTGATTGTATTCTATGTTCCTCTCGACTAGTGATCTCATTACTGCAATGGCATCACGCGTACCTCTTCCTTTCCTGAACCCAAACTGATCATCCCCTAAGTAATCATTTGCCTTACTCTCTATCCTTTTGTTGATGATCCTGAGAATAACTTTAGCTGCGTGGGATATCAAACTTATTGTTCTGTAATCCTCACATGACGAAGCCTTTGCCTTTTTTGGAATAGGAACTAACACCGATCTCACAAAATCTTCCGGCCAGATTCCTTCCTCATAGATACTACGAATCAGTCCATATATGGCCTTTTTCCCACCTTTCCCTAACCATTTCAACATTTCTACAGGAATATTGTCCACCCCCACAGCCTTATTTGCTTTCATCTCCTTTAATGCCCTTTCTATTTCATCGTCGAGTATGCCTGGACCTAAGCTATCTTCTTCTACGTCATGTTCCTTTTCTATGTCTAACCTTGTCGGCCCATCGATATATATATATATATATATATATTCACTTTCCCGGAAAAGCCACGAACGTGCACAATGAAGCTCACTAAATAGTCACAGCAAACACAGAAACCAAAACACACAAAAGAGGGACTCACTAGTTCTCGAATTTTCGGTGGTGCAACCACCTTTCTCAAGAGGAATTAGGAACAGAACTAGTGAGTCCCTCTTTTGTGTGTTTTGGTTTCTGTGCTTGCTGTGACTATATATATATATATATATATATATATATATATATATATATATATATATTTATTTACATAGGTACATAAACACAATTATATATATGCAAGCATTTACAAGTATGTATAACATATACAAACATACATATATACCCTCACTTCCCCATATGCGATGCGGGTACATAAAATCTGTATGGATGTGAGCGTGAAAAAAGTGAATGGGCACTCGACGAGGGCAGAGTGGAGTATGCGCGTTGTGGCTGGAGAAAGAGATTGAGGCTTTAATGACCCAAATGACGTGACTATAAACACTAAACAAGGAAGGCAGCCAGTCGGGGCGCCTCCTTCGACGCGGCAGCCTTTCTCACGCCCCCGTGCTCGCCCCATCGTCGCCCCTCGCCAGACCCACCAAAACAAGTGGCGGCTGATATCATACTCCCAAGATTAATTTCTAGGGTGGGGACGGACGAGGGCGAAGCTGTGATTCGTAGTCGTTCGAACAGGATGCCACGGGGATACAGAGGGGGGGGGGATATAGACCCCCGAATAATTGCAAGATTACAGCCCAGAACCAAACTGCCGCAAAGAAGGTTTCGAGGCATGAAATTGCAACTGATTCGAAGCAATCCATCGAATGAACTCGCACCATAAACATCGTTGGATGAAAAATTATGGAAATTCACCTCTAGGTACATTAATCCTCACATCTTATCCTGCATGCATTCATGAGGGACTGTCGCAGGGATCGTGTATTTGACGAGTCAGGAATGGTCGGACTGTAACTGAGATAATGCATTTTGAGAAAGAGATATTGACCTTTATTCTAACGGCAATGTAACTTTCTTCCTTAAAATTTATACACGTACCAAAACGAACGTTTTTGGTATCATCATTGATGTCTGACGAATTTCACAAACCGATCGTGTTCTGTGTACATTAATACTTGCAGTATGATCACAAAAAGCACTAATAATCTCTTTCCACATTTCCGAGATTTACGTAACAATGGATGCGCTTCAGGAACTTCTGTTTTTGAGGTCCCGCTTAGTTTCGAGGAATCAAGGTGACCCTATACCATATGTTTTTCCGGGCTAATTTTTCCCACATGGTACCATCTAAAAATATAAATTTTACTTCGAATAACTACGTAAACTTCAAATGTGAACCTACCGGCCAATATTAAAAAAAGTTAAGTTTAACAGCCAAACTTTTTTTTTAACGAGTCAAACTCAATTCTGCAATCATAGTGGGGACGTTTAGCATTTTATCTTCGCAACTGTCAATGGATCCGTCGATGAATCCAACCCGTGGCACTAGTTACGCTCTCCCGACGTGTTCTCACAAAACCCATACTCTTTGTTCTTGAATTGAAAAAATTATAACCACCAACAGTACCTTAAACTAAATCCACATTTATTAGCTTACGTCTCACAACGCAAATCGATGGTAATTACAACCCAAGATGTTTAAGCGCATTAACCAGTTTAGATGAACATCACCACATTTACAAATAATATCTCTGTGTGGACTCTTTGAACATACATTTAAAAAAAATTAATCATCGCTATCCTTATATGGTCTTAGGATGGCTGCCAGTTGGCCGTTTATACGCAAATTTACGAAATAAACTTACAAACGAAACAAAAAAATACGATAAACTTATCAAATTTTCTAAGAAAAATGGGAGATACCGCAACAGCAACTTTTAACAGAGTCAGTCATCCGCCGATGAAAATTACAATGCAATACTTTCAAAGTTTAAAAAGTGCCAAGTGTATCCCGGTCAAGGCGAATGGTTTCTACACTTAGAGGGTATCAACATATTAAACTCGTAGCTTCTACTCTAATCCTATTACGTCCACGAGAATTTTCTATAGGATAGCAAGGACTTTGAAGAAAGTTTTGATTTCACGACCATACATTCATTACATGGCAATAATCTTCATTAACCCGGAAATTCAAAACACATCTTTAAAAACTACAGCCCCACAATTATGATTCCTTCGAGTCTATTTCTTATCCCCCTCCTTTATTTTAGTAATGAAACGAACCAAAATTTCTGACGCAGCTCGAGAGATTCATGCAAAGGTGCACTGTAATAAGTAGATACACTTATTTTTACAGAAACATCAGACGTGTTTTTAAACGCAAATTAGACTTAAGTGGGTGAAACTTTTAACACATGTCAATAGAAAAACTCCCGTTCACCAACACCATGTACCTTAAAACCGAAAGAATCCTCCACATAAAGCTACATCTTTCGTGTAGCATATAAATCCAAAAACAAAATTCGTTTACGCTGGTTTGAATAAAGTACCAGGTTTACGTGTTCCACAGTGCGGGCAACTAAAATAATATTACCAACCACTCAACTCATAAGGATTACGTTCAAAAGGACACGGTATCCGATGCAACCATCGAGGCGAAATTCTATCAAAGGCGCCCAGGAAACACATTACAGCAAGATGGTGTCGCAAATAAAAATAGTTGATAAAACTCATCCCCCTCCCCATATCTTTATCTTCCAAAAAGGTTCCACGCTTTTCCGTAAACTTTCGCATGCCTTGCAATGATTTCACTGCTGCTATAATTACGAAACCGGGTAATTGACGGAAAAGGATGACGAGAGGCCTAATTTAAGACGATTGAACGGGTTGAAGCGTTATCGGCGGTTTACCTTCGATTTTTCTTCCTGCTTGGCAAAACCCCTCCTTAAAGAGGAAACATAAAATGCTAATGAAAAATAAGATCTACAAAAAGTTAAGAAGCGTTTGAGCTTTGTCAATCACGTTGTAATAACAGAGGTCCACCTCTGCATCCTTCATCAAGCAGAGAGGAGGTTACGACACAAAGAGGCCGCATAAGACGATCGGAGTAACTTCCGAATAATTATTGACGCACATTGCAATGGAAAATATTGAAATAACATGTTCCGCTTCGTGGTCCAAAACGCCCACCAATCCTTTCCTGGACTCACCCTAATGAATATGTATGCTTAAAATGCAGCACACGGTTTGTGATTTGTGAAAAACGCTTTTGGCATTGGCAATGATAACGGTAAAACGGATGGTGAATGAAACGAGTCTACTCCGACATGGAGTTTCAACAACTGTTCCCGAATAATATTCAGAAATTAAATCATTTCGTAATTAAAAAGAAAGGTTTCATTAATAACGAATACGTATAAAAATTAAATAAATATCATTAGTCTTAATTTTCCACATTAAATCTCGTCAAATAAATAATATTCACACAAGCTGATTTAGGATATGTTAAAAGAATAATATCCCGCATGAAATTCCTGAAAGCTAAAAAACCTTTGTGTTGAGTCCGTTGAATTGAAACGTGGGGTGTATTTATTGAACTGCTCAACGTTCATGGCATTCGCTAACAATGAGGTACCATCCCCTAAGACATACGTACGTTCAAGCAGACAGGATGCATGTCGCAACCTGGATTAAAAGATGACTACCTTCTTTTTCAGCCGTCTTTCAACCACTGAACATGACTACATACCCTTTTTGAAATCTCTTTGTACTCCCATTTCCTTTTCAACATTCTAAAATTTATTTAGAGAGGCAGAGACAAGTACTTTATTCTGTCATTTGCAAATTCTTCCCCCCACCAGAATGAAGCATAGTATCCGTTCACATTCCCCAAAATGGACTACTTGTTAGTTTCATAATATTCTCCAGTATATGAAATTTCGGGGGTTTTCTATGCAATAAAGAAAAAATATCATTGAATACCATACCTATTCTCATCGTAAGGGGCTCATTAGGGCATTAAATATACACATTTTTCTACACGACCTCAAAAATTCCTCGATATATATTAATGAAATCCGATTCAATCAGAACACCGACAAAGACCTTTTCAAACTAACTAGTTTCATATTTGGGAGAGCGACCAAATAAAAAAGGAAAAAATAACAATCCCCTTCATAAAACCGTCAAAAGAAGCTCAATTTTTCAATTGAGCATATTTTACTTACTGTATGTATGTATGGATCGTCATGATCAGAAACGTCTTCTGCTGAAAAAAATGGATTTCAAGAAAAGGAAAGTATCTTTACCATTGAGTAAACTCAGAGAATACGAGTACAATGGTCTCTGGAAATTAGCCGTCTCGGGTAGATAACCGAGCACCGAACACCAGTGGATCTAGGTTTCGACAGCGTTATTGCCGTCGGCAGCGACATTGCTTAAGACACAGCTGGTAAAAAAAGCGTATATTCCTCATTTACAACGCGGCTAAAACCTACAGAATTATAAATTTGCCGAACATAGTGATACGAAATTCCCACTTCACATGCATAAACGCATAGGGTTCACAACTTTGTCTCAAAATCCGCAGGCTTCTAGTGGACATTCTTAAAACGCCTACGTCCTTCAGTTACAAGCCTATTTCCTAAGTGCATCTCCTACAAAAATTTACGTAAGCGTCGAAAAATGATTCCTCCGCACCCTCATAGCCCTCAAGCATTGTAGTGCGCACAAGCTTTGGCGTGGAGGACATGATTTGATGAGATAGGAGGATTCTAGACAACTCAGATTCAGCGCAATGAAACGGCCACCTAATAGCCGACACACTTAAAAATTTCCCAGCTCGGCTTTCCTATCGTTCATCAGCACTCGGAATGCAACGCGCACAGCGAGGCGCTCATTGAAATTTTCTTGGCCCCTTGCCTTATCGATAGACCTCCATTCTCTTCTCCCATCGCCCTCGTGCCATCTTTCGCGGCACGAGGTTAAAAAGTAGGCGTGACCAGTGTGAATTATCTGCGAACACACAGGAAGAAGGGTAGCCCAAGAGGCGAGCACTATCGACTGTGCATCTTACCTCGACTCCGATCAAGTCGTCATCAATCTGAAGCGTCAAACTATTAATCATCATAAGTTAGCAACACAAGAACAGGTTCCCCGAATTTCCGCTTGCACTCTCTTCCCCCCTGACATCTCCATCTCCATGCACTTCCCTCTCCCTCATGATTTATTACATTTTTGAGCCCAATTCCTCCTCTCTTTTTTTCTCCATTGATTTTTTCCTCCATTTGTTGATTTTTTACCGAGAATTCAAAAACAGAATCCCTCACAGAAGACAAAAAGTGATCCAAACTTAGTGCATATGTTGGATAAAATAAAAATTATGAATTCAGAATCTGATGGATATTATAAAATTTAACCTTCCATTCACCGAAAACGCCTAAGAAATTACCTGAAAATCTCCTCGATTTCAATGAAAGCCCGAAACGACGAATCCAAAATTTGATCACGCACCACATGTCATTAAATCCAAAATCCTTGGAATCGTATCTACGTACATTTACAATTTATGCCATACAACCCTCTTCTGTTTTTTTATCGATCGCCGTGAAGAAAAACAACCGTCGACACCCACTTCTAAAAAAAACGCATCCAGTCTTCTTTTTTCCTCCCAAGTAAAATGGACCAAACAACGCGACGGTTTGGTGAAATTCTTGCAACGCCTAACCGCCAAGACAATCAGACAATTATAAATGGCTTTATTTAAAGACCTCAAATGTTGTAAACGACGCCAAGTTTGATAAAATTCCCCTCTCACGCCAAAGAATTTCAACGAATTCACCCTTGGAGAGGACACACACTTCCCAAAAAAATACGAGAAACAAAACACGTACGAAATGGATACAGGGTAACTCACGACTACCGGAATGGAAGCTCTGGATTGGCTGCATTCGAGGACTTACCTGTAAATATAAGAGAAACAAAAGAATGAGAAAACGTACAAAGTTGTTAAAAGATTCGTTTTTTTGAACAGTCATTAAAGTACAGTACAACGCCGAAGATACGGCCACTGAAACACCTTATTGGCAGATAAAGATACAGGTAAAATACATAATGCATCAAACGAGACTGAGCATAACATTCCGGTTTTTAAACTAGTCAACCCAAAACAGATCAACCATTCTCGCTTTGTTTTTCTAAGAGACCTGTTGCGCCATTTTATGATAGTGTGCTTGTGTGTGTTTATGTATAAATATAAATATACACATACATATGTACATATGTAATTCTCTACGCATAGATTCCGGTTATTATCGCGAAAAAGTCCTTGGATGATCAATCATAAGTAGACCACAATAAACCAAGCATCCACACCAAGTTTTGATGCAAGTTTTCTATGACTAGGAGATAAAATGCATCAAAACCAAATTACTCAAATTATCAACCTAACATACCCATTGGCACTCTGCCGGTTAGAAGAATAAGCTAGAAAAATCAGAGTTTATAACCATTTGGAATTCGCGATAAAAATGTCATACATGAGATTAGATACGAATTACGCTGGTCAACATGCCACTGTCAAATTGGCTTCAAGTACACTGAGATACCTTCCACTTCATCCCCATCGAGCTGTTTGCAAACAGGCGAAATTGATAATGTAACTGTTTGATGGATGGATGGCCATCTAGGGAGCAAAACTGTGCAAGCGGCTCGTTCCATCTCTACGTGATGGAATCCACTAAAAACAAGAGAAGTATAAATTAACTGCATTCGTTGGCACGGTGATATCGGCAACAGTAAAATTAGTTCCCTTGGAGCGAATTCAATCGCTTGAGTTTTAATGCGATCGATTTACTCCGGAGAGACTTGGTGCCGCAAAGAATGGCGCAAGAAAAAAAAATATTTTAAGGCTGTCGATCTGGGAAAGAAATTATGACACAAAACAGGGTCCACCTATTCACCAATCGTGTTAAGTCCTAAGAGACTGTTCCAAGCACGAGTATTAGAAAGATGATTTTTACCGACCAAAGCAGTAAAACTCATTGGAAAAACAAAACAGATGTTGAAAATAGTCGAAGAAAGTAGATGACGGAGATAAATGGAGGGATAAAATGAAAAAAACCATTAGAGTACTCGGAAGAGCAAAAGAGGATAAAGCCATCTAGAACAATATAGAGAAAATATGTGTCCCAAGATTGCGAATTGAACCGGAATTAAGTGTTCATACGAGACTTGATTTGTTGGGAATATAAGAGAAGGAAATATATAAGAATAGTTACAATGAAACACAACTAAAATAGTTGTAATAAAACAAGACATTAAAAAATTAGCCACGTAAAGAGAGGTGCAACAAAAAGGATTAATCGAGGCATGAAAGAACTAAAATTATTTAGGGACGACACGACAGCCACAGGCAACCAATTTTCGAAATGAAAGACTAACAATCGAGGTAAATTTGCACGCAGGAAATAAATAATACATGTATTTTAATTCAGGAAAAATAAAATGTAATTAATTACACTTAAAGTGGTTTTTGCTGATTCCCTCCTTCCTGTTTATTAGGACCAATTCCACAACTAACAATATACCTACACAGGTTGATTTCCTGTACAAATGGCTGCATTTCACGAAAGAAAAAAATGGACATTAAAATTTGAACACACCTTTAATGACAATGGCTAACCAACTACACATGCAAAGTAGAATCGATGAACATAGATGCCATTCATTATTCCATGTTTACCGAAAAAACCAAATGACTTGAATAAAAATACTCGTATTAGCCAAAAACACTCATTTCCTCGATATGGATGGAAAAAAAACACAACACCTAAGTCTAACGTGATTAATCTTATCCTTTTAAAATACCATTCGGCTCTCAGGTACTTGCTGACGGATATCCTTACTTTTAAACAGGTTATTATAATTTAGAAGCACATACGTGACTGGATTCGATGGAGGTAGGTTTTGGACGCGACATAAAAGAACGATTCGGAAACGAAACTCCTTCAAAGGTAACGCCTACTGGAACACTTCCGTACAATAAAAATAACTTCATGATAACTATGACGACATATTATTGGATTCAATTGATAAACTATTAATTGAGTAACTGAAGGCCAAGAAAGGTTTCGCGGCACCTGTCCCGATATCACCGAGAGGGTTAACCAACTGACCCGGCTACAACGTTCAATCACACGCCAAACGGGGATGGAATTCTTGCGTGCCCGCGAAGGTAAGAGAGGATGCGACGGGGAGGGAAAGGCAGGCGGGGGCGATGGGAGGAAGGAAGCGGGGGCGAGATGCGAGGGCCGCGATAGGCGCGACTGCTTGTTACGCCGTTCACACCACCCGGCCGAGGAAGGAAGGAATAGGGTGGAGAGAGTGGAGTTTAACGGTCGTGTAACGAGGATATCACACCAGAAGAATGAGCATTCTTCACTTACTAATACCCGGGCAACGCCTACACCCGAAGAGATCCTTGAGTTACAAAACAAGACTGCAGCGGTACATAATTCTCGGGATGAGGGTTACACTGGGCGAGAGATCACATCCATTAGGAGAAGACGGGATTCGAGTGAAATTCGCTATACGACGAGCGGAGAAGAAAAAATTTGGGATGGTATCAATTCATGCGGTGGAAGCATTAAATCAAGATCGTCGATCGACGCATGAATGGGGCTAACGCGGTGGCGATGGGAACCAATCATTTCACTTGGAAACAATTTAAAGGAAAATGCGACCACTCAGGGGGCAAAACCGTGTGGTTATTCCCAACCCGGGGCCTGTCCGCCTGTGGAGTACCAAGACTAACTAAACGAATTTGTCTCCTAGATTATCCTTTTATTATAAAAATGCTATGATATGATATGATAAATAAATTCGAGGGTCTCAAAGCGTTATTCTTAAAAAAAATCGGCTATCGTATGCATGGCAACCGTTGTTGTTTACCTTAAAGAGGTAATATTTACTTACGATCACACGCGCTCTATCGTAAACGGTAATGTTACCGATCTTTTTTGGAGTTAGTCCCACCTCAACGCCTCAAAGATTTGGATTCCGCTTCCTGCATAAAATCCATCCAAGTTCAGAAGAAGTTCAAATGAAAAGGAACACAGTTCAAATTATTTTCAATCTGGCTTTCTTCAATTAACATAAATTGTCACCGAACAAGCTCGTATTGAAGAAAGGCATATTCGCCTTTGAGCGACGCAGTCCTGTTCGCGCAAAATGTGTAGACTTCCGTCCGGTTGGTAAATGGTGCAAGAACTACTCAAATTTATTCCAACCATATCCATGGATTTCCCTCATTTACATTGGTTTTACCCGTTCCTCACGAACACCTTGACATCGTCGTCTATGAGTAAATTGGTAATATTCACCCTTCTCAGTTTCATCAACAACTAAGGCTAGTTTCAACGACTTCAGTCCATGAACCATTATTCCATCCTGTGATCACAACCTGGAGCATAATATTGTAAAGATTTTCAATTACGAATATCATTCTGAAATTTCCGGTCTGATATTCGCAACTTTACGACTTTCAAAATAAATTTTTTTGATAGACTCACCGACGACGCTACATACTATATTTTTACCCTCATCAGAAACATCTCAAAGCGCTGAATACTTATACTGGGGGTTTTTCATACGAAAACGATTCACATGAGCAAATGGACGACCAAAGTGCATTGCGCAAAGGAGAAAAATAAATATCACGGAGGAAAAGAGGAAGTTTTTCATGAACACGGGAATTAAAATAAAACGAAAAAAGTAGTCATTTAAGAAGAAATATATTGGATTTCCCCGATAACTCCAACCTAATTAAATCAACTGCAAGGCCAGACATCAAACGGCAGAGCGGTATCAACCTCCTCAAGAAACTCAGCCGCCATATTGACGTAAGTCAGTCCTCTGGGAGTATTCAGCCCATAATACGAAAAAAGCGGTAAACAGCTGATGTCAGCTCCTCGTACAAATTTGGTAAAACGGACGGTGGAAAAGATATCGAAGGCGCTGGCGAAAGGACACTCAATCATGGGAAACGGAAAGGCAGTGACGGAGAAAAGCTGGAAAAAGATACGGTACTATATATTCAGGGAGTGGAAACGGCCGCTTCCAAACAAGAGAGAAATTTATTTCACCGTATACTCATCTCATACAATATGAACACACAATTCTCCGAACCTTTTGCAGATTTCACAGATTCAATTTTCTTAAATCTTCCTGTAAAATACCTTCGCATATACACTCAGGGCACCGCTAAATAATCACGGAGGGGACTGCCGGCATGACACCTACTGACCATTACCGTGGCGAATCCCGTCTGGGACGATAGCATCATTTACGTCGCACGCGCTCATTTGCACACGAATTACGTCCGGATTTTCGCTTCAGAACTCCCGAATTATCACCGCAGTCATTAATAAATTTCGTGACGTGAGCGAGAGAGGAGAGGGAATTTCACTTTAAAGCACCTCCCTCTAGGCGTCCGAACCCCTTTCGCAACAAATCCGCATTCCTCAACTTGAATATCACCTACGGAGGAAGAGGATAAAACTAATTCACATCTACACTATTCCTAGCAGGTCGCCGAAAGGGCACGTGGCAGGGGGTGTTAGGACACCATCCATACCTACGTGCATGCAGAAATATTAGTTCATTCACGCATTTGGACCGAAACGTGGGAAAAACAAACAAGCCTGACGTAGGGTTCAGGCCGAAATTAACCTTTTTCGAAATACTATAGTTTTTCCAAATGTATAGGTGTGCAGGTCCTCATATGATCCCCAACTTCACCCTATCCCCAAAATCGCCGTGGGGGCGTTTGGCAGGAGGTGTAACATTTTAGTCTCACGAAGTGTGGTATGTCGTGAGTTCCAGTTTCCTATTGCTGTGTGATTAAGAACTGCGCAAGGGAAAAAGGATTCCTTGCATTGGTGTACATTCCACAGGGTGTTTCCCAAGTGCATTTGTCGTATTGACATCGAAATGCAGATATAAAATGTCATTAAACTGTAAACGTAATTTGGAACAATTGAACTCTCATCCAGTTAAATGCAAACCAGTGATGAGTGCCTCACAAAGTTTTACTTTCACTATATATCTTTACTCTTAAACATAGGCATTTCTAATGTCGCTGCTGGACCCATTTAAAGAATACTGACAAGTTTTAACTTTTTCCAATATGTCAGGCGGAGGGAAATATGAGGGCTTATGTTTTAGGTATCTCGACGAGGTATCTACGCAATGTATGTATTGTATTCAAATAAAATTGTCAATTATTTACAAATGAAGTATATTATACCACTCTATGCTGTTTCAAAATTGGGAGTGGAAGAATATTATAAATAATTAGTACATGTTAATTTAAATTACGTCGATATAATTCAAGAAGTATTCCTTTAAGTGTCATTTCTTCAAAAAGAGTATCCAAAAGTCAAGAAAAAGTCGCATTATGAGGCTTATGAGTCGCTTTTTTAATTCTCGAATCAATTTTCCCTTAGTCGGCGACGGCTCTCTACAATATTCCACCCTGCAAGTCACATGAAAGGTGCGTGGCAGGTGGTGCATCCACAAGAGGCATGCACTGACCTATTACGGTCACGTATCAAATATAAATGAATAGTGGTTTCTAAAAACATTTCATATTAGAAATAAAAAAAACATGAGTATGAATTAGTTGATGTTTCATTTGACTGTATTAGTGGAGAAGGGCAAAGGTACCATGATAAGCTTCTCAAGAAAAAGGTGAAAATAATACTATGCCTTCCAAAATTATTACTACTAATAGGTAGTATGCCGTTTAAGGCAGGTTTTGGTTGAACGCAGACTGGACAACGAGACAGCTCTTTGCCTCTTCTAACGAAACGCAATCTGACCTCTACATTCATACCTATAAAAGTACCACAGACCATAAATTATATCCCCACTAGCACCTCGCTGGGTTACGCTCAAGGGCAACTACGTAAACTCGGAAAACAAAATCAATGAGCGCAACCTTAGAATATTCTCACATTCTCCCTCGAACCCCGATGGCAGGTCCGCGCGGAAGGAAAAAAAGCCACTGCCTTCCCCACACCCAAGGAACCCAGCCGACTGAAACAAAACACACACGACCCGCATACCTTCTTCCACGAGAGGCGTTTGAAGGGCGTTAAAAAAAATCAATGATCTCAGGAAATATCCCCTTACTCCGCGTACAATTTTTTTTAGCGTCCTCTCCTTCGTTAAAAAGCTCCTCCTCCCTTTCCCTCGCGCACTCCATGAAAAAAGTGCCCCTCCTGCCTCCTCGTGGCCCGACGGGGAACACGTCCGTCGTGGTCCCACGACGACCGACGGTCTGATTCACGGAGCGTCCGTCGGGAGCGTGGGTGTGCCCGGGGGTCCGGAATGTGCGGGGGAGGGCGTTCGGGAGGGGAGGGGAGAGAAGAGGATGGAAGACTGGCTCCTCTGGGTCGACGGAATACAAGGATGGACCCCTCTCCCCTCGGAACTGAACGATGCTCGAATCTGAGCGTTGCACTGCGATGCAAACTGAATACAGATCGGGCCTGTGTCGATAGGGAGCGGCAACGGGCGTCACTTGGTCGAAGGGACTCGTGCTAAAACAGAAACACTTTTACATATACATTTGAACAACATTCCGTAAGCCACCACGGGACGCGTGTCGGGGATGGGGGGGTGTCAGAGCAAGAGTCATTCGTGAACAAATAGGAGTTCATACATGCATGTGAATACACGTTGGCTCAAATACACCAACAAACGTACATGTACGTGCATACAAGCCCGTGTACGCTATGTAATAATGTTTTTGTTTGATTGGATCATTAAATTTTGCTTTTTAAATACAAATATTCGGGTGTTTGGGATCGACTAGTGCCCTAAGTGTGCGTTGCCAGTAGTGAAAACAAATAAACACTATTTCCTGTCGGTGATGCCTTCCTTATTTTTACTCAATGGCCTACCAACATAATTTTGGGTTATTCCGTACCTTTTCCAAGTATTACACTTCAAGCTGCCACGAGGGTGTATGGCAGTGAGAGTCGGGTCACCAGCCACAACCGTGATTGTGGGCATACTTGCGGTTTTTCCAATATATATTGCACGACCTTGGGTCCGACTTAAGTCTTCCACATCTTACCCAACAATCTGCGCCGACCGTGTGTGGCAGGAGCTGTGGCCATGTCTACACGGTACCCTAAAATCCATAGTTAAGAGTATGGCAGGGGGTGATTTCAAATCACGCAAGCAGCAACAAAAATTGTTGTTGGGATTGTCATGTTACATGCTATTTGTGTATTTGGTGATAATTAGCGTTGATTATCCTTTTCTTTTCAGGGAGTTGTCACTCTTGTAGTTCTTGCTTCCTACTGTTGTGTTCAGGAATGTGCAACGGAAAAAAGATTTATTAAACCTTTCTGTTCGCCTGCTTACTTCCCCTTACTCGTGATGATCTCACCGGGACTTAAAATATTCTCTGCGTTAGCCTTAAACTAGAAACATTTGCATGTATCCGTTAGATAAAGTCGTATGTACCTGAAAAATTTGGGAGGTGCAATGTCTCTAAGAGCTTGAAGGTTAAAAAGCTATGTAATAGTTTAAAATCATATCGCATTTAAAAGAGGGTTTCAAGAGTCCACATTATTATGGCGCGTTTAATATGCATCCACATCCTAGATAGGGAGCAGCTAAAGAAAACCTAAAAATGGAGTCTCTTTTCTTTTCTACGTCTTTGAGACGAAGGCAACAACAGCTGCATGGAATTGGAGATAGGAAGCGAAGGAAATGTGGTTCTCCGAAAAGTAATTAAAATAAAATGGATAGACCGAGTGTCTATTGAATAAGCCCTTCAAACAGTGGATTAAAAGAGTAGCTAAAAAACACAAGAAGAAGTGGAAAGACAGTTGGTCACATTCTGAGTTGAGGACCTTAAGGGAAGGAACCATATAATACTGAGTTTCAGAGAAAAACCCACGACGAATTACGAGAAGGAAGTGATGGAAACCGTTTAAGTAGGGAATGATGGAGGAATGAAGTGATAGGCAGATAACAGATTAGCTCAAAGAGGGCAGTTACATATCCGATAGAACTGATCTCGTTTGAACATCATCTGTGAACTGTAAGACAGTAGAATGATAGGTTTAAATTGCTAATTTTCTCTCGAAAGTTCTGTAATCCGGCTAAACGCCAACGACGGCCAAGCAAATTACATAAACAATTTTTTGTGCTCTTAATTAGTCTAGATTTTAGTCACCCTTTCATTTAACTTCTTTTGTAGTAACTCCTACCAACAATTCGTCACGCATGCGTGGAGGAGTAATTTGTTTAAGTTACATACCGTAGTAAAGGTAATTTGTTTTTCAAAATTATTACAAAAAATTGAATTCTTTAACGTCCCCATTAGTGGCTACAGTTAAACATTTAATTTTAAATTTGCATGGCCGGTGAGGAATCATACACTGCCACAAACCTTAGTGTTGGCTCGCGGGGAACCGTGTTGATGTAGGGTTGTATCTAATTCTAGATACTATCACGCATGGTAAAATAATTTCCCACTCTAAAATCCTTCTTCCCTTAAAATTTCATGGCTTGGTGGTCTGGCACCTCGACGCTAGATCGCATGCAGCAGTCGATACCAGCCACTGTCACACAGGCCTGCCCTTCTCGGACAGAGTACGCTCGACGCGAGAATGGAAGCAGGGTGTGTGGGAGGGGGACGAGACACGCTGCAAAGACGACAGGAAGCATTGAAAGGACGGAAACCTTCACACCGCAGGAGGCAAGACCCGAACGTCCAAGAGAAATGGAGCAGGTGGAGAGGAAGGGGGGGGGTCTTGGCCATTCACTCCCGGGACCCTGAACGTTTGACGGGATCCAATCTCATATTTTTGAGAGGAGGCGGTTGACATGTTTCCGTACCCGCCATCCTGATTCCACCGGCCATGGTCCCTTGACGCCCTCCCTGCACCGAAGAAGTGGACACAAAGCCATTGAAACCAGCACGACCCACTGAGGCCAATAGAACCAACCATTTCCATTGGTTTCCGCCGAAGGGTGCCCACCGGGACGGTGTATGTGTGCTCGTATGGGCCAACAATGAACGCTGGACCAGTGTGATTTTTTACGGTCGTCACCAACCAACATAGGCGTGTTGATGGTGTGCCTGAGAATTAGCCAATTTACGCCACAAAAAGTTATAATATTGAACTTTATCGCGAGAGTCAAACCCATCCAGCGCGCTTGACCTATTGCAATCATTAGAGTCGCACCCATACGTAGAAGTTCCAAACCTAACTCGGTGACGCAGTCCTATACTCGTCTATTTTTTTCTCATTAAAATAAAACAAACTGAAGTAATCAACGCGAAGGTTGATGCGATAAGGGAATACCGGTCACACTTCGGACAGATCCGCGCGTTATGAGAAATTCATACATAAGGATAGCTGTGTTTCAATTTGAAATGTTTAATTAATACAGCACGGAATATGAAACAAGCTAATCAAAAGTGCAATTTAATCCAATAGTTAACCTTTCCACTTCTTTCTCTCGAGTGATATTTTTTAAATATTAAATAAAAATGTTATTTTTAAATTAAATTATTGTACTAACCCCCGATGGGCAGACACAACATGCAGTCGATTTGCCAGTGGGTCACATCAAACGTCAGAAAAACACATCATTAGGGACCACTATAAATAGAAACTTGGCTTCCTGGAAATCTGACGAAGGAAAATAAAAGGAACTCGGCTGATAATCTAATCGGTATGATCTAAACTAGAGTGACTCTAAAAAATAGAAATACAGCTTTTCCAGGAATATTCGAACCGGAACTCTGAATGATAATTCTAATGTGCTTCTAAATCCATGCATTAATCTCAAAGTCTCTGTGAGGGTATGTGAGAGAAGGTGTTCGGTCTTCACCCACTAGGGAAATGTCATAATTTTATTCATCAGTAGTATGAGGTGGGGGAATAGGCGGGGAAAGAATAGAGCAGGTAGAGCAGTTTACATATCTCGGAAGTGTTTTGGACCAATACTGTCAAAGTGGTAGGGACGTAAGAAGAATTGCGCTAGGCAAGGAGGCTTTCTCAAGGAGGAGGGAGTTGATGACGGGGCCGTTGAGTAGGGATGTTAAGACAAGACTCGTAAAAACTCTGATATGGAGCGTAGCTATGTACGGCGCGGAAACGTGGTCGCTGAAGCAGGAGGATAGATGTAGATTGGAGGCTTTTGAAATGTGGGTGTGGAGAAGAATGGAGAAGGTGAAATGGACCGAAAGGAAAACAAACGAGGAAGTACCAGAGATGGTGGGTGAGGAGAGGGGTTTGTTGAGAGAAATCTCTCTTCGAATCTTTCGAGAAAAGAATTCGAGAAATTTTGTGGCTGCTCTGTGATTTACACTGCACGCATGGCGACTCGTACGCCTCCTTACTCCCCTGTCGATCTCGATAAGCCATACCGACATTCTCCCCATATCGCCGCGTTACTTGCCTATCTATGCCTCTATCGCCTCGATAATTTTTGCAACGAAATTGAATATTTCAAGCGTATTGCCTAACATCGTAAAATCTGATCACTGTGACACTTCATCTGCGTCTTAACGCGCCACATCGTAGTTATTGGCGGCTGGAAATCACATGATCTTCTCTCATCGCCATCGAAATATCGTAACGGAGCATGGTCTCGCAAACGAAATTGCAGGCTTCTTTAATATTTCACGATGGGCCTGGAAATATTAATGCCTACAAGAGGGCCGTTTTTCCCTTTGCAAGTCCATCTGACGGATATCGGAGATGTATTCTTCACGTGTTCCCGAGGAACCTCGAACTTCCTCTTTGGATGCGGGAACAGAGAGAATAAATAACGCTGATATCAAAGAGGGAAAGATGCTTACAACGGTGGGTGGAGGAAGAGGAATGGCAGCAGAGAGGAAAAGGCGCAGGGGTGAAGGATGAAAAACAGGGAGCCGAAAATAGGGGGTTGGAGTTGGTGGAGCGGAGGGTGTGAAAAACCGTGGAAAAGATGCCGGCGGCACGATACCACGGTTTAGATTACTACGGCGAGACATGGACATTTTCAATGGAACCAAAGTTTAAGAGGGCAAGGAAATAGTATGAAAAATAATTATTATTATAAGGTAATCTTCCGGTTAAGGTAGGTTTCTGGATGGACACAACTACCAAATATATATTTTGTGACTCCTAACAAAACGCAATCCAGCAACCTACTCTAGATTAGGTCCCTCTTCATCTCTGTGTACTTCCTTCCTCCCTTCATCCCGTCCAACATCCCTATCCTGTTCCTGCCCTCTCCTCCTTTGCCTGGCACTCTCCCTTCTATTACAATCTTCAACATCCCAATGCCGATCAATACGCCCTGCATCCATTTTTCCTGCCTCCATGGGAATTCTCCAAACAAACCCCTTTAAAAATATATTCATCTTTTTATTTTTCCATGAGAATAATGCAATCAAATTTAACCAATCCCGCGCTTAATTTTCCCAACTTTTTTTAAAATTTCACGCGATTCTTGTAAGGGGAATTCGCACTGCCGCCCCTAAAGAAGTTTCCCTTCCACAGTAAACAACTCACTTTTTACTTATTGCTTCCTTCGAGCACTTATGAAATCATCAATCGGGTGTAACAAGTAATTTTGAATAAATTGCAGAAATAGTTAATAACAATTCATTCAACGCTCGAATTTTGTACGAGCTGGTTTTACCATTGCTACCACTGCTAACTTGTTTTAGTATAGCGGGTGTTACAGCAGACAGTGTGCCGTTGAGCGGGGCATAGAAGCATAGCACTGTTTAGCCGATAATCCCGCCAAAAACCTTCATTGAACGGTTGACTACTGCTAATAATTATGTTCATCATCTTAATTTCAGTGATGACTCGACAATAGCTTTTTCTCTTCGTTTACGTTCGTAGGAGTTATCTGACTCATTTTAAGAGTCTGATGATGTCATGGCATTAGCTAGTAGTAAACACAAGGCAAACATACTTATTTTTTCTTCCTTGCATTATGACATTGCTACCGAGGAGCGTGATCGCACATTTCGAGCCGAATTATGAAGGCACTCGAAAGGCGGATTGTGTGTTTAGATGCTCAGACTTGTAGAGGCACTTAGCATCTCCAAAACACGTCCAAAGACTCGGCCGTAACCCGTAGGATGTCCTATCTAGACATGCCCACGATCTCAACTCACGACCATCAGGTTATTCCAGGTGGGTTCAAAAGATACTTCTACCCATCTTCCAAGAAGAAGAATACTATAAACCTTCCTAAATTTACCCTGAAATAAACAATCAATGCCACAAATTAATACCGAATAATAAGACATCAGTTCTATAGAATGAAGTATTTATTCCTGATTGGTGCTCCCAGCAGAAACTTGCGGTTCGCGAAAATCAATAGAAACGATAGTCAATTTTCCGATTCCCAATGTAAAATATCATAGTGTTCATTCCAAAAGTGAAAGCGTTTCCAGAATTAAAACACATGATCAAAGATAAGCAGTCGTTTTCCATTAACAAGGTTTCCATGGACCCTGGAGAGCTCTCCGTGGATTTTCACGAAAGTCTTGAGAAGATTTCCAGCGGTAATAACCAAGAAAATCTAAACTAATATACAGGTGATATATATTTACCCTGAAATTCCTGTGAATAAGTAGACAGTTCCGCGGTCTACTAATATCGAAAACTTGATATTAACTACCTTTCGACTGGCTCTTACCCTTCGACCTATTTGGCATGCATGAGAAATGATCTTTGTCCTTGCCAATACAGTTCTATGGGTCATCAAAACGGACCCTCCTTTCCACTACTTTGAGGTGCAAATATGAGGATTAGTTTTTCTGACATTTCTTTTATAATGAACGGCTCAAATGTCATTTGATGTAATTAAGCTATTACAGGTATATCGATATGAACACGTGTTATCAGTAAAGTATGACTGAAAGATGTATTGGTATTTCGGGCACGCGGTAACCATTTTCAGTGATGAAATTGTACATCTACACAATACCCCGCAAGCCGCCGCAAGGGCGCGTGGCAGAGGGTGCTGGTGCAAAAACAGAAAAAAAACTACACGCAAAACTACTAAAAAAAGGCTGCCGAATACGAAAGTAGCAATGCGAATTAAAAATGCAAACTTCTTCGCGTAAACAACTTATATCCTCGCTGAATACGGTTAGCGGATGCTTTAAATACTGACATGTATTTTTCTTTGCATAAATAAGGGCTTTGGAATTTCATAAAACAAAACCCAAACGATAGTAACTACAGGCTCTTCATCATACGAGTTAAGTTGCATTTACTAAAATTATTATTGGCAAAGGTATTCGTGGAAGTATGGTAGAGAAGAGGCAAGTAGCAATTGGAGAGGGAAGCAACATGGTGGACGGTGACGAAGGAAGGAACGCATTACGAACGCGCACACACACACACACGGCGTAAAAGGAGGAAAGAGGTGCGGA
Source organism: Hetaerina titia (assembly GCA_037158775.1). NCBI lineage: Eukaryota > Metazoa > Arthropoda > Insecta > Odonata > Calopterygidae > Hetaerina > Hetaerina titia. Next base: position 62,112,670 of record CM073775.1, on the reverse strand, counting down.
GAGGGGGAAGGAGTCCCTGGTTAGAGGAGAAAGAGAAACACGAAACAGAGAGCGCGGAGTGAAGGAAGATCGGGAGCTATGAGGTGGGGGGAGAAAACGAGCCAGAGCTACATACAACTCCCAGAATCCAGAGTCCCAAAAGAGATTGAGAGAGCAAGGAGATGAGAGAAAAAGGGAAAGTAGACCGGAGGGAAACTGAGAGGAAGAGGGATGCCTTCCTGGAATCCCTAAGGTCCAGCCAGAAGCCCTTGAGCAAGCAGAACTACCACCCCTCCCGAGCCACCTAGTGGCGCGTCCATTTGCCTTCCCTTACTTCAAACCCCACCCACACACGCACTCACGCACCCCCCCCCCCACCGCTAACGTAAGCAAAGCGGCAAAGCTCCTCCTCACAGACCCGAACACCCCCCCTCACGGCCGACACCAACAGCTCAGCCACATTCATACGACCTCCTCCTTTCCGCCCACCTCTGCAGAACCCCCGATTCCTCCACCTCCCCCTCCACATCCTATTCCTCCTCCTCCCCCTCCTTCTCCTCCCTTGGGTCCCTGTTAGCTTGTTTGACTTGGCAGGTCGAGCTTGGGCTGTACGGTGTGTTTGGATGGTCTTTCTGCCTCCACCCTCCTCCTCTGCCTCAACTCTCCCTCTCCTCGTGTTCAGGAGAGGATGGAATGAACGACTGAGGAGGGCGATATATAACCGCTGGAAATATATCGATACAGGTTTACGCATCTCATTACGGATTTACCATGGTGTGTAAACTTTAGCCTCGAGGCGTGCCTGAGATACATACGTTCATTCCTGCGGATTTAGCGATACGTTTATGAAAAATATGGAAACCATTTCCACTGAATTCACTCCGTCCCCCTTGACGTTCTTCTTTTCCTTCTCTCTTCCCAACATTCTCAGATCTACCGGAGGTTTGGGTATGCTGCTGCTACCTCACGAAAACCTCCCCGATTTCGTAGTCAGACCTCCCAGCGTTTCCACCAAAACTTCCACTTTTCCCCAGGCTGCCAAACATTGCCCTCGTCTTCACAGCTGATTTTTTCATTTGAAGAAGAATTGAATCAATCAAAGAAGCTTAAACAAGAGAGGAGTAGATGGCATGGAATTGGAGTTAGGATGTTAGGAAAATATCAGAGAAAAATTTGATGAGACGCGTGATATTGTAAGCCGTGGAAACTTGATCGTTGAAGCAAGATGATAGGCAGAGTATAAAGCCTTTTGAAATGGGAGGGGGGAAAGTTGGGCAGGTTAGGTAATCGACCGCCTTTCTGTAACATTTTTCAGAATAACATTTACATTTCGCGTTCTTTCGCGAATACTTTACGCAACAAAGCTATGTGTAGCACTGGAGACCCTGCAAGGTTCCACGCTAACGGGAATTCTCTGCCCACTGAATTAGGAAGTTTAAAATGAATTGTCCTGGATGGAAATTCACATAATTCACACAGCTTTTGCATTATATCATTAGTCACGAGGCTTACCCGAACATGACGAAGATTTAGGACGAGATCGGAACATAACCGTGCAGGGAAATTGAATATGACGATTATGTATCGAAATCATTTGCCGGTAGGCTTATGGAATGGAAGGAGAATCGAAGAACGGAGTCGTTGGAGGAGTGGAACAGGAGGGAAAACGGGGAGGTTTGGTTGAATGTTGCGCGAGAGGGAGAGCGGCAAATGAGAGAGAAAAGGCCAGGATGCTGTGTGACTTACCGAATACGGCGGGTCATGAGCACTGCCATGCCGTGTCTCTCGAAAGTGTCATTCGAAGTATCAATACAAGTTGCAGAATCTGTGACTCGAATACGACTCAAATAAGGTGAAGTGCAATATTTATTTATTTATTCGTCTTGGTCCGAAAACAGCACTTTTTGACAGCGACAATGACAACAAAACGGTAACAACAATACCAACACCCAAACCCAAGCTCTAGGTGGAAAAAATCCCACCATTGGCGGGAATCGAACTCCCCACCCTTAGATTGGCAGACGAGGGCGTTACCCCGCCGCCACCGGGACCACTTTAAAACATTTATACCAATATTCATCAGAATTCATTTTAAAGAAGTCTACCGGGTTCGGATAGGGCTTTGATCGAATCAGGTACTACACAGGGCTTTACTTGTAAGCCCTAAAAACCTTGACACCATATATCCTTAAGCCCCATACTACATATTACAATAATTTATTATTTATCTCTGCATACTGTGTACTTCCCTTCCTCTCGTTCAAAATGCCTATTCATTTGCACCCTCTACATCGCTTTCCCAACATTTTCCACTCAAACTCCGTCCTCAGCATTCCATTGCCTCCCAGGTATCTCCTGTATCCATTTTTTTCCTGCCTTCCTTGAATATCACAAGACAACCTTTACGCCTGCCGCGCCTAGAATGTTTTCGTCTGTTTTCCTTTCCATCCAACTAATTTTTATCCCATTCTTCTCCACAGCCACACCCTAAGATCCTCTTATCTACGTTTATCTTCTTTCCTCAACGAAAAAGTTCACAATCAATACAAAACTAGGCAAAATAATTCGGAAGAGCTACTTTAAAAAATGTAAATGCCTGCTCCCCTTCAATACCAGCCAGCGCGTGAGACTGAAGTTCTGCGTTCGGATACATTTTGAATGCAACGCGCGATGCTGACGCGGTGATTCAGATGAAAGCGTTCTGACGCGATGGAACGTGATCCACGACGCCGCAGTCCTGAACACCCCGACGCAAGTGGATTAATCCGATACTGCGTGGGACATTACTTTCAAAATCGCAACGGGGTGCTCTCGGATTCGAGCATCGCGCGGCGTGGCCGAAAGGGCGCGAGAGGCAGGCGGTGGAGAGAGAGCGGGGGGGGGGAAGAAGCCGCCGCGGCGGCGGGAAGCCAAGGGCGCTTCGAAACCCATGTGCACCGTATCCCGAGATCCATGGGGATGGCGGCTGGGGAGGAAATGGAGTGTGGGAGGACGAGAGGAAGCGAAGGTGAGGCGGCGCGCGAAAAAAACTATGTATATATATATACATACGGCGTCGTACTTGTGTACATATGGCGCCGGGCTTCGCTGACGACGGAGTAAAGTGCGGGTAAGGGAAGAGACGACGGCGCTTCGGGGATCACAATACGTTAGGCACGGGAGTATTGGAAAGGAATTCGGTTCAATCACAAGCGCGCAAAGGCGAACGTGCTACTGCTTGCTCCCTTTTCTTTCCAATCCCTCTTTGATGGGGGTAATAACTAGGGATGCTCCCAATGGGTTTTGCCAATTGTGATGCACGGGAGCAAAAAACTCTCGAGGGGTAACGTGAGGGGAGAAAGAAGGAAAGGTAAGAAAGGTGAGCCGAACCCAATCCGCAGTCGACAGGGCTTAGCGTCTCAGGGAATTGAACATTTGTTTCGATGGAAACAAAAAAGTAACGAAGTGCGCTGTCTCGTTAGGATAAATGTACTTTCCAACGACAGATGTCTCCATTGAAAAGATGAGAAACACAAAAAGTATTATGAAAACAAATGCAGTGAGTTAGACACTGAGGAAGTGATTCTCAAGAAGGCAGTTTTAGAACATAAGACAGCCATATTTTTTTACTGATAGGCCATTATATACCAAGACCCTAATAAGAAGACGCCCACAAGATGCTGGATCCCTTTGAGCATAACGAATACAAATACGCCGAAACAGCATTACGGATGGTAACATGATTTCCTTCATTATCACGGATTAGATATGCACCAAAGGAACATAGGATAAAATTCTAGAGATCACTTCATATAAAATATTGCTGCATATCAAAAGAAAGAAATGCGATCTCTTAACTTTGTATTGTGAAAAATACTGGTGTATAGACATTTTAAAACATTATTTAAATGGAGGTTTCACATCTTGGTCAGATACCAGATTTTAATATATGTACAGTACGCATGGCCAGTGGCAATCACTGAACTGAGGGAAAACGTTTGCCAGTATGTAAGTGATGGCAGATAAGAAGGGTAAGAATATTTAGTGAACACATTACCACTATGATGCATGATAGCACCTTACATGTATCTGCAGGACGCGGGAAAATAAACCGCATAGGGACCGTTAGACACGCCTCCTTCATCCTTCAATACATGCCTATATAATTGAAAACAAAAAGAACCGAGTTCGAGACGCATTTAAGGCAGGGTGTAATTGAAATCACCCTAGTTAATTAAACACTTAGTCACAGACAGAAAAGCAAACAAGAATGGGTAACTTGTGGACATTGAACATCTCCTGATTATTGAACTTGAAACAGTTTTCCTAATGATATTACATAAAATTGGAGTACAGTAGTCCAGGGTTGGAGCGTTGGTCTACTGACTGGATGTCCCGGGTTCGATTCCCGATCAGATCTCTCAGGACACCCTCAGTTACGCCCAAGTTGTGTGATTCTTCTCGCACCAAATTTCCCTTGGAAAGCGTAGGCGACACGGGAAGGAACTTGGCCCCTTTACTCTGATGTGTGAATTTCACACGCCGTCGGGCTTCGTATTGGGTGAACTCTGCCGACACCGATCGAGCAAAATATACAAAACACCCTGAAAATGAAATCCATCAGTGTGAAAACTAGCAAACGTTTTAGTTTTATCATAACGAATTGTAAACGTTTTCACAAAATGGATATGGAGCCACTCGAGGGATTTTACGCACGCTTCTGACAAAAATAACTCCCACGTCATCCACCACATGTGCCGTGAAAAAAAAAACATTTAAAACCAAAGGATGGGATGACACCATGGAGGGCGATGGGATGACACCACATTCGAGGGCGAGGGGAAAAAGGGAAAGGGAATGCGGAGCTATATTCTCATAAACGATGAAGCGATTTTTGCTAGAAAAAAATCACGTCCGTCGACCAACAACAGAATCACAACCGAACCGTGGCACCAGAGTGCGACGTATAAACCCGTGGATACTCTTGGTGTGAACACTGAAGTTACGGGGTTGGGTTGGAACACTTGCCATAAGGAGTTTGGCGAATTAAAAAAATAAGCGCAGCGGGAAGCGACTCGGGGGAAAGTATGTAACTCTAGATTGAGTTTAAAAATGGGCCTGATTCCCGACTCGTCATACGTGAGGCATGCGAATGTCTCCACCTTAAACCCTTTTCCCCCTCCCATCACCCCAGATATAAAAGGGGAAATAGCGAAGAAAAAACAAGGAGAACGAATGCATTAAAACATATCAATCTACTCAACCTGCCCCAACCTCACCCGTTCCTCTCTCAATCCCCCTCCCCCTTCCGAGCTCCCGTGAAATTTGGAAAGAATCCCGTCAAACGTGATATGAAATTCTTCACAGAGGGAAGAAACGAAAGAGGAACGCAACAATGCATATAACGAGGGAGAGGAGCGGGAGAACAAAAGAGGACGCGGAGAAAAACACATAGGAGCATCACTTCCAAAACGCCAACGCCACACGTGCTCCCGGAACACGTTTGTAATGGGTAGAAGAAAAAACATAACGGGGGTGTGGGGGGTGACATGGGCGGGGGGGGGAGTCGAGGGGGATAGAGAGAGAGAGAGAAGGACGAGGAGCATGGATACGACCGAGGAAGAAAACTTGGTGAGGCGGGAAACAGACGGGACGAAGAATTCCTCCGACGAATTACGACAAAAAAAATTAATAAAATCACGAGAAAATAGGAAAAAAGCAGGTGAACGCCGCGGAGTCAGTCAGGCAGAGATATCATCCCTCGGGGGGGGCTTGAAAACACAACACAACGACACACGTAAGCTTTCTCTTGATACATGGATGAGCATCTCCATTTATCAGATATCATTTTTTGGGGCTCCCCGGAGCATTTTCTTTTCCCACCCCAAAATATTCCGGAAAAATGCTTCCAATCGGAACACCGGTTTTCACCAGCTTGGGTATTTACAGTGGACTTGTAAAACCAAATATTCTGCACGGACTTCAATGAGTGGAGAACGGGACGTAGGGTATTTAGGGGATTTAGGCTGGGAGCCTCTTGAAATACGAAGAGAACAAGCGAGACAACTTTTAGAAAGATTCGGAACCAGCGAGTTTAACGATTACACAAAAGGAATAATAATGGCCCCACACTACTTAGGTAGATCAGACCACATAGATAAAATAAGGGAGATAGATTCCAATACAGATTTAAATACTCATTCTTCCCCAAAACAATCAGAAATCATAATAATAAGAATCCGAAGTCCATTTAGAAATATTAAAAACATTTAAGTTATACGTCGGAACAAAATTAAAAATTCAAAGATTGTGTATGCTTGTTGGTAGTTTGTGGGTTTGCATGTGTGTGAAAGGGTTGGGGCGAAAGGGTTCGTGGATGAATGTTTACCATGTTTGGTTTATGGGCTAACAATTTGTGACTTCTGCATGCTTTTTTTTCCCTAATTTACGGGTGGTGTCCGAACACCCCCCGCCACACGCCCTTGCGGCGGCTTGCGGGGTATTGAGTAGATGTAGATGTAGGGCCATGAAACTAAATAAAACCAATAAATCCTCTGATTTTTTTCCTAATATCACTATCATATTCCAATAAATATATTAATTAGGCATATTATAGACGAAGTGATGTAGAGTAGGTTGCTGGATTGTGTTTTGTTAGGAGTCACAAGATATTTATTTGACAGTTGTGTCCATCCAAAAACCTACCTTAACCGGTGGATTACCTTATAATAATAACAGACGAAGTCTTTCAGCACCATGGAAGGAAACCGTTCCCTCTAAGGAAGAACTCACGGTACATGAATTCATCACATCCAAATACAAAACCTGAACTCATTATCTCAGTTCCTCAAACATGGAAGCTCAGAACACAACTATTCCAAAAGCTCAAAATGTAAAAATGGAATACAAAGAGCTGAATTGGGAGAAAACGCGAGCACGTAATTTGGCAAGTGCTTCTTCAGCAGCACCACTACTCCTAAAAATCCCAATCAATGTGTAAGGGATTTAATGAAAAACTTTTCAAAAATAAATATTAGTTTACAACTCTGTTAAAGGGGATCCACAGACGCTAGAACGGATATTTTCCCAATTGAAAGAGATCTGTTCAAAGAAAGTTAACGAGCGTAAAGGAATTTGGAAAAGGAAGGTAACCAAAACGAAAAAAGTATCAAATTCCAAGACTTGTGAGACGCTCCTATGAACACTACGCAATCTTAACATGTAGGTTAATGATCAGAAAATGAAATAACGAATGCTTAAAATCATCTAATATTCACGCAACTGACACTTAGCCTTATTTCACCCTAATTACGATGAATTAATCCCAAACTTGGATGTAACATTAAGCATAAACGGAATGTGCCATTTCGATAATGAAGATCTCTAAGAGAAATACAGCTCATCCCAGATCCAAACTTTCCACAACCGTTGCTGACCTTGCTTAGCCGACTTATAGGATTAATTTTAACCACTGAGGACATTTTAAAGGATACAAATGCGTGTAATATAAGCCGCGGATTACGGTCAAAAATCGAGTAAAACCCGAAGAATTACATCCTCGTTCCTTAAATACAATTGATTATGCCCCTTGTACATTGATCACGATAGTAGATTAATTTAAACGGAATAAAAACAACATTACAACGGCTAACGCGATTACAATGGAGCTGTAAGCCTGCGACAGAAAAAGGGAAGTTAAGGGACGGGGTTCCCTGGGCACGGAACGGCCGATTCTAATCGTGGATCATTGTTCCACAGCAGTTGTTGCCGAGGGCGGAAGATGAGCCCGCAAGGAATTAGGGGTGGGGTGAGGCATACAAAATAAAACAAGGAAGAACGCGGGGCAGACTAAACAGCTTAAATCGAATAAAGGAGAGGGTGGGGGCGGGGTATGTGTGTGTGTGTGTGTGAGTAGGGTGGCCCGTGAGGGAGAGGGGGACGGACTGAAGATGAGGGAGCATTACCATCGCGGGGAGGGAGGAGAGAAACAAATAATACCAAAGTGGAGAGGCATGCGGCAAGAAAATATTTTGAACGAGGCAGGAAAAGGGAAAGAGAGGTTGGTTGACAAGGGGAAAGGAATGGGTGGGTTGAAGGGACGGAGGGCGAGGGAGAGCCGTGCACATCCAAAATGGGGGCAGTGTTGCCACTTTGGGAGATTTTCGTTGGAGGGGGGGGGACATTTTTTTTGCTAAACCAAATTTTAAATTTTGTGATGCACTGGGAACCCAAAAAAAAAACGATAACCTACAATTAATTTTTCCCTAGTGAAGGGATTCGAACCCACAAACTTTGCAGAAAACGAGCACTTTAGCAAACGGCCCGCAGGATAGAAAAAAACGATAGAATATAACAAAATGACCCTCGAATCCTCTCAAACATAACTGAACTTCCATGAACTCCAGCAGCCGAGACCAACCGTCGAATAAATACTCTTCTCCAAACAGAGTAGTACGGTTGGTTTATCATCAAAGTCAGTTGAGACATAAAGGAACGACCTCCGGGAACCTCGTATCCCGGAGCTTCGCTTACATGAAAAACCTTACAGATCTAGAAACCACTAAAAATTAAGAAATAATATGAACATATATTGCCAAGTATCCGCGCGATCCTACGGATTACCTTTTATCTATTGTCGGTTTGAATATGCATATGAACGAGTATTCACTACATTAAGTACTTCAAATTCAATTAGTATATAGTATTTTCAAAGTCAGCAAAAACCCATCAGTGGATTAATGGAATAGTTGACCTTAATTATTTATTAAGTATATTGAGTCCACGATATTTCGAATTGAATCAACTTGTGATACGATTTTATTAGGTAATCTACCGGTTAAGGTAGGTTTTTCGATGGACACAACTACCAAATAAATATCTTGTGAGTCCAAACAAAACACAATCGAGCAACAGACTTATTATACGATATGCATTATAAATATGATTGATGGTTTCGGGCGTACTTACTTTATGGAATCGATTCATACTGGAAATGAAAAAAATAGTAACTTTGTGAAACCACAGAAAATTTATTATGAGATGACCCGGGTTTCGACGTTCAGGATGAAGATTACGTTGAACGTCGAAACCCGGGTGGTCTCGTAATAAATTTTCTCTGGTATCACAAAGTTACTATTTTTTTCATTTTCAACATTGTAAATACTCGACACAAAAATGTAACATGGTTCGATTGAAATTTACAGCTCATATCCAGATATTTTCGCGGAAGATATGAACAATTTCAGCAAGCCTATCTCTTTCTAGCCCCCCATATCCTTCACTTCTGAATGACGGCGGTCCACGTCGAGAAATCCTCGCGCGATAAATGTCTAAACTGAGCCGTGCAACAAAGACACCGTCGGAAAAGTGACGGGAGCAACTCCGAGGAGTCAGGACTCAGCGCCTGTGTCACGCCCCCTCGGCAATGCAGAATTTACAGTAGCCGCCCACGCGAATACCAGGGATTTCACCCGTAGCAAAAAAAAACTACCTCTGCAAATAACACCGCTGAGCTATTTCCGCTCCCACATTTTTTTTCGCCCTCACGAACCACAAAGGGCATATTTAATCTCGTGTGAGGAGGCGTGGGGGAAGAAGCAGTGAAGAACAAATGATGGAAACGTATAGTATAGAAGAGAGAGAGAAAATTCACGACTGCGAGTCATCTCAACGGGGGATATCGAAGAAGGAAATGATACAAAACCACCCCTATATTCTCAGTGAACGATAAATCCTTAATTGTGGGGAAATGAGTATTCACGGAGGGATGAAGGTTGGGGGGAGGAAGGAGGTGGAGAATGGATGCGGAAATATTTTGAGGGGGTGAGTTGGGAGAAGTGGCAGGGAATGCCGGTGGGGGGAGGAGACGGAAGAGGGGATTGGTGCGAGGGAGAATCCGAGATTGGCAGGCGGCGGAGAGATTAATGCGGTCGGGGAGGAAGGCACAGCTAAAAGCGAAGGGGGTTGTGGGATGGGGAGGTTGGAGGAGGCGAGGGAGGAATGCCAGAGCGGACAACCAGCAGGGGCGGGGGGAGTAGGAGTGGCGTGGGAGGAGGGATGGGGAAGTTCTTAAACTCGTTCAAAGGCTTACACACTTTTTTAATCCCTCGCCTCGCAGTCCGCCCTCCCGCCCTCTCCACCTCCTACCCCCACCCCAAAACCTGGCAACGTCGGAATCTACGCCTATGCTGAACCCTCGGAATTCGCTGGACAATGCGCTGCCGTGAATGTAAAACAGTGAATTGGAAACCGATGGTATTTCGATGGATACACCATTGAGCCTGGAATATATCCCGTGACCGAGAAGCGTTAATTAAGAAATTAGACGCGAATATAAAACAGCGAAGCGAGTGGATGGCATTTCGATGGATCCATCATTGATTCCGGATGATATTTCAAAACAGAGACGTGCTAATTAAGATATTACAGGAATTTGAAAAAAACGTGACGGGGTTACAGGAGAAACTTGGATGGAGTTCCTCTCCACAAATACGAAGACAGCAAGCGGCGTTTACCCTTTTCTTAACGTACCTGACACTGGAATACGCCTACGACAGCAAGAATATAAATAAGATTTTAAACTAATTTGGCAAATAAGATCGTCCGAAAGAAATGAGAAAGAGAGACACCAGCAGTGATTGAATTAAATACTCTTTTCTTCCCTGAGTCATTGAGCATCAACGCGACATCACGGTCAAGAGCCCTAGCAGTCGTGACCTAAAACACTACTTTCAATTAGACACCCTAATCAGCCCTAGGGCTGCACCCCAGTGAAGGCTGCCAGGGTATAACGTGGATTGCAAATTAAATGAATGTGATTCTTGTCCACTAAGTTCGCCGATTATCCCTTTCGTCCGACATTATACCGTATTAATACTCCGGCAGCTATAGGTTAATTAGTAAGGATTCACATTAGATTAAACCTTCCTGAATGGAAAATACATTTTAGAATGTACTTTTAACGTTGCCATCACAATGTTAAATGTTTCAGGTGGCTGGAATGAAATTTAAGCCTTGAAAAAAACCACCCTCAAGAGCCCTTCGTAAGAGACTGTTATCAAATAATGGATGGTCACTGATTTCACAATGCCGTTGAGATGTGCGCCCACGCTCGTGACCATCAAAATTGAACCACAAGCGAAGAGTGCAAAGAGTATATCCTTATATAGACAATAGTAAAACGGATATCAGCAACTATACACTGATTTCACTTCTCCAGGGTATTTTAAAAGTCCATCCATAAAGACGACTATCTATTTATCCATCTTGAGGGTAAAAGATGGATTTTTATACTTCTCGCCTTCCAAACAACTATAGTCTATTCTTCCCTAAGATATTCACGTAACCACACAACTGTACTGGATAATAAACAGCAACCGAAAAAAGACTAGCGGAAAGGGGACACAAAATTCGAAATAATTCACGACGCCGTCAGCCACAAATTAAGTATCATCAGCTGTTTCAAGGGTTTATAATGTCAACTCGTAAATTTTATCCGAAATGATGGGATCTTCGGCTCTAAAAACATGTGCGTTATGGATGGTTATAACTTGGGTTCGAAAAATTTATCTGTGGACACAATTCAAATCTTGAAAAGAATTTCCTTTACATAAAATCAGGTTAATGGTCTCCACACGACCGACAAAGGACGAATTCCGAGGTTTCGCTTTTCCCTTTCTTCCCCAAAGCACAATTTTCCATTTTTTTTCTCTTCCTGACTTGAAATCCACATCAATTACCTCCGAAAGAAAAAACTGGAAGGAGACACCCTAACACAATTTGTTCCACAGTTCAAGGCGTGAAGTAGAGCATAGTTATAAAAAATGACATTTAAAAGTACAATGACAAAAACCTCCGTCCCTCTGGCGCTCTTCTGATTTGCCCACTTGGTTCAGGTGCACTTTTCGCGACAAACCAACGAAATATAAATAAAAGAAAACTAATGTCATAAATCGCACTGTTGCAGGCTTCACTTTGTAGAAACCATCCATATTGGAAAAGAAATAGACAAAACAGTAAACATTTCCACTAAAATCTTATCATTACTGTTTTATCATTGTTACTGTTATATTATTAACTACATAATTACTGTAAAAACAACAATTTAGTGGAAAATACAACGATTTTTACTATTCCTTTGCCAAAACTAGGAACAATTTTAGCAGTTATAAGGACTATAACCCTACTTAAATGACCAAAAAGCCACCAAACAGCTACAAAGAACTTCAAAAGTATACAGCATTTTTTTCTGAAACTAAATATGCTAAGTCGTTCGCAAAATATCTACATCTACATAATACCCCGCAAGCCGCCACAAGGGCGTGTGGCCGGGGGTGTTAGGTCACCACCCAAAAAAAGGAAAAAAAACCGCATTCAAAACTAACATACACATGCAAACCCAAATCCACAGTTGTGCATACATTCATAGAAACATCCTATCATTCTATACATAATCGGGTTATAATAGATTAGATTGTTAAATATTTATTTAATACTTGTGTCCATCCAAATTCCTACCTTAACCGCTAGATTAACTTATAATAATATATTAGATCACGTTTATCACAGCAAATTATCACAAAAATTCAAAATCAAACATCACTAGATGAATTTGTACAAGTATGCCATATAACTAATAATAATAATGTAAACCAACTCAATGAAATAACTGATATGACTGGACACTTATGACCATGTGCATTGAGTAATATTTTCCTCACTGAGATATGTGTATGTATGTGTGTATTAACACACACACACACATATATATTGGGGATGATAAGGTAGTACAGCAATTCAGTAAAAGCGAAGGAGGATCAAGGGACACAAAAAATATCCATTATGATGCCAACCACGTGTATACGTATAAGAGGACGCGTGAGCAGGATCCAAATTAGATAAACTCCCTGTGAATTGTAGCCTTCATTAAGATTGTTTTTCTTAACAGTCATTAGGAGACCAAACACCCGATATATCTCTCTTACAGAAATGACCTATGGGATGGCGGCCTGAAACGAACGTCGTTACTAAATGCTTATTTTTTGGGATATTAACCAGAAACGGTTAAGATTAATGGTGATCGTGAAACTTCTGAGGAAACGGATAAAATATTTCAACAGGTGAAGGATGAAAAACAATGGATTTATTGAAATGTTTTACGCACTAAAGCTCATTTACCGAATTATTTTTGTCTTCGAGGGCATCGCATCGCTATCGCGGTGAACCCTTAGAAAATGTACTGAATTAACATTTATCGAACACCCCCCTGATATAGAACTGTGTTTTTTTTTCAGGTACGGAAAAAAAAACCGGAAACCATATTAGTCGAGCAAAATATGGTGGAACTGTCCTTTATCGTGTTCACAGCACAACTTCTCCGTGATATAAACTTTTCTTTTATTTTTTCTTCGACCGAAGACTTTTTTTCTGTAGCAATTTTATCTTACTCCAAACGACGCCATTGGAACTCCATAAAAGAAATTAGTTTGACTTGCCACCTGACTCTTTGGCGCGGAAATGAAGAGTGGAGAACGCTTTCAGGAACCTCGGGAACGCAGCAATGAAAATGGTAATCCTCCCCGTACTGGAGTTCGCTCGGGAGCTGTTTCAAAATGGATTGAGATCGTAAAACGAGGGATCGGTGCAAAGAAGCCATGCACTTGAGTATCCCCTCACTCGTCCCGGGCTATAGTCACATGACTGCATAAACATCTCTTTGAGAAGTGATAAAAGCACGCGGACAGACGTCCCACCAGGCGCTTTAAAACGGCGCTTCATCGCCATTATTCACTGGAGTTAGTAACAGCGGATCATTTCAAATCACCGCGTAAATCATTTTAAAAGGCAGAGAGCCGTCTTCCTCTCACTACCACCGCCCCCCTCCGCCCCCCAGCAAACACGACCGCCGACGTCATTCCAACATGGGAAGCACTAAACCCCCTCCCTAACCTCACCCCTTAACTATAAGGCCTTATGGCGGGCGAGACAGGACGGATCCTCATTTCTCGAACTTCACAGTACTCTAGGACTAGAGAATATTCGTTAAACACGTAGATGTGCTGAGAGAAACGAGTGGTTTGGTCGTAGCGTTCATGTTTGTTACCAGGTGACGGGGATGTTGTTATCAGCGTGAGGAAGAGGAGCCCACCCCCCAAACTCTGTAACCCACTCCACCCCTATCAAACCAAACCACCACCTCCCCAACAAACCAAACACCCCCCCCCCAACCACAATTCCTCCAAAAAATAAGACCCACTCATACAGCACATATACAGTTGTTAGTGTTGTATACTGCTACAATTTTAATTAATTTTAAACTGTATTTAAATTTGATATACCAGCATTGTGTAAGCAATAGCTTATCTCGTCTCATAAGCTATATTAACAATATTAAAATTACTGTATTTTACAGATGGAAAATTTGATAATCGACAAAACATTATTATTCAAACACTTTTCATCAACAAATACTGTATTTTTTGCCAATTTTTTCTCGATCGTAACATTGTTGGACCGTATTTTTTTCCTCGAACACACTGGCTCAATCCATATACGGCGTCAGCATACTCAAGTACGTATATTCAGCGATAACTTGGTATTGTGTAGTTTCCATTAGTTGCAGTTCGGTATTTTGTGTTTTCAAAACGAATTAAATCCAATGAATTTTCAAATACCAAGAATATAGAAGCCTTACACAAAGTATTCTTGTTTTCTCGATTCAACGTAAATGGGGGCACAATTAACATCCCATAGCTAAACTATAACAAATAACTTCAATTCACGTTGTTAGGGCTAACTTGGTGGAACCACTGCATTATTGAAGAATACACAGTATAATTCATTGAGGTCCACAAAACACAATTTGTTAGAACTACACAACGTGTTTCATCAGCTCTGCGATTCTTAGGTACATATTCGTACTCACTGTGATGCATATTGGACAATAGAATATCTGTAGAATAACTTAGTAGCAGCACATATAGTACGAGTCATACGAGTATAGAATGACATAGACGGAGAAAGAGGTTGTGTAGTTTTAACAAATTGTATTTAGTGGATCTCAATATCGTTTCCTGTCCATTCTTCAATATAACAAGTAGCGTATGCTGTGTTACAAATTAGTACAAAGATATTCTCTAAGCTCAACGTCAATCGCTCAACGCAGGCTGCAATGAACTGTAAAACAACTTACTTCAGCATTCACGATTGATAAAAACATTTAGCAGAGTATTATAAATATTTAGAGAATAATAACTGTATTTAACTTATCTTACCTTTTCCACATCTAATGACGAAGCTCCAGTTGCCACAGTAATCTTCTTTACCAGTCAGTATATGATGTTATGACCTAGTCCCCCCCACTTTATGCAACCACAAATAACTACGGAAATTTTACTTAGCAAAGGTATTAATTACGGTAAGTTTAATAAGTATATCGTTCCCCGAGTTTTACACATGAGCTCCAGAATAAGGAAGGCCATTGAAGTACTTGGTTCTAATCGCTTCTAGTCTCCCTTAATTTTGAACTCGGTTCCGTATTCTTCCGATGTACCCGACGCTCGGTAATGTGTATACCTATTGTTCGTCATGACTTGGAGAAATATTTATTATCGCTGTGAGCTTACACCAGAGATCTCTCTACGCCACGAGAAATCATATTCACTCTTGATGCACAAATACGGAACGACATCACCAAGAAAAATAGGACACCGATTGTGTGCACAGCTGACCAGTCCTATAAGCCTTATCTACTTTCGAGGGGACATAAACCAAGTCTCTGGTTGGCTTCTAGGTCCGTCGGGAAACCGAAATACGTCGGTTAAGTCCCGTGGAAACGCATCCAATAGTTCTTGGCGAAACAAATTCGATCGATTAATCGATTATGTGGAATGCTATGAAAAAGCTTCATCATCAGCAGTTTCCAATCTGATAAATGATAACTTATGCTCCAATCCGTTTCCTTCCCAAATAAACTCTCCATCTCTCAGAAACTCTGTGAATTCATATAATTGACTCAATGCTTTCTTTTCTTGGGCTTCAGTCCTTCCTGTCCATCACTCTTTCGATCTAAGTTATTTTATACCACATAACTATTCCAACAGGAGGATAGACGTAGATTGGAGGCTTTTGAAATGTGGGTATGGAGACGAATGGAGAAGGTGAAATGGACTGAAAGAAAAACAAATGAGGAAGTACTGGAGATGGTGGGTGAGGAGAGGGTCTTGTTGAGAGAAATCTTATGGAGGTAGGAAAAATGGATGAAAGGCGTAATGATTGGCAGTGGGATGTTGAAGACGGTGATAGAGGGGAGAATGTTAGGCAAACGAGTAAAGGGTAGGAACAGGATAGGGATGTTAGACGGGATAAAGGGAGGAAGGAAGTACACAGAGATGAAGAGGGACCTGATGTAGAGTAGGTTGCTCGATTGTTTCGTTTGGAGTCGCAAGTTAATTATGTGATAGTTGTGTCCATCCAAAAACCTACCTTAACCGGTAGATTACCTAATAATAATAATAATGACTATTCCCAAAGAGCATTTAAGATTTCGTCGGAATTTCAACAGACTTATTTCTTGATTTCCCTTACCCTTGGTTGCTCTTTCTCTGAAACAACTTCAATGCCAGAAGATTCTGAACGACTAAAATCCCATTATGTCCATATCATTTTCACACCCGAAATGCCATCTGCACGTGAGACTATAACGTTCGTGCGATTATATAAGAAATACTAATAATATCAAAACATAGAAGCACTGAGGAATAGTAGAACGCTTTTTAAGAGGGGGTATGTAAATGACGACTAAAAATCGTAAAGGTTTGTCTTAAGTAGTAGTGACGTAAGGAAAAGAATCGCACTAGGCAAAGAGGCTTTCACAAGAAGAGGAAGTTGATGGCAAGGACGCTGGGTAAGGATATTAAGAAAAGATTCTTTAAAACTTTGATATGGAGCGTAGCTATGCATGGCGTGGAAACTAGTTACTGAAGCAGAAGGATAGACGAAGGTGAAATTGAAGATGGAGAAGGTGTAATGGACCGAAAGGAAAACAAATAAGGAAGTATTAGGGATGATGGGAGAGGAGAGGGATTTGTTGGGAAAAATCTTAAGAAGGCAGGAAAAATATATGAAGGGCGTATTGATCGGCAGTGTGGTGCTGAAAACTGTAATAGAGGGGTCAGTGTTAGGCAAACGAGGTTAGGGCAGGGACAGGATGGGGATGTTGGACGGGACGAAGGGAGGAAGGAAGTACACAGTGATGAAGGAAAGAATTTGGACTTACCAGTGCGACTTATTCCGACGATACATTTCGTGCGGAATGAGAGCGAGAGAAATTCCTAAACACAAGGGAGGAAGAGCACTAGGTATGGTGGACGAGGAGAGGGGTTTGTTGGGAGAAGTCCTATGGAGGCAGGAAAAATGGATGAAAGGCGTATTGGGCGGTAGTGGAATGTTGAAGAAAGTAATAGAGGGGAGAATGTTGGGCAAGCGAGGAAAGGGCAGGAACAGGATAGGGATGTTGGCCGGAATGAAGGGAGGAAAGACGTACACAGAGATGAAGAGGGAACTGATGTAGAGTAGGTTGCTGGATTGTGTTTTTTAGGAGTCGCAAAATATTTATTTGGTAGTTGTGTCCATTCAAACCTACCTTAACCGGTAGATTACCTTATAAAATAATAATATAAGCAATGTAGACACGAGACACATTTTAATATGTCTTATTATTTAAAATAAATAATAAATATAACAATTACATCTGCATGGGCCAGATCGAATTCATGTCACAGTTACGGCATTGGGTCATCACTCTGAATATAGAGAATTGAATTCTGAGGGAGGCAAGACTTCTCACCGATTCTCCGATCACCTTGTGAGTTTACCAGGCGGGCACTTCGGGTATTTCAAACGGACTGACGCAACATTGAAGGCCCGTTGGCGCCTTTCATCAGCCCTTATCAAGTATTGAATCATGCTTGGTTTATATGCCACGCCGCAACTCTCTCTCTCTCTCTCTCTTTCTCTCATCATGATATTTTCCCTGATCTCTTATTCATCACTAAGGATACAAACGACCTCACCAAATACAGCAAGAGTATTTCACAAACACAACCACAACAGCCTAATTACGAAAACTATCCCGACCATTTCCTACTCGAACGATCAACTTCCTCGAAATCCCTTAGATAAGCGGTGTCACGGCTTAGAATGACTCGAAGCTGAAAATATTCAGCGTCGGAAACCAAAAATCGATGACACAAGGGAATTAAATTTGCTTACGCAAAACAATTGTGTCAAGCGCCCCCTCCATATATCTCTCCTGGGATATCGACGAGCGCCACAAGGGCATTCGGCACTCCGCGGCCGCATGAGGGAATTGATAATGACGAATGAATAACAAACAAGGTGTCTTTGAAAAACGCCGACTCCCGAAGCGAAGCAGATGCCTCGTGCACCAATCCGGCAAATGGTCGCAGCCGGAGGGACTTCAAAGACTGCTTCGCTCCTGCACCCACGGCTAGTTACGACATCAACTGCTCTCTGGTAGCCGAGGACGAACCGGCACGGGCAGCGCGAATAGAAACCAATCCGCCTTTAACACTTTCGAAAAAAAAACTTTCACGGGGCTAAAGGCTGGATCTGTAATGTTTTGGCCGCGGGAAACGGGAAAACGCTTGAAATTAATTCAGCGGAGAAAATCAATAAAAACATACGACCGCGCCCGCCAGCAAAAGTGTTCTGCATTTAAATTCCGAAATTAAATGAAAATTCCGGCGCAAAAGAGTGTTTATGTAATGTTAGTGCTGAATACCAAATTAAAGACCATTGCGGACATTATCTCACGATCTGTCCTGGGGAAAACATACGAGAAATATGCGGTCGTGCTAATAAAAAATTGGGATTTGTGAAAAGAGTGCTAGGTAAATGCGACGAAAAGGTGAAAGAACGATGTTTCCTTGCCTTGGTCAGGCCCCACCTAGAGTATGCTGCCAGTATATGGGATCCTCACAACATAAATTTGGTTTCGGAATTAGATTGAGTTCAGCGGAGGGGGGCTAGATTTGTCAAACATTGTTATGACCAACTCAGCAGCGTATCCACTTTGTTAGACAGTTTAGGTTGGGATTCTCTTACACAGCGGCGTTTCCAATATAGATTAAACTTATTAAAAACATTTAAAGATGGGCCCTTTTCCGATGACATCAAGGATATAATACGAACCCCAACGTATTACGGTCGAAGGGATCACGAATATAAGACTAGAGAGATAGACTGCAAGACTGACAGGTTTAAAATGTCATTTTTTCCAAGAACGATAAGGGAACAGAATGCTCGTAGTCGAAATTCCCCAGGACTTAGTTCATTACAATAAGTATTAACGTACAGGTTAGGGACTTCGCGAGGATGTGTATACATGTGTGTATGTATGTATGTATATGTATGTGTGTATATATACATATATATATGTATATATATATTTTTTTTCCTACAGGTTCCCCCCACCTTTCCTCACCTAACTCCCAACCCCCTCAACCCTTACCCTTCCCTCATGGTGCTACACCCCCTGCCACACACCTTTTTGGTGGCTCGCAGGGTACTTATGTAGATGTAGATGTAGATTATTTGTGGCTCCTGTTTTTGAAAGGCAATGCTTCCACACCAGGAAATACGTTTTTTTACCATATACAAATAGGGGCTTGGGAGTAAATAGGGGTTAAGGCTGGGTTAAAGATAGGTGGAACGAAGTTCGATTCGGGGTGACGTCTCTACTAACCTTTAGCATTACTCAAGCTGAGTATTTTTCGATTCCTAGGGAAGAGCGGGCGGGGCGGGGAAAGGATGAATCATGAATGGGTGCGTCGTGCATACGTACATGTCTCCTTAGCTGTGTTGTTGATCAAATGGTTTCATTCTAACTTGCAAATGTGTTGCAAATTTTCAGCCAGTTCATCTTTAGATTAATGAGGAAAGTTGAATTTTGAATTAAATAATATAAAAATGACACTATTACATTAAAATAAGGCAGCAATTACCACTTAACTGCTTTTCACAAACCTGAGGTATGCATTTTGTGATTTACAAAACCACGATACCAATCCCATTACATTTAGATGTTCAGTACGTTCAGAGGAACTTTGTATTATTACCTTGTATTACTAAAATAACCGATGGTTGCAAATACTGATAATATTACCCACTTCGTCCTGAAACGTAATTCATGAAAAGCATTTACGGAGAAATCGGATAAGAGCAGGGAATGCCTGAATCATTATGTCAAAATATTTCATTTCCCTAAATAGGCAAACATATTTATCTTGACAATCATCCGGTTCGACGAAGAAATCATCGTTATTTCCTTATCTCGCTTTTTCTGATTCCTATTCCTGGAATTCTCAGGCACGCTACTGTAGACAAACATCGGGTACGCTTCACGTCAAACCACGCTGCCCTCAACCCCAGTATGCGGAGGTACGACGACGCCATGTGCATGTCATGCATAGAGGTCACCGCGGATGAGAAAATTGGTGGCGTGTCCGTTAACAATGTCTTCGCATCCCATGCGAAAATCGATGCGGAAACGGTTGGACAGTGTGGTTCATCGGTAGAGGGAGCGAACCAAACGAAGGAAATTGTAACGAAAATGAAACCAGCACTCCTGTGGAACATTTTTTAAGGCACGGAAGACGAAATACATTAAGGTCATTTAACAGCGAGATTTAAAAAATAAACATATCGATTGAGTAATTGGAGCATTAAAACATGATGAGTAACAAATAGCTGGGAATGGTCAAGACTTCAAGCATATGTCTTTGTAAGTACATCGCGAACACCACATACAATTTAATATTTAAAAATGTTTCCATCTTCATAGGCCTTCTTTGTCCAAGAGCACGTTTTTACCAACAGAACGCGAAAACTGGCTAATAACAAAATTAATGCAGAGTTTAGCGCCATAATTCGTAGTAACTTGAAACACTCCTGCTCATCTGTGATTGGTTTCTGGATTCAACAATCGGATAGAAAAGAAGTAACGTGCTTATTTTTTTCTTTAATACAGAAAATCGAATTCAAAATTTACCGAATACGATACCCCAATTTAAACGATGCGATTTTAACTACCTTGAATTCTGTACTTATTTCAGTACTGACATTAGCATCGTGTAAATCGGCCTCTACAAAAGGTTAGAATTTTACGAAATAAAAATCCACAATGATTAATGACTCTCGTAATCCGTAACTGAAACGCAATGATCGTTGAAAAACAGCAATCAATGAACTACGGAATACTTTCCAATCAAATCAACGTATATGATTAAACATAAGGCAACTCGCTAGCATCTTACATTAAACAGTGTTCGTACACAACAAATCTCTTGAATAAGTTCACCTTTTTATCAGGCCGATAAACGCTTCTCCAATCATGACATCGGTGATAAGGTGAGAACAACACGGCTCAAAAGTATTCGAGATGGAAGCATGAAAAAACAAGCCGGGGGGGGGGGGGACACGCGAAGGAACGGGGAAGCACGCACTCAATTAAAGGCTTTCAGGTTCAAACCAACTTGAGCGTGAAAAGTAAACGAATAATAACGTTTCAGTTTCAAAACCAACACGCCCATGTAACGAAGCCAACCGCGCAGTCTAACGTAATTTCGTTAACATGCAAACAAGCATAGCGAATGCGGTGAAATGCGGTGAGCGATCAAGAACAATAGGAGGCGTGTGTTGTAAAGGGGGGAGAGGCGGGGGGCAGAGAGGCCGACACCGACCTATGGAGGTGGGAATAATCCGTGGCAAACAAGGCCTTCGGCAGGTATTGCCATAGAAACCGCACAAGTGAAAAAACCCGGTCTCGGTTAAGACCTACTTACGGTGGCATGTACTACGACCAGCAAATTGAATTAGCTCCTCCCGAAACCTTTCGCTATGGGACGCTACTTCGTTTACTTTGGGGACTACCATAAAAAAACATCGCGCAAAAAAACTACGCGACGAACTCCCTCTCTATTGGACGAGAATGGCGATGAAGTTGGACGCAAACTTCGAAAGTGTCAATTATGGACGCCGCATAATTAGAAAGATGTGATCATTCGATTTCCCAACACTTTTCAGTGAACCAAATGTGTCCGGTGATTAGAAGATGGCGTTTTGTGACATAATGATTAAGGCTCGCCTCGTTACGAACGAAGGGAAATGACGACGGAACGCGTCATTCGCGATTCGTTTGGGGTCCTCTTCTACGCCCGAATACACATTAAGGAGTGTTGATCGAGTTATACAGCACCAGATAGGTAGCGTTAAGATTCATTTGAAAGTTGCGATATAATGTAGTCCCATTTTCATACATCCACATTGAAAATTACGACTTCTATACATAACTTACACCAATATCCAGGATGGACGCAGTAGATATTAAGAGGCAATCGAATGCTGAAGACTAAGCCAAAGAAGAATGCTGGAAAAGCGAGGTAGAGGGAGGAAGAGAATATGCATTTTTTCTGATACTATGGGAGGTGAAGAGCATACGAAGTTTAAGCACGAGTTACTGTAAAAAGTTGTATGGATTTCAAGACTAGTGTAGATTGTAGGCTTTCAAGACGAAAGTGTTCTTGCATGAATGTTTACCATGTTTGGTTTGTGGGCTATAAATTTGTGGCTTCTGTATGCGGTTT
Source organism: Hetaerina titia (assembly GCA_037158775.1). Lineage (NCBI taxonomy): Eukaryota > Metazoa > Arthropoda > Insecta > Odonata > Calopterygidae > Hetaerina > Hetaerina titia. The sequence continues at coordinate 62,090,048 of CM073775.1, read as the reverse complement.
TTTTTCCTAATTTACGGGTGGTGCCCTAACACTCCGCGCCACACGCCCTTGCGGCGGCTTACGGGGTATTGAGTAGATGTAGACTATTTAGTGCCGTGTTAGTCAATGTTAGCCATTTCATTAAAACCTTATCAAACACAGCAGATTAACACTAATCATAAACCCCTACCTTCCTTTTCTATTCGTTTAGCGTCACGCATTAACTTTATCGTTACAGTGGGGATGTGAGGTAAATATCCATCACCTGTAAAACAAAAACCAAAAAAAATATTTTCCACCCTTCCACGCTTTCTGTCTATCCACATCTTAAGTAACATTTAACGCTTCTTTTTCCTGAAATTTTAAAGTCTCTTTGCTTTCATCGGCATGAACGTGAATACCTATGTCAGAACTCGAGTAATCCACTCCGTGGAATTTTCGACCGTTTCCTCGTAAAGCAGAAACTCATGGAGAATAAAACTACCGAGAGACAATTTAGGGGAGGGCTAAGGCGATCGACGAGCGATGGCACGACGGGACAACTTTCTTTTCCCAACTGGGATTCGGAAAAAAACAACAGTCATGGGACAATCCAATTCACCGGCGATCCGAGTCACGCGAGCGGAGGAGAATCAAACCTTGAAGAACACGAGTCCAAGAAGAGGGCCGGGAATGGGAACGTTAGTTTGAATCAACTCCGACGAAAATACTGAATCTTTTGAGCGGCAGCACTACGAAACGGGAGGGTAACTTTCAGGAGAAATGGGAGGATAGGCATGAAGGTTAATGCGGTGCGAGATCGCGAGAGGAAATGAACATTCGCGCCAAGTACCATCATTACCGCTCACAGCAAGCGACCAGGGCGAGACTGCAGGAACACATCGCTGGGATTCCCTTCCCCCCATCGCGAGGGAGTGGCCGGGAAACAAGACCAAGGGACATTCCTTTACCGTACACGCTTAACCTACTCCGTACCCTCCTTATCCTTGCCATAATCCCCAGGAGAGCTCGTCGCACACTCCACTACGCACGTCTGAATCGAACACCGCGGGTGGCACTTGCAACCCCTAGACACAAATGTGTGCGTTTCCGCTCGAGGGAGATGAACGTCCGAGGCGAGCGAGCGAACGAACCACACGGTCTAGCCGGTGGTGAAACTTGCGATTCACTTCGAGAACGACGATCTATGTGATTGCAATCACGGCGGTGAACTACCCTCCCGGGTCGGTCCATCATCGTAACGGTGTGTACACACGCGACCCTCCTCTTCCAGAGCATTCCGGGGATTCCTCCCCAAACCCCGTGGGGATTCAAATTGGGACAACCGAATGAGCGATCCCCCTTGGGCATTATCTTGGCCTCGGTTAGGTCTATCGTGAGACACTAGAATAAAAAATTTCGCATATTTCACGAAAATAATTTATTACGCTACTAAATGTTTAAATGCAGCAATTTTCGTGGAATCCACGAAGATTTTGTTCGATCTGAAGATGAGAGATTTTGCAAAATTGAGCCTTAAAACCATTGATTCTATCTAAGGTGGGTGACTAGATCTAATTCATAAAGTGAAGGATTTAAGTAATCCCGCCTGGGGCCTGATATTTTCAGGACGTTTATTTATTCATGAAACATTAGGTGAGACATTGTCTAAGCTGAACTGAGCATTGAGCATAGAAGAGCAAAGCAATGTCAACTGAATATCGCATTCGTGACAATTTATAGACAGACATCATAGGAGAACATGGACATATCATGGCAAATGGACATCTACCATCGTATTCACATATCAATGACAGTCCGCCCCATTATCATTATATGAAGTAAGCCGAATATGAAAAAAATATGTATATTCGGCTGTCCTCAACGTTTAATGGCATGTCACTTGGTGCTGGTGTGGCATCATAAACCTTCCAAATACCGTGGAGATCGCTTTTACGGTATAGAATAACGGCACCCGTGATGAAATCAAGATATATACACACCTAATGAAAAACGAATACGAGGCATTCTTCTTTCATTCGATAATAAATTTCCACGTAGTCAAGCCTAATACTATTCGAGATACCCACTATCGCTGAAAGGTTCAAGGACTTGTTCTTCCTTCGCACGATACACAATTATGTTTATTTAACACCTTTCATTGGGTTAAGATGGAGTCTATACGTAGTGTCTTCTTCCACTTAATCCCTAATTATAACAAATATGCCAAATTCAAACCTAACTACTCCAATATTTTAACCTCAAAAACAAAACTAATTGAATTAGAAGCAGCCATAATTGTATAATGTATTAGCCATGTATGTGTTTGTGCATATGATCAAATTTATACTCATATTAACGTGTGAACACCTTTTTGAGAATAAATGTCTGGTATCCAAAGCCCCCTGGCACACCCCCTAACGGCGGCTTGGGGTTATTGTGTCGACGTGTATGTACCTAGAATCATCACATCACGACCAATGATGGCCGTATCAAAACGACATCATGGAAATCTGATTGCAACAATTATTTCCAGATTTTTAATAGCATGTACCAGGGTTCGAGTTTGTCTGTTGTGGCATCACCACTATCAAAGCACCCCAAAGAACCAAAGAACCATACATAATGTAGATGCATACTTCGCACCAGTGTCAGTACACTGCCCTGGAGCACATGAGAGTCGCTGGGCGTGGGGCATTTGGTGGTTGGCAGCCATGACTTGCACGCGCCTTACTTCGCACGCCACTGCAGTAGTAAAGCCAGCCCAACGCTGCACCGCACCGGCCACATCCCCGGCCAGCCTGTCCACATAAAAACCCCAAAACACCCTCAGATCCCCTCCACACATCCTCTCCCCCCAACCCCAGTCCCCTTCCTTTTCATTCTCAACCAGCCGAGAGAAAAACCAAGAAAACCTCCCTCCCGAACCACTCTGACCATGCCACCAGCACGTCACATCCCACACCCCCATCTGCTCTCCCTTCTCCAGTCGAGAAATCCCTCGGCTGAAATCCGACCGAAAACTCACCCCCCCTCCCTCCTGGTCCTCCCCCTCTCCTAGGGCAGGAAGGACGGAAGGGAAATAAGCAGGCAGAGGAGCGGGAAAGGTTGGTCACGAACCCGCTTGGCCCGGCCGCCGCCTTTCCTACCCCTGGCAAGAAACCAGCTAAGGAGGTGATAATTTTCATGTTGCAGACCAGTAGCGGCGTGCCATACGTAATTAGCATTAGTGCGGCGTTATGTCATTTCTTTCTTCCTCTTCCCCTTCTTCAATTGACCTCGGCTGAGACCACTTCCACCTTTGCACACGGATGCACAAAAGTGAAGGCTACGTATTTGAGAAAGAAGTTTTTCCAACCGGACTCACAATGAGACTCCATCAATTTAAAATTAAAGCCACTCCGGGCACCACTCATCAAATAACATGAATATTGATCGTATCGCATATCATCCCATCTTTGTTTTGCAGGCTTAGGGGCTGGCTGGACAATGTCAGCACCGCTACTACAACGCCAAATGGAATTTTGTAAACTTAACAGATAATAATTAAACAATAAAGGTGATGGTTTCCCGGCGTAACTTTATTGAATCGTTTCGTGGTGAAAGAACTTAGTAATTCCAAGTTCACGATGTTTTTCGTCATAGTGCAACACCTGACGACGTCGCACATAACGTAGGTGGAATTACAAATTTGCTTCCTCGCGTCAAAACAGAAAAATGACTAACCTTAGAGGTAACTGTTTAAATTTAAAGTGCAAACTTAGCATTGCAGGCAAAATACAAGGGAAACATTTGGTTGACAAACATTTCATCCCCATCGTATTATGATGTAACACGGCATGGCACTGTAAAAGGTAAGTGGAAGGCGGAAAACTATATCCATCAGAGAGATGCTAAAGAAAGGCGAAATTGTGTACTGCCTAGTGAAAGATCTCAAGTGTTTAAAGCTTTCGGTTCCACATTCTATTTATTCTAACTTCATCTGTGACTAAGTCTACCCATTTCATTGATGTTACAAGTTATGAGACTGTCTTGGCTAGTGATCATGGCCGTAAATATTTCTTCGAGCGCTATTCTATTCATTGGGCTACTTTCCACTAAACTGTTTCTCCCTCTGTAAATTATAGTGGAGGCAATACCAATGTTCTATCGTAGTAATGCTACCATAATTTAGCAACTCGGCATTGCACATTTATTACTAAGCGAACTAAGTTCTTTTCTTTCGATGAGCAATAACTGATTAATATCTACGGTGTGGCCAAATAAGCGATAACAACAAGTAATATGAATTAGTGTGGCAAAGGAAAAAAAACATTCCCAAACAATTTTATTACATTTGCTTGCGTTTAGTTATCAGGGAATGGTATGCTATGTACGTACATGTATATTATTGTGTAAACACATGCACTATTCCTCCCCATTTAAATGCTACTGAACCCATGGTCATGTGGTTTTTCCAGTACCAGATCTTCCTGGAAAACAATATCCGGCACAGGAAAAGGATTTGCCGCTAACCCCCCCCCCCCAACCCTGATGTGTGAATTTCACACCCCGTTGGACCTAGTACTGGGTGGACTCTATCATTACCTACTAAACCGACCTTCGGGTTGATTACTGTGTATATGATTTTATACCCATGGCTATAGCCATGAACTCAATTACTGTTATCTTAATATTTAAATATCTCGCAAATTCAGTAAATGAAATCAAATCCATAAGTTAGCCAATAGTATAGTATTTTGTTTCAAAGTCCATCAATGAGTTAAACGTAAGTTGATACAGAAATATGTTTCCTAATCTCATTCATAATCATTGAAAATAACCAAGTTAAAAACGATAAAAAATTCGTCATTCTATAGTATAGCGGCACGGTGAGAAAATTTATAACAGATTTCGAATATAAGTAAGGATTAACCCAAAACAATTGGTTGGTTAACTTTTATTACAAGAATCAAACAAATGGCCATACATGTATATTCTAAAATGGGGTGGGAAATAACGGGCAATGTATTACGCGCGGCGTAGGCATTGGTTCAAGGAGTAAGCCACCGCTAGGGTGTGTGGCAGGGGGTAAATACAAAACAGAATAATTTTACTCGAACATGACCCTACCGCGGTCGAACAATGCTATTATGATCCCCTATCATTCGTGGAAAAAATACATCTTAAATCTATCTGTTCTACCCTTAATCTCTCTAATTTTACTAGCATGATCTCTCAATACCGTAGTACGATGGTGGTAACAATACATTTTCAACATCACTACTAAAGAGACGCCCTTCCAATTTATGCAAGAACTTCAACCTGTAATTTAACCTTCGCTCCATGAGTGATTCTCAGCCTAGCTGTTCTAATATTTTGGATGCGCTACAGAGTTTATCAAAACAACGTTTTACAAACCTTGCTCCTCTACGCTGCACGCGATCCAATTCGGCAACCAATCCAACTTCGCGAGGATCCCATTCATACTAGCAGTATGTTCTACAAGAGGCCTAACCAAGGACAGATAACATTTCTCTTTAGCCTTTTCATCAGATTTACAAGGACTCTTCTAATAAATCCTAATTTCTTGTCAGTTTGTCCACCATATTCCTCGTATGTGTTTCACCCATGAGAGATCATGAGCGAGGGTAACGCCTATGTACTTAATTTAGTCTACACATTCCACTTCGGTGCTCCCCATTAATGAAGGTAGAAAGTGTGCAAGGTAAAATAACGAATTATTGTTACATATAATGTCAGGTTTAAGTATGTTCTGTTTTGTGTATACACGGCTTAGAAGTACAATTGCGTGCAGTGCCTGGGGCTATCACAAACCTATACTAACCCGGTAGACTGCCGCTAATTACAATATAATCATTTCATTACTCAGCTGCGTGGAAGGGCATCATGCATGATAACATACCACCAATTTTTCGACCTGATGAATGCCCACTCCATTATTAGTTGCTTACTGAAATCAGATTTCACGCTTAGCACACAGCGGTCACTTTACAATTGAGCGCATAGAAGAAAACGACGCGAGACGGCTCAGCGTTCATCATATGAGTTTTATCGTCGAGGGCGGGGGGGTTGAGGGCGAGGCCATGTTGGGCATCCGATAAAAGAAAAAATCCCGTTTGGATGGAGTGGGCAGAGGGAAGAATTTTATTACAAAGTAGCCAAATGATTTATTGATTTCCGAACAAAAGGATTTGAGGGGAAGATGAAAAATATGCCGATTCCTCACCCGGGCCCCACCCGTTTGACTCTCTCCCACCCTTCCTTTACCTCACTCTCATTCCTTACACACATTCACAAAATGACAATTAGGTGGCCAAACACGTGTGCTTTTGAGTCGGAGTGTTTTCGAACTGGGACCGTGAAAATTCTGGACGGAAAGTGGACATAGTCGGGATATGACACTGTCACGAGGGGGAGAGAGGGCCAATTGATTCGGTTTTCCGTCGACGTGAATTTTACCTCACTCGTAATTACTACGAGTAGTACAGTACTACTTAAGATTTGGCCAAATAAGCGACAGTAAGAAAGCGTACATAAATGGATGATTCGAAGGAAAAAATCATTCCCAAAGAATCTATTGCATTCATCTGCATTCAGTCGTGAGGGAATGGTATGCTCTTTACATTACTACATATTTATTTATCCAGAATAACTACTACCCCTTCTCACTTAGCAGCAAGTGGATCATCGAGGTATGGCCACGTACTCGGCTGCTTTTATTGTAAAATTTAAACATGTCGCAATTTTAGTGAATATAAAAATGCAGAAAAAAAAATCAACAATTTCGTTGCAATTCAAGTTGATGCATAATTTTTTCAAAACAGTTGAAAATCCATCAAAATTAAACTGCTAAAAGTTGAAAAATAGATCATCATCTAATTATATTTTTGGAGAGCAAAGTAGGACTGTGAGAAAATTCCTGACAGCTTCCAAATGTAAGATAAAGCTTATGCAAAAGCAAGAGGTAGGTCAAACCAAATGCGCGATGATATACAAACCAAATGCGCGATGATATATTTTATAAAATGACGGATAATAATTAGAAGAGTATTCGGCGAGGAGTATCTGACTTGAGGGATCATTAAGGTAACCAACAGTGCTTTGAATCACATTGAGTAGACGCAGACAGCATGAGAAAATGAATACCAACACAACAATTTGGTCTGACGAGAGTTGCGACTGTTTTTTACGGCCAGTGGAGTTTTCCCCCCTTATAATTTAATGAGAAAATGAAATTAAAAACTTTTGATTTATGACATGATGATGCGGGAGAATGACCTAAAAGATATTTTCTGATTCCAGGTTTTCGATTTAAAAAAAGAGCTAAAACTAAAGGAAATACCTCGTTTTACAAAATTTGTTTACCATATCCATTTTCAGCATACAAATCATTGCTTCAGAAGAAAATACACAGTACAACTGCACACGGGGGGAATATAATTTCAATGGAAATGTTTATCCAATCCGAGTGTTGAGTTTGACCACAAAGATATTATATCACAAGTATTTGATTTATTACCGGTAAGGTTTCCAACTATCTTCCCGAAAAAGTTAGCTGAAAACTGGCCAATACGAAGCGAGCGACATCTAATGAAACTTTTACATAAGTATGCTGTACACCTAAAGCTAATGCCGTAAAAGTCAATACAATGGAATAGATAAAATCGAGATGAGAAAACGGTCAGTAAAAGAAGGACAAATTCAAACACCAGGTGTGAAAAGGTGGGAAATTGGCTCATTATATCCTGCTTATTCAGCAATTCTGAGTATTCTGTGACGCTAAATGGTGATTTGATAACAAAACTGGTTTTGGAAAGCGATCGTTCAACATAACCGTACGCGTATGCCATATACGGGTATATTATTGCACCTATTCACATCAGCAGCCGGTTCCGGGGAACATTGGTACGTAAATGTTTACCTGAACAACGACAGGCACACGTGGAGCAATTTTAGATAATAAAGCAATGAAGCGTTCTGATCACACCCCTGACTGCTCAGTAAAAACGATCAAGTCGGCACAAAAACCTCCACCCAAGACCATCCATGCTCCCTGGGACTAGAATCAAAACATAAGTACTGACGAACATAATTCTCGACTTATCTTTATACCCACTGTTTTCCAAAGGCAGATGGTAAAATATTGGCCTATAAAAATTAATAAACAAAACCCGTGTGGGATGCGAGAGTGAATCGCTGAGCCGGAGGAAGGGGAAACGACAAAAGGGCGCACACGGCGGAACCGCGTTAATCGAGTGCCGGACTCGGCGAGCCCCTCCCCTGACCTTCCCCCCACCTACCCTCGCGACCCCAAGGCTCCAGCAGACACCTCGTTGAGGAGAAGAAAGAAGGGATGGGTGGGGGGAGAGACGGAGACAGGACTGTAGAAAAACGGTGGGGGGGGGCAAGGAATGGGGATGGAAAGAAACCGGTTCCGGAATGGGCGGCAGAGCTGGGCGTCGAGGCCCAACCTCCACAGAGACGGGCATCCGTGAGACTCACACCCCAAGCTCACCAACGCCACCACAGGACCCCTCCATACCTGCGAGAGAGGGGCAACTTCCACTTCCCTCGTCCATCTTGAAAGCTTTTAAGGAGGTGGTCGGGGAGGTAAGGATATAACAAGGGTGGGCAAGGAGAAGGAGGGAAACCAAGAACGAAAGGAATAGTGAGCGGAGGGGGAAAGCTACGTAAAAAAATAAAGACCGAAGAGAAGTTAAAGGAGGGGAGTGGAGGTATTCCTTTATCCTGCCCACCTCGCACCGTACTTGTGGTGCCCACCTCGAGGATGGAAGGGTACCCCCCCTCCTGGTATGAGCGCACCCACAATTACGTGATAATTAAACCCTCCACCCCTCCCCGAGCTCGCCTGCGACCTCCCTCCACCCCTCCCCGAGCTCGCCTGCGACCTCCCTCCCCCTCCGAGCCTCGTTATCCTCCCTCCCTCTCTCGTAGCGAAGAGGGAACGCATGAGCATCGATGAGATCGCTGCTTCGCTTCCCGATGCAACCGACGCATCCGCGTGATTTCCTGTTGACTTGCACGTCCGCTCGAATAAGGTGGGCGTAACCGAACAATTTTTACCTGCGCCGGGGAAAGAGGGAGCAGACGGAGAGGAGAGGGAACCTACGCGAGGGCATACTGAAAACTTGGGGACTGATTCGCGGCAGTGGGCCCAGATAGCCATGGGTACGAGCACAAACTTGGGTGAGGTGAAAGAAGAAAATAGGTACCCTATTGGAAACCTAAAGACGGATTTTGGACGTATTGTTGTTGCTCAGGAACCTTCCCAATATGGCGCCTGGCGACGTGAAACTGGATAGATTTAGATTTCTTATTTTTCATAAGCACCTGATGGACCCTTATGCCCACAGCACATTTTTACGTTGGAATACAAAAATAAAGACACGACAGAGGAGGGGATGTTAAGAAAGCGAGGTAGGAGCAAAATAATAGGCAGGTTGCAGTGAGTGAAGAGAAGTAGACTGTAAGGAGCTCATTGTCGCGCAGGGATGTGTTGTGTAAGATTAATCTTAGAAATATATCACCAAGATCTAAATCAACCGATGGATTAACATCGATAAAAAGATAATTAATTATTATGCACAAGGATTGGACGTACAGCAACCGTAATAATTTGAGACAGCAAGTATAAAATCGCAATACAATTTTTTTTACAGATTTTAATTACATGAGGAATGCCTGGATATAAAAATGTGCTCAGATTGTAACATAGGTTAACGCAGACAAATTTCAAAGAAACTGCGGGAGATGCCGCAACAGTAACTTTAACGGAGTCATCCGCTACGTGTGCATTACAATGCAACAATTTCATTGTTGCATTCAGACATTTGGGACAAAATGTAGCACTACGAAAGCTATAACTTTAACGAGAATCTTTACAAGTACATAAACGTGACCTAACCTCGTGACCTAATACCCCCCGAAACACGCCCTATCGATGGTTTACGGGGTACTACGTAGATGTAAGCTTTGGAAATATTTAAGCAAATACTGATACTTGCAACTGCGCAAAAAGCTCCATGATATCTCAATCACTCGAATATCTAGAGGCAACAAACAGAAGTGTATTAACTTTCATAATTTAAATAGGCAGGAATGGCAGTAACATAACCGAACACTTGCATTTCATCACGCAACCATTTTTCTCAAAGTAATGAGTCGAAAAAATAAGACACCTTGAAAAAAGGCAAAAAATTTAACCGATAAAACAGCAAATGTTTCATAAACCCTTTTCGATTAGTCTTCCGTCCGTGAGAAAGAATGCTGCATCGTGAAGGCACACAGCATGTCACTACCCATAATTTATATGAAAAATGAAAGGTAAATGAAAAACACCTAAAGGAAGGGGTATATTAATCAATAAGACGAAAGGCGACACTCCCACGTGGGTAAATATTCTGACATGCCTAATACTTCCCGCAGGTCCACGAAATTTCTGCCGTCCAGATTAATAGTAAGAAAAATTCAAGAAATAAATTCACCCGACAAGCAGAACAGCAAAGAAACCATCCCAGTTTACGATGAAAAGCGGATTTATCACCCTCCCTCCCCAAACCCCCTCGCCATGAGCATTGGAAATAAAATCGAGAATGAAACAACACATTCGTAATTTCAACCCACGAATGGTCCAAGAGTGAGTGGTGAGACAAGAAGACGCTTGGAAAAAGAATCAGGATGAAGACGCCATCGGCTAAAAAAAGTTGCCTTCATTAAGAGACGAGAGATCAGAGATAAGCAAACTTCTCGCGTTTCTGGAGGGAAGAGAAGGAATAAAGTAAACTAGCAGCTGGGTGGGTTAAGGGCTACCACCTCTCCCGGACCATCCAACGTTTTCTTTTGGCCGCATATACGAATCTAAGAGGAATGCTCGGAGCGATGTCCAACTTTTTCAAAGTCCACTGAAGAAAAGACGAAAGCTCGTTCACAAATGACCGATGATGGGAGAGAAAAGTTTTCCTTGGGAACAATACGCGGGCTTTCCTTTAATCCAATAATTTATACGCTTTAAATGCCTCCAAGAGGTCAAAAAAGCGGGACTAAACCACACAAATTAAAAATTGTTAAGTGCGTGCTTATCCTGCGTTCCCCAAACCAATGAATACGAGGAAAGAAAAAATTCTACCTTTCAACTGCATGCTTTATGTTGGTCAGAAAAAATCAACAAAAGACAACAATGAGAATTTTAAATTAATATTACCAACATTTCAGAATTCAGATTGGTAATTATTTAACAACAACAATTATTATTAATCCACGTCATTGCCTTGACGTTAGCGTTGCAACAACCAGAAGAGAGCAGACTGACGGGATACAACGAAGGTCGGAATTTAAAAACACTGTAAGGGATACTATTAACTTGAATCGAGGAAATAAGACGAACGAAGCATGATGTAACTTTAAGGAGTAGAAAAGCATAAAGTGCAGAGCACGGACGGGTTTTTTGCGTCATTAGGCAATGACTACGCGAATTACGAAAAGGACGAAAAATAGAAAAAAAAAACATTCAAAGGAAAGGAGGCATAAACGAAGAAGATATGTGCGACCTGCAGCTATACAGAGTAGTGGACTGAACTGGCGAAAAGCAATAGGTGCTATTGCCAATCTCCAGTTTGTTCTGTTCTCAATATTAATCGTATTAATTATATTTCAGAACATTTTTGATCTAGCCGTAAGAGGAAAACCTGGAAATGTTCAGTCTCTAAACTAAGAACCCTGAAACGCCGAGGTAATGTAAATGTGGCAGCCCTAGTTTAAGGAGGGAGGGTGTTTCGTAGGTGAGGGAGCAGGAAAAGGGGCGAAGTATACGAAAAGAGAGACTGTAAAGAAAAGAGAGAGAGGGACGGGAGGGGATTGGGGAAAAGAGGAGAGTGGGGGGGAGAGAGAGGGGCCGGGAAGGGAGGCTATAAATTCCGCATCCAGATACGCTGCAGCCACGGCAACAAACATAACGTCTCGGAATCCAACCCCTTAACCGGGGGAGGGGGCTTTTGGAAGGAGACTTGCTGATGGACGATATTATGGGGGGGATGAACGTTAGGGGACGCAGGGGGAAGGAAATAACTCGCAGCTGTAGCACAAAGGTGACCAATGCTCGGGTAAGGACAGTTCTGAAATACGCATCTAAGATTCAGCATCCTTACTCATCCACTCGACGCAAACCTAGGGATTATATAAAGCCTTACGGACAGCGCTGACGCCAGAAATGTAAGGAATGATTGGTTCTTGTTGCATACCATCAACTCGTGAAATCTGTTGATATCCCAATAAACATTTATGCGTGATAGCCAATAGCCGATTTTATTCTGCTTCAAGGGCTGTTTCAGTATCATTTCCCACTTCAAATGCGATATATTTTTGTGAAAATGTTCGCGCCAGAAATTTAGAGGGAATAAACCGTGACCAAAAGTGAGCTAAGGGTTGGCTCCGAGCAATACTGTATTTTTCACTAAAAATTCACCAAATGACGATTAAAAAAACCTAAAGTAATTTTTCCTCGCCAAATCAAATATCTCAAATCAATTAAAAATAGCACTCTTGGGGTATTAATTAAAATTGGCAATTTCCACAAAATAAAATTTTTATTAATACGACCGGTTTCAATGTAACTACATCATCCTGATAGATGTAGTTACATTGAAACCGGTCGCTATTAATAAAAATTTTATTTTGTGGAAAATTACTAATTTTAATTAACCATGATATTCCACCATATCACGCCTGAAACGTCTCTTTTTACTCTTGGGGTAGATAAGCAATTGTCCAAGTACGTATTAGGTGGGGGTACCTTGAAACAAACTCTATTGAAATATGAATCCAACAAGCAGCACCAGACGGAAAGAGATTAGGCAAGCTTGGCAATCATTCCTGTACCAATTATCGCGCCGTATAACAGAAAAACCTTCAAAGTATAGGCAAAAAAATACACCTTAAATACACTTACGTTTCAACCTACGAGTCGCCAGGGTATTGTTTGTCATGGGGTGCAAAAACTTGAAACACTAACCTCCATTATAACTGTGGATCAATGGGAACGTCTTTTAAATAGAAATTCTAAATGAATGACGAGTGTTTTCGATCATAATAGATACAACGCATTACTCTTTTAACTCACCGAAATCTTTGACAGACGACGAACCAAAACTTACACATTATTTCATCAGAACGTTATTGGCACTAAATTTTACACTTACATCGACACAATACACAGTGAGCAGGCGCGAGGACGTACGGCGAGGGGTGAGGGTTAGAACAGCACCCAATCATGCATTAATATATGAGTCTTACATAAATATGCACAAATACATTTTCATGTACAGATGCATGCCTACACGTATCCACATAATGCAATACTGAGGGTTGTTTTACAAAATAATGGAATTTTGTTTTTATGACAATTATTCGAATGATATATTCATCTACGTCCATATACCACGTGATCAACAAATTACGGCTTTCCGAATTACATTAGATACTCGTACAAATGTTTTCTACGCAATGGAGCAAGGAAAAATAGTCAAACGATAATGAAAAGAAATGACATTCTTCTCCCTTTTATTTTGCAGTCTTAAGTTCACCGACTGTGAATCTTTCCACTGTTGAGATGCGTTGGGTAATCAATCACATGTAGGAATCTGATTTCATAAAAAGTAATCATATGACAGTAATGTGAGTGAAAGCTAACATAACTTGACTAATACGCATCCTTTACGTGTGGGTGGGCCAAATTATAATGTCCACTCTTACAACATAAGCTCTCGAAACAATTTAAATCCACGCTCCTAAACGAAATTCTTACTCCATGCCATAAAGCGTACATGATTAAGCGTAGAGTCATCCTCGACCGAAAATAACAGCACAGAAATCTCCTTCCAGCATCCCGCTCGACTCGCATCAACGTTCTCGCCATTCCAGAGGAAGTACTCGGGGAAAAAATGATCCGACGACACCGCAGATAAATAAATGGCGAACTTCCTCTGAGCACGGGACAAGAGTTCGAAGAGGATAAAAGGACGTCCCCTCGTTCCCAAGACGGAACGAAATAATATCCAAACCACGAAGCACACCGGCAACTTCGAACACGACATCGCCGGAGGAGGAGGATGACACCGAACACGCCTTCGAAACGTTTTTCATTCCGAACGGAGTGGACCCCAACATCTCAACATGCACGCAACCGAGTGAAATAGTACTTACATTATATTGTACGCACGGCGCAAGGGCGTAGGACGGCGGGAGGGCGGCCTGCGCACGGGGAGCGGGGGGGGGGGTGGACGGGGGTGGAGGCTATAAAAATCGCAACACGGGGGGAGGCCAAGGGAACGGGAGATGGTCAGTTCGGGCCGGGGACATAAAACAAGCGATGGAAGACGGTGTGGAAGATAAAAAATGAAAATTTCGTTTCCGAAGCAATTGCTCACGGAGAGTTATGACGTCCCCTGGGGGTGGTGGAGCCTTGAAGGAGGGGAAGAAGTGGGAGGGTCGAGTGGAGTTGAACGTGAGATTGTTTTAAGAGCAACGGACGATGGACGGGACGAAGGAGTAAGCGGGGGGGGAGCTCGAAGAAGGAAGTGAAAGAGGGGGTGGGGAGAGGAAGCAGGTTTCGAGCACGCATTGGGAACTGCTTTATACAAATTCTGCTTCCCGATAAACTCGCGCCATTGAAAGCATCCAATGCAAGCGTTCATTCGGGTCAGCAGGGTGAAGTGGAATGACACACCTTGATAGGCAATACTCCATTAGTTTCAATGGTGAAAAATTCTCATTTTCAAACCACAGGTACCGGTGAACAAACTTTTGCTTCCAAGAAATTATTTTCAAACATCTATGTGCCGCTAACGATTCCGAGGGGGTTCTGGAACTTACTTAGTCACAAAGGGGGCAAAGAGCACCGGACTCCGACTGACAAAATCAAGCGGGCAAACTCGTTTGAGCTCTAAAACAAATTGATTTCCATAAAAATATATTCACCACTGAACCTATTCAATTCTCATTATATGCGACATTAGTTCCTGGAAATCGACTCTAGTTCACTGAAATGACCAACTGGCTTTCATTAAACTGTTTGGCTCAGCTTGCGCTGCATCATTATTAAAATTCGCGAAGAGGAAACATGCGGAAAACATTGGAAACACATTCGGTGCAGTGTAAACAACATGATGCAGATTTAGCTCTCCGGAGACATAAACACCATCATCCCAATGCACTAAGGGTATAGTATGCGCTATTGGTTTATACACAACTGACCTCCTACTCGTAAAATAACAACAAGATATTTTCACAAGGAGAAGGATCAGCACGGCAAGAGATTCCTATGACATAAGCATTTTTCATACTGAAAATACGTTTTTAGGTTACGTGGATTTTTATGTATAATTGCATAACTACTCAATTGGCGTTGAAAAACAAGTGTAATTAGAAATCAGTTTTCCCTCAAACAATTCGAGAGCAAAGCAGAAGGGAACATCATTAACGACAAATACGTAGTTCCCCCCCAAGGCATATTGCCTAGCACCCACTGCCATACTTATTTGTGAAGTTTTATTTATTTTAAAAAATTATTCACACACAGCAGTAGAGCAAATTTACAGGAAAAATATAACAAAAACATGAAATAGGACAAAATACAATGACAGCGTAACAATAAACAACGAGAACCGAACATGGGCAGGGGGAAAATTTAATTTGTTGATAGATGGGATAGATGGGTGGGCTTGGGGTGGCGAAATTGTTACATGATAAATAAAAAGGATCGACAGTGTGAGGGAGTGAATTTACAAGGGAGGATAGGCAAAATAATGGTGAGCGCTTAGTGAGAGATATCCTAGGAATAGACATGGAGTAGGGTGCGGTTGAATTGAGATGGTATCCTGAAGTTGAAGAGAGAGCAGCTATAACCGTATACGGGTACCAACACACACCTCTCCCCAGGAATTTCAGAAAACACTCGAAGCAAAAGAGCCTTGGAATAGCAAATAACAAAAACATTTATGTTGCAACACCAAAAAATGAGAATCACAAAATACAATAAAGCCTGACTCATTTACACAATGCGAGGATCTAGGATTTCACCCTTCTCATATACTCCCTTCATTCCTTTTGCCGGCTTCGGTGGCGGTGGGGTAACGTCCTCGCCTACCAATCCAAGGGTCGCGTGTTCGATTCCCGCTTGGGTGGGTTTTCCTCCACTTAAGGCTTTGGGTGTTTTTAATCGTCTCTCCATTGTGTTCACTGTTAAAGAGTCCGATGTAAAGGCGAAAAAGTATTCGGACTAAGGCTAAACAAATAAATATATTCAGCAAGGCCTAATTTAGGATTTCACCACTTGGGAACTAGTTATCCCCATACAAGTCAATGTATACCAACAGTGGCATGAGTATACATGCTTATCCCCACTGAGCTCCCACAATGCATTAACTCCCGCCAAAATGTTTCGAAAGCATTGGAGCACGGGCTGAATGTCCTCCACTATTATTTTATCCGGCCGAATAAAATCAAGGGAGGGTTGGAGAGGGGAGAACCGCCGTCCTTCCGATATCCATCAGGCGAGCTAACTGGAAAGGAGAGGTCGGAAGGGGAGGATGGCATGAGGTAAGGAGAGGAGATACGACGCGCTAAATTATAAGGGCGGAAAAACGACGGGACAGTCTGGTGAAGGGAGAGGCGGGGAAAGGAGGAGGGAGTGGTTCGAGGTTCGCGTGCGGTCGGATAAACAAGGCGGAAGGAGGGGCTGGGGGGGGGGGGTTGGGCGAGCGGAAAGGGAAGGGCATCAGGTTAACAAAGGGACTATCCAAGGGAAGCTGCTACCAAAGCCATCCACCTTGATTTTTTTCGGCGCACACTTCCGTGGACTCCCTTTACATCTATGCACATAAGGGCCCCGGTTAAATTGAAAACCATATTTCCGCGACAGAGGGAACGTAAAATATTTAAATGCTAGGGTAAATAAAAGAAATAACCCCTTTTTGCGTAGAACCGTAACTACAAGTTCCCAACTAGTACTAGTATTATAATATGTTGTAACTACACTTTCCGAGAGACGCATCCGAGTTTTCGAAAGAAACACGTTGCAGAATTTACGTATCACGTAGAGAAATTCAGATCCTAAACGGCAAAATTAAACAATAAAAAAGTTACCCAACCAAATAAAACCCCCACCGTAAAATATACGTCACCAGAGACGTATTTTTTTTAAATAATCGATTTAATATTGTAAAAAATATTATTTGGGCAGTAATTATTAATTACTACCCAAGTAATAATTAATTAAACTATTTTTGAAGGTTGTTATAACCTAATCTGAGGATTCTTAAATGAAGAATCCTTATTCTTTGGACGCGGGTAACAACTGTAGTTATGAACCCGCAATCATTTCACTCTCGCGAATCTTTCTTTAAGTTCGCCTTTTCCTCATTACAACGCTACGCCTTCAAACTACCACCACGCCTAATGATCAAATTTAAAAAAAAACAATTACCATTTTTATTCCAAACTAATACCTATGTAATAAGCACTTTACTGTAGAATTTCTTAGAATTGATTTGGGCTTCACCATGATGTTGCATTAAAAGACCTGTGAATGACCTTTCATGGAGAAAGCTGTCGTGAAACTACACAAATTTAATGCACAAATACAAAGTATTAATTTATTTGAATACACAATTCTTCCGAGTTCTTATGGGGTCTCGCTAAGGACTCAAAACAATCGCACATTCTCCACCGAAGATCCCCCCTTACGAAATGAATACTAAAATGTCATTACTGCACGAATTATGAAGGATAGGTGTCCATCGGTGATGGATGCCTTTTATAATGGCTACCTTTCAATACCAGGGCCCCATATTTCTTTCGCATTTTCAATTATTCAGTGGAGTTCTTACCTCTACGAGATGGTAACATGGCATGGAGAACATCCTTATGTCTATGGATGGGACTTTCAAACTAGTTCCTACTTTTGCCGACGCCATATTCATCCTCGTTCCGTCCTTTCCCTGAACCCTATTCTCACAATCACACACGCATAAATAAAAGAACATCGAAATTGTATCACCACCTCGGTTAAGGTGAGAGAAACCCAGAGTCTGTGTAGGGCATGAAGAATGAGGCTTTCAATTCTGGCAGCCGAACACACCCACAATCGAGAGAGATCATAAACTTATGGAGTCGTATGGTAAACATTTCGCACGCTGAGGCAAGAGCATGACGGGTGGCAGGGATTTATTATGCTGTGATTGGCGCTCAATCGTATAATATTACTCTCATAATCGAACGCCGAGTGGGATTTTCCACCATTTGTTGAGCCCATTTGAAACCGAGTGTTGACATTTTCTCTGCTGGCGGATGTACACACCAGCATATATACCATCAGGAATGATACGACGCAAGGATATATTTAAACCAAGCTTGCTCATTGAAACTGAATTATTCACGAACCGATACTTTGAGACGTTAGTACGTGGAAAGAGATTCGAGAATCGAAAATAGGTCCAAATGCCCAGATAGATTGTAGTACATCTCCAAAATCTCAATTCGCATCCGAAAACACCATAGATACCCACGTCCGCGGTAAAAAAAAAGTTACATCTGCCATTAACCATGCCAGAAGGCCAATAAAATTGGAATTTAAATTTAGATTATCGCGCTAACCGTACAATTCACGTTAAATCGAACTTTTTTGGGCCATATAAAAAATAATGTTGTTTGATTAAAGTTTGCGCGGAAAGGAAAACAAACTAAGAAGTTCTAGGCATGGCAGGAAGGGTAAGTGGGTTGCTGAGAGAAATCTTAAGGACGAAAGATAAACAGATACAGAGAACATTTTGATTGAAGATGGAATGTCGAAGACTGTGTTAGAGTGAAGAATGTTAGGAATGAGAGGAAAGGGGAAGAAATGAATAGGTAAGTTGAACGGAATGAAGGGAGTTAGAGAAGTATGCGGAATTGACGGAAGGGTTTATTATTTTGCAAGGGTGCCAAGTTGTCCCGTTAGGCTGTGATTAGAAAGTAGTGCTGTTTACTTTGTCTGTCCTTACAAAACCTAACTTAAACGGAGCACTGCCACAACAATAATGTTATATTAAATATGTGACTCCTTTTTGGCTTAACTTTAATGCTTATCCGCCATCCTCACTCGTTAGCGTTTAATAGCATCCCGGCACTAAAATTAAATGCTCACATCCCCAAGATTTATCGACAAGCTTGTCCAAGAACGTCCACATCCGCGAACGTCCTCAACTATCTCACGCATTCAACAACGCAATCCACATGCCAACAAATGGCATACATACTTACTTACCTATATAACCCGTCCACTCATCCGCACCCATATCAGGTGTACGAGGGGATCATAACGGCCCTCCACTGGGGGAAATGAAAAATAAAGAGCATCCACGACCGTTCTTGCATGACGACGAAATTAGTCGCTATGAATTCGGAAGGGAGCAGCCATCCGAAGAGGAATAAAAACGCCGGGAGGAGGGAGGGAGCAGTGAGGCCAGGAGGAGGGGAAGGGACGAGAAATATTTCGTGAGTTATGAAAGGCCATCGTACACACAAACACGCGGAGCACAATAAAAGTGGGGCGTGACAAAGCTTTTTAAAGCAAATGAACGCGAAAAGGGCTCGACACGAATTGGCTACCAAAGTGGAGGGAAGGCGGGGGGGGGGGGGGAAGGGAGATGGGGGAAGAGGAGGGGCAGTGGGGAAAGCTGGGGTTGGGGATGAGTTATTAAAAAAAATGAATACTGACATAAAAGACGCGCGCGATATGAAGGACGGGAAAGTGCTCCCTCGACTTTGAGTTACGACGGTGCACCTGACGGGTGCTATTCAAGTGACGGGGCATCCCGTCCCGTGGGGACGCGTTTAACGAGTGCGAGTGAGAATGCGACATGATTCCGGGCAGGGAGGGGTGGGGTTTTGGGGAAGAACTCCCCACGCCTGGGGGGGGAATAGAGTAGCGCGTGCGGTCGTGTATGCGGAAAAATCCTGCCGCGCGACCCCCCGCATTCTCCGTCGCCCAGATTATGGAACGATGCTGCCTGCAGCCGGAGTGACTTTTTACTTCGACGTTAAACCCACACAACCACAGACACAGGAGGGGGGGGGGAGATAGGAACGAAGCCGTGTAAGCCAAGTCGCTGCCTTGGACTGTACATGAAACTTGCCTTCGCAAAATAAAACAAAATGAAGAGGAACATTTGAATGATTACGATTCCCATCTCTGCAACGAGACTTCTCCCCGCGAGTACCGTCGTGGACAAGAGTTTGTAAGATTTATTTCTCGGGAACGAGAGAAATATTTAATACTACCGAGGTATGCAGTCTACCCGAATGGCCAGGAGGCGGGGAAGGTGCGTTCGTGAAGTTCAACTCATGTCACATGAGCCACATAAGGCTGGAGGAACATTTTCAGACCGCCAGAAATGTCTCTATGTTTATATGAATTCATGCAACTGAGCAAATGAAATTGTTTTGCCAAAAAAAATTGAAGGTGCAGTAAAAAAGTTTAAGAAAAATTGAATTCTCTAGCGGAGTAAATTTATGAGGAGACATTCAGCATTGCTTGGGTCACATTTGGAATACACAATAAATACTCGGGACTCTACAAGAAATACCTCATTAATGAATTTTAAAAGGGCACTGAAGAAGACCTGCTATATTAGGAAACTTAACGAAAAGGGGTTTTTGAACTGCTACGACCTTTAAACAGAGCTCAATAATGACCACAGAATCCAATACCCGTGAGATTACTTACCACCGATCGTGAACTGGGTAAATTATCACACCGTATTCACAAGGTGATTGACAGGGAAAGGTTTTCGCGACAGGTATCAGATCACGTAGGAAACAAAGGGACAAGATATTCACACGACACAGTGGAAAAAAAATCCCGTGGCTGTTTACGGGAAATTTTCTAAGTATTTTACTAAATGCAAATCACATTATTGGGGTTCCGCTTTGCAATTGTGAAGTTCGTACAAGAAATGAAAAAAATAAGACACAATGAGGCAACGAGAATACGATTCCCTCAGGTAGCAAACAGAAAATTGGAAATTGGCATCAATAAGGTACAGGCCACACGAAATCATCTCAAAAACAGGATTTATTACGACGCAAAGCGATTTCGTCACACCAGTGACAACTGGCCAAATATGGGAAACAGGATGTTATTATTTATCCGAGTGATTGGTTTTCTTTTTTCCAACTCTCGATCACAACGAAACCTTTTCGAGAATAAAATATTAAAACTCAACAATACAAAAATATTGTTTGGTTTGATGAGTAAAGGCAGAGCTCACCTAATACTAAGCCCAACACAGCATGTGTACGGGGGGTAACGCATTAGGGTAGGGGTTCCAGTTGCTTTCCCTGAACCGCTTTTGGCTCGCCATGAAAATCTGGTAAACGAAGAAACATAGTTAGGATGTCCAGAGGTATCCCCCCGCAATCGAACCCGGGGTCCCCATTTAGTAGCCCCACGCTACCCCCCAACGAGCTACCATGCCCCAGCATAAGAAATAATATCGTAAACTATAAATTGCAATAAATATATTAAAAGTTATGGCGAATAAAATGTGACAACTGTATTACTGCATTGGTAACCACTTTCAAAGCAGGAGTTATGACTAAGGGGTTTTATTCCAGTTTTTAATCCGAAACATATTCAA